>VXBU01002785.1:43110-174253 GCA_013400315.1 Bombycilla garrulus | reverse complement strand
CCCCCCCGCCCCGCTCACCCGCCCCTCTCCAAATAAATCAGCACCATGACTACTTCTGGGCATGGAACAAAGAGGATGCTCTCCCGGGGCCCCGCGCTGCTCCTGGCGCCGCTGCTGCTCCTGTGCCGAGGTAACGCCGGTCCCGCCGCCGCGACCCCGCCACTGTGGCTCTGTTTGGTTTTTGTGCTCGTTTTCGTGTTTGTTTTTAGCTGTTTGTGTTCATTTTCTACCTGCCCGCTCCCCCGGTTTTATTTCCCTCCCTCCCCGGGTGCCCCCGGCGCAGCGCTGCGGGTGGAAGGCGCTCCGAGAAGTGTCCGTGCGGCTCCGCAGCCCTGCCGCTGCCTCCCCCTGTGTCCCCTGTCCCCACGCGTGTCGCGGGCTCCCGGCCCCCTGCGCGAACGCTGCCCGAGTGCTTCGGCCGCTGCCGACTTGGGGGGAGAAAGGGAAAGTTTGGGCTTGCTGGAGCTCCGGGGGATGGACAAGGGTGGTGGGATTTGGGGAGTCTCACGGGGCGCCGACCCCCGTTGCGCCCTGATGCTTTCTGGCTATCCATGGGAGCGGGTAGGGGGAAAGATGTGCACGAGTTAATCACCTTCGGTAACAAAAAACCTGTGCAACCTTTGTGGCGGTTAATAGGTGAGGTGAGGTTTTCGGTGGGCTGGCGGGGAGCGGGGTCTGGTCCTTGATTGGGCTCAGGTGGGATTCCCTCATTAAGGCCAGCTGCGAGGCAGGGCGTGCGGCTGGGAGATGCTCTTCCTCAGTTTTTATTTTTTTAATATCCACCCCTCCAGCTGCACTCGGGAGCAGCGTTTGGGGTCCCAGGTGCGGGTGTTTGCTGGGGAAGGGCTCACCCCAGAGCGCTGCCCCTGGGAAAGCCTTCAGCAGGACTTCACTCTGGGGACTCTGTTCTGCTCTGCGTGCTCCCCCGAGCTCCCTGCCAGATGCTTTTCCTAATAAACTGGGGCTGTTAAAAGCAAATTAATTAAGGTGCATCGGTGCTGAAGTTGCTCGGGGATTCGTTGGCGTTTACTGCTTCTCGGGACGGTGCTCGCGTTCGGCCGCAGCGTGAAGCTTGGGCTGCTGGGGAAACTTGCCGGGGGTTTCAGGAAAATGCCTAAATGCAGGGATTTTTGGTGAAGAAGGATGCTCCATGACAGGGGTAACAGCAGTAGCTGTCGCTCCTGGGGAGGCACAGGGAAGGCGTTGTGATTCCTTCGGGAAGAGCAGGAGCAATTCGCTAGGAAGGAGCCAGCAGCCTTGGGGACACACAGGAGGGCAGCAAGGGCTCCTGGCTCTGCTCACCCCAAAACGCGCTGCCTGTCCCTGCCCTCCATCCCCTCCCTGGCTGGGCTGTGCGGCGCTCGGGAATCCTCCTGAGCAGGGCACGGGGCCGGGGTGCAGAGTTTGGGGTGCAGGGCACGGAAAGCGGGGTGCAGCTGGCACGGGGCACGGGGTGCCTGTGGTCAGCACTGCCCCAAGGAATGGTGACTCTCTGTGCTCACTGCCATGCCCTGGGCGCCGTGCAGCTCTTCTATCGAGGAGAGAGGCGCAGCAAAGGAGCAGGTTCCTGGGTTTTTAAAAAAAATCTTTTTTATTTACTGCTTTGACATATTAATGCCGATCTCTTCCTTGATATCCCCTCCTCCCGTCTCCTCCTGTGTGGGTAGCTACCATGGTGAGATCGGGCTGTGGGTGTAATTCTTCCAGCGCTCTGAGTGCTTAAACATATGGAAACCCACTTTGAAACAGTTTGTGGCTGCAAACCTACGGACGCACCATCCCTGCGCGCTGCTCCGAGCCCTCCCTGCTCCGCCGGGAGCTCAGCTCGAGCTGCGAGCGCCCAGCGCGTTCCCCGCCTGCGCCTCCTCCTCTCTCGGCCGTAGCATCCTCCGCTTCCGCAGCGCTGCCCCTGCCCCGTCCCGGCCCTGGCGTGCACCGCAGCGATGTCTGTGCGTGCACAGGGGGTCTGGATCGGGGAAAGCTCTCCGGAGCGAGGCGAGCGGCGGCAGAGCCCGGACCGCCTCCCTCCGGGGCCGTGCCCGTCTCCCGCGGCTCGCCGCGATCCGAGCGCGCGTTCTCTCTCCTCGGGATTACGGGGTTAACGGAGCGCATCTCTCTTTGGGCTCTCGCAGACGGGAGAGACACCTGCACGAGTCGTGCGGCGGTGCTGCCATCTCCGCAAAGCCCCCAGCTCTCACGGCGGCCGCGCCGGGCTCTTGCCATTTTTCTGTATTTCCTCGCAGCCTTTGCTCCCTCCCTTCCCCCTCGCCGGGCCGGCTCTGGGCAGGCTGCGGTGCACCAGGCGACGCGCCCGGCTGAGTTCCTCCAGCCTCTTCCAAGCGGGCGGCGTTCGCTCGCCTGTCAGGCGGGTCCCCTCCATAGCTTCGCGAAGGTGCGATTAAGAGATCACTCTGCTGCCCCGGCTCTCGGCGGCCCGGCTGCTGGCGCGCACGGCTGCGAGCACAGGGTGTGCGAGCGTGTTTGGCAGCCGAGGGCCGCTCCCGCTGAGCTCGAGGATGTCTCTCGCTGGCAGCAGGCCCCCGTTTGTCGCTGGCACCGAGGCAGGGTTTTGGCCGCCTTCCTCGCTGGCGGCGGCGGAGCTGTCTCCGAGGTTATATCGATAGGTATCCTGCGAGCGAGCTGGATGAGTTACCTGAATGTTCTGTTTTCCTGCCCGCTGCTGTGTCACCGGCTCGCCCCGCAGCGGGTGCGGAACGCGGGGCAGGGCAGCGCGGGAACGGGGCGTGCAGAGCTCTCTGAACACGCTCTGCAGCCCCCGTGGGATGCGCTTGGGCTGCTGTCAGCTGTGCGTGAGGAAGGACCCGCGATCGCTTTTAGACTCTGGCTCCAGGGGGGCGTGGGTGGAGAGACATTATGCTTATTTTATTATGTGTCCCTGTATCACTCTACCTAATATGGAGACACTTTTTATTCAGAGGCTCTTTAGGAAGAGAAATGAAAGACCTGTATTGTCTGCTGTGCAATAGATTTGCAGAACATGATCGTACAAACTGTTGAAATGTAGGTTATTTTCCCCAGAGTAGTGCAGATCTCAACATTTTATGCAATGACAGTTCAAACTGATGTGACGTGGGGGATTTTGGGCTGGGGGGAGAAGTCTGAAGTTATTGTAGTGCCTTTTGCTCCAGCATCCATTAGAGCAGAATATTTCAGATACCCTGATTTTACTTCCCATCAGCATAAATCCAGACCAGCTGCTCTGAAGTCAGTGGAGCTACTCTGGATTTATGCATTGCTGCTGCGACCGGCATTGGGCTTTCTGGGAATGCAGGAGGCAGCTGTGTGACTGCCCTGCACAGCATTTCTCACTTCAAAAATCTCCTGTCACTGGCGCTGCAGCCTCCTTTGTCTATGTGAAATGGGGAAGTCTCACTGGTTTTGAATATTTTCTTCAATTTGTGGTACTAGAACTCAGTTCACTGACACCTGGCTGTGGCTGATCAATAGAGTCTCTCGCAGTTTGAATGCCAAAAGAGTTACATTAAAATATAAAAATCAATTAAGTGCAATTAATTTGCTGTATTTTATCGCTGGGAATGATAGTCACTCCCAGCCCTATTATCTCTGTGTTTCAGCAGCTCAGTGAGGCGAGGAAGGTACGAGCCCAGGAGCAGCTGCACGAGGTCAGAGCAGAGGGCTGCCAAGACTGGGACAGGGTTTGTGTCTCGGGAAGGATTTTTTGGATGAAGGATGCATCCCTGAGCCAGAGATGGCTCCATTTATTTCATTGCCGTGTTGGGTTTGCCATCGTGGGTTTGGTTGCTCTTTGAGCCCAGGCAGCAGTTTGGAAGGCACAGTCCCTGGGCAAGGACTCCGTGTTTCAGAGTGCCTGGAGAGGAGAGTCTGTGCCCCACAGGGGTTTATTTGGCTTTCACAGGGCTTTGGGCTGTGCAGGGTGTTCCCATGGGTGCCAATGGGGTGGAGATTCCACCCTGCTGACCCCACACTCACCTGGGCTCCTCCTGCCCTTCTCCTTCTCCTCAGAAATGTGTTTTGGCAGCCAGGCTGCTCAGGGGCCCGTGCTGGCTGTGTCCCTTTGCTGAGGGGTGAGGAAGGGCTGTCCTAACTCCTAACTTGGGTTATGGCAGCTCCTGCTGCCTGTCCTGCCCTTGCTGGTTTGAGGCACAGGTTTTGCTGTGATGGAGACGTGGCTTCACCAAGCCCTGTGTCTCATGCAAGAGATAAACAGAAGATAGCATTGATTTTATTGCAGTTGAGGCATTTTTTTCTTTTCAGATATTAATCATTTACCATTCTTTCACCTGTAGATCTCAAAGGGCTTTAGAGAAAGAAGTGGGTACCCTCAGAGCCATTGTCTGTCCTCTCCATCATCCCCATGAGGTGCCCTGGGGCAGCAGCCCCAAGTGTAAGCCCTGCTGGCAGGGAGAGCAGAGTGCTGGGTGAAGCTGGGCCCTGGGGTCATTTTTTGATGGCAGCTGATGGTTTTGCTGCTGTTCTTTAGGGAGTGAGGCTCAGCTGGGACAGAGGTTGCTGAGGTTTGTGCAGACCTGTCCTGTCTCAGAGCAGCCAGGGGTAGGTGGCAGCTCCCTACGTGTGTGTGAAACAAGAAAAACCAAGGTCTTCTGGCCTTGATAAACCTCCCAGTGAAAGAGAAGCCATCCCACCAAAATAAACACTGTCAGCTCAACAAATTTAATTCACTGAAGTCGATTCCCTGTTCTCTCCTTGCCTGCATAACTAATGTTAGCTAATGACAAGCAGTGCCTTGGCACAGCTTTAGCTCTGAGCCCTGTCGGGCTCGCTGATGTGCTGGCACGTGTGCCACATCCTCACGGCTGTCACATCCTCTCGTGCTCAGTGCCACCGAGGCTGTGGGGTGTGAGTTCCCATGTGCTGCTCTAGGTGTCCTGGAAGATGTTGGGTTTCGTGCTGTCAGGAGTTTCCCAGCTGGCGTTTCAGAGGGAGCGGCTCCCACGGGAGGATGGGCAGGCAGAAATCACAAACAAAGAGAACCCTGGAGACAAGGGGAGGGGAGGGGATGGGGATTTCTGGGAGTCTGGGTATCCCCACTGCCCTCTGTGCTCCAGGGGAAGGGAGCAAGGGCTGCTGGAGTGTGTGTGGTGGGTGAGCTCCTTGTGGAAGGACTTTGCTGTTTGGCAGTACCTCACACAACCGGCTTTAGTCTCAGGTGCAAGGTAAATATTAATGTTTTTTCCACGCTACCTAGAAATTCTCTTGCAACACACTTTGAGCTTTTCTTTGTTTACATAAATGTTTGTTTCTGACAGCATTCAGAAAGCTTCATGAATTTATGATGTGCTCCAGATTCAAGTGCACTTTTGTTTCCCTTTTTCTTTTTTCCTTATTTTTTTCCCTCCAAAACCACTCTTTCCTCCCAAATTTTGGTGATGAAATGGCAGGAGGGATGCATATTTCAGCAGGCTATTGAGAGGCAATGTAAACACCATCTTTCATGGAAAATCAGTTTGTTCAAGTTCAAAAGCAGCCCAGCCTCTCCACTTGATCAATTTTCCTGTCATAGGAGATGATTTTAAAAGTGGCGATTACGTCCTATCTTGTCTCTTGCAACTTCAGGCAAGGAGAGAAAATGAAGTGTAGCATTTGATTTTAACTCTGTTATTTTTCCTGAATTGTTTTGGTGATGGTGGTAGTCAGAGAAGCAAGCAGAGGGGTGCCCTGAGGGGTGAGGGACGGCCAGGAGCGGAGGGGTTTCCACGAGGCTGCCGTCTGCTGAGTAAACTAATTGGAAACTGCAATTAAAGCAGCTCTGCTCACCCCAGCGTGCCTGCACCAGCTGGCCCCGAGGAGCTGCTCTGCCCCATCCTGCTTCCCCTGGGTGGGAAAGGAGACCTGCAGTGGCAGGAAATGGCTGGCAGTGACGTTTCCAGAGCTGCTAAATCTTGGGGAGAGGGTGCTCGGTGCTCTGTGGTGGCATGGCCACGTCCTCCTGCCTGGACATGGTGCTGCCATCTGCTTCGAGATGTGCAAGGAGCAGAGCCCTGCTTGTGGGGAGGGGATGTGCGAAACCAGCCGTGTTGGGCAGCTCTGGCTGGGCACTGGTGATGGAAAAACTCCACTGATGCAATTGAAACTGGGGCTAAACAGAGAAGCAAGGGTTAAAATCCTCATGCTGGCCAAGCCAAGGGGCTCAGGAGGCTCCAGAAATGCTGTTTCCACTGGTAGCAGCCCATGGGTGTGTGGGAGATGGTGCCAAGCAGCTGTCTCTGTGCTGAGCCCGTTTATCCACACAAACAACGTTGGGAGACTTTGGTTGTGGGACTGAGGGAGCCCTGAGGAGGAAAAGTATTTCTGCTAGACAGGGGAGAAATGTCATCCTCATTACCCCAGAAATAAACTCCTTTAGGAGGTTAAACGAGAGGTGCACGTATCTTTGGGTTTTTTTGTTTAGCTTGTGTGGAAACATTTCAAAAACAGATGGCAAAGCAGAGATTTATTTCCCGTTAAGTGCAGAGGGCTGGTGCACAGGACCTTATCTGCTTGTGGGCCCTGTAATAAACCTGCCAGCAGGTGATTTAAACCCAGTTTTTCTGATTGGGAGAGTAGTGAAAGGAACAGGGTTTATGTTACTTAGGGATTTTATGGGCAATGTTAGATTTTTAAGATGCAGGAATGAGCAGGGCATGGCTCTGTAGCACCGGAGACGTTCATTTCTTTAATAAAGGCTCTTCCCTGAGTCAGAAAAATGAACCATTTTCCATTGTTTAGCCGCAGAGCTGCCGTTGCTGTTTGCATGAGTGACAGACACAGGTACTTTATATCTCAGTTTAGGAGTGGTTGTCAATTAGCCACAGCTCTTGCTTAGCAGTGAGACTTTGGCCACAGTGAGGAAGGAGGGCTGGCTAATGGATGCTGCAGCTCTTGAAACAAACATTTATGCTGCAGCTTCAAAAAAGGATGAAACTCTCACCAAAAATAAGACAGAGCCCTCATGCCCTAAAAGGGAGCCCTTGAGCAGATGGAGCAGGTTTCTATGCAACGAGCAGTAATTAGAAACTGAGCAAAGAGCTGGTAGCTGCTGACTGGTCTTGGTACCCAGATTTTTGGTTGGGAAAGGAGGAAATCCAAGATGAGTTTTGGAAGGAGCTGTTCTGGATGTCTGTGTGGGGCAATTCCCTGGGCAGGGTGAGCACCCAGTCTGGTGAAGGACAGCAGCCATCCCCACCAGTGCCCGTGTCCCTGTCCCTGAAATGTCACTGGGGGTTTCCAGGGGTGCTCACAGAGCTGGGGGCAGCAGGGATAATAACTCAAGGTCTGATTGTCTGGGGTTCCAGGGGCCCTCACAGAGCTGGGGGCAGCAGGGATAATAACTCAAGGTCTGATTGTCTTTCACTGAGGGCAGAGAGGACAAAAGGCACAGTGAAACAGGCTTTGAGAAGGTTGCACCAGAGGGAGGCACCCAGAGAGGACGGTCAGAGCTTTCTGAGGGCAAGCTCAAAGGCCAGTGCGCCTCAGCCTCCTCAAATCATGGGAATTAGAGCTGGAAAAGTTGGCAAATAAACTGCTTTTCCCATTTCTGGTGCTGGGTACAGCCTGTTCCTGAGCATGGCTGGTTTTCAGCCATGCAGGACTTCTGCTGCTTCCCTTGGCAGAGAGCTTGGCAGCCCGTTAGACCTCTCCTGAGTTCCGCCTACAGTTTTCCTTCTTTGCTTCATTCCCTCGTTTATTGAATGACCTGAGCTCCCAACTTTCCATCCCTATCACCCCTCCAAAGGCCAACCCAGGCAAATCTATTAATGGGGACAAATGGTTAAAGTGAGTGGGAAATGCTCCAGAAAAGGAGCTGGTCTGGCAGGTAAAGACCCAGCAGGTAAATACATTTACAGCTGGAGGTTATTTGGGGAAGAGAGGGCGAGGACTTGAAACACACGTGGTGATGAGCCACAGATTGTGCTCTGGAAACACTCAGAAGGCAGATACAGTCACACTAATTCATCTCCCACTAAGACATTCTGCTCCAAGGTGTTTGGAAATAATGGGGTAGCTTAGATACTAACATTATTAAATCCTCATCTCTGACAGCTATGAGAATTAATATACAAAGAGTTCTTTCACCTTTTTTTTTTCCATTTTTAATGCAGCAGTTACTCATTTCAGGTGTTTTGCTTAGGAGTAGCCCACTGAAAATTATTAGCAAGTTATTGGTGCAAAAAAGGCTCAGCTCCATTAAAGAGGAGAAACAAGCAGGAGATAAACATAAGATAGCATTGATTTTATTGCAGTTGAGACATTTTTTTTCTTTTCAGATATTAATCATTTACCATTCTTTCACCTGTAGATCTCAAAGGGCTTTAGAGAAAGAAGTGGGTACCCTCAGAGCCATTGTCTGTCCTCTCCATCATCCCCATGAGGTGCCCTGGGGCAGCAGCCCCAAGTGTAAGCCCTGCTGGCAGGGAGAGCAGAGTGCTGGGTGAAGCTGGGCCCTGGGGTTATTTTTTGATGGCAGCTGATGGTTTTGCTGCTGCTCTTTAGGGAGTGAGGCTCAGCTGGGACAGAGGTTGCTGAGGTTCGTGGCCACTCCGCTAGCCCTGGTGTGCTGAGCACACTTTGGGCACTGTCTCCTCCTCCAGGTCTCAGCTCTGGCTTGTTTTGGTGCTGCTTGGCACCTCCAAGCAGTGCTGAGGCGCTCTGGAAGGGCTCTCTGTCTGCCCAGAGCTTGGTTCTTCTGCTCTGTTTGACTTGCACCAGCCCATGACAATTGTTATGGGAAGTTGTTAGCAGAAATGAAGAGATGGAAATGTTATTCTTTATTGCTAAAATCAAAGACAGCCCTACAGAGCAGAGCCCAGATGGTGCTGCCCATCTCATCACCTCCTTGGTGTGATGGAGCTGGACAGGCCATGGGGACTGGGGACATCTTTCCAGGGACTGCACCGAGGAGCTGTTCTTCAGACGTGCCCTTTTAAACCCCAAATGTCCATGTTGTGAACTTTATTTTACTTATTATAGTGTCATAATGAGATTACTGGAGTCTGCTGTAAGCCCTGGGTGCAGCTTCAGCTGTGTCTTCTTGACGCGTCCTGCTCACGCAGAGTTCAAGTTAAATCTCCCTCCCCTTCTCTGAGCATTCTGCAGCCCAACACATTAAATGTGTAAGAAGGTTTAGATGCATTTAATCAAATGGGGAAAGCAAAGGGCACTCGTTGCTCTGGCTCCTGCACCAACCAGCAAACTCTCTGTGGTTCCCCAAAGTGCCCCAGGCCCTGTGTCCCCACACCTCCTGAAAGGGCTGAGAGCTGGAGCAGCCCCAGCTCTAACACACCTCTATCCAAATGCTCCTCCCTCAGGTGTGTGAATCTGGGAATTGTCGTATCAGACTCCAGGCTCTGGGACTTCATCATCTGAGTTATTATCTCCAAAACACAGTTATCTCCCTCGATGGCAGTCTCCTATTGGAAACGATCTCTTTCAGCAGAGCACTTGCATTTATTTACTGCGCAGCTTCTCCCATTAGTATAATCATTACTCCTTGGACTGGGTTTGAATTCAGAGCATCCCACTGTGGTACTTAAAGAATTAATTACAGTGATGAAAGAATTCCTCTAAAGACTTCCATGAATTGGTCTGGTTGAAGTGTTTTAGCTTTGCTTCAATTGGTGCAGCTCTTGTCAAAGGATAGTGAGAAAATGCATGGGTCAGTGATTTAGATGAGGCAAATTATGTTAGAAAAATTGATTTGATTTAGAAAGTGAGCTTTCAGATCACAAGGAATTGCCTGCTTCTTTCCCTGCCGTGCTGATTCTCCCTGAAGATGAGCAGAGGCAGATAATTCAGGGTTAAAGTAAGTGGTTCTTGTAAAAGGTTTGTCAGAGAGCAGAGGAGAGACGGGCTGACACACATCTCCAGATAAACCATTATTGACCCATATATTGCTATCTGTGCATCAGCTGGAGTTACACACGCATGGGGATGCTTATAAACACACTCAGGCAGTTCATGTGCCTTGCTAAAGAACTGAGTCCTTGTTTTTACGTTTGGCTTTTCTTTTTTTCCTCCCCAGAAATGGTTTTTCCATAGAGCATACCTTCAGAACTGGCACGGATCTGGGAACGTGTGCTGTGTGGCTGCCTTAGCCAGCTCTGCGTTGCCTGGCTCTGTGCTTAGTCATTCCTGGGGCTGGCACTTGGCTTTTCCCGAGGTTTTTCACTTCCTCGGATCAAACTGAGTGTTTCCTCCTCCCGTCCCTCGTCTTCATCTTAAAGGGGCTGCACTCCCTGGGCTGCAGTGGGGTGATGCCCGATGGGTCGGGCAGTGTCCCCTGGGGGGATCGTTCCTAAAAGCACCCTCTGAGTGAGCAGTTCCCGTCCCTGCATTGCTGAGGAGTTCCTTTGAGTTCTCCTCCGATCCGCGGTGCTTTTCCGGCGGGAGCGGTGGGCTGTGAATAACGCCAAGGCTGCGGCCGGGGACTCACATCGCTCCCGCCCCGCTCTGCTCGTGCTCTCCGTGCTGCTCAGGGGAGCACGGACGGAGCCTGGCAGCGTTTCAGTTTGCACTTGGTAAAATTTGTCTTTTTAAACAAAAGTTAAGGAGGTGACTTTTGCCCAGCAGTGCTTTTTGTTTCTTTCTCACTTTGCAGAACCCTCGACATCGCAGACTGTTTGCTGGAATGCTGGGCAGACCTCATTTTGGTCTGTCTAGCGCTGGGGGTGTTTGTCTCCATAGCTTCCACCACCTTCCTTGGCAGGAAAACCCAGGAGCGGGGCTGTGCTGCTCCCTGTGCCCTTCCCTCTCCCCAGGGTGGGCACAAGACAGGCACCGACACACTGGGGCCCATCCCTCGCCCGGAGAGGTTTGTGTGCACATTCCCGTGCTCGCAGAGAGCCTTTTCCACAGCCCAGCCTCAGGCTGGGAGGCGAGATGACAAGTGCAAGGGGAGAAATGATGCTGGGGAGAGCTGAAACGGAGCCTCCCGCCAGCAACTGAATTCAAGGCTGCGAAAAGAAGTTGCAAAAGTAGCAATCCATCTGTCCACTTAGTGGGAGAAGCCTAAGATCATTTCACAGTAATCAGCCCCCTGGTGTTCAAAAAAAAAAAAACCCAACCAAAAATACTGCAGGTTTTTGCTTTACTGTGGGTAACTGGCAAAATCTAAAGCAAATTAATGTCCTCAGAGGCCGTGGGGCTTTTTCCCCTCATCTTTTTGACAAGTAGGGGCTGTATCGAGTTAAAAATACTATAAGAAACAATCGACTGTCTTTGCTTGTTTAAATAACCATGTTTTTGCCATACATTTCAGAGGTGGTCTGTGCTCACTGAAACCCTCTGCTTAACTACCAGTGGAGTTATTGGCAAGGGGGTGTTTTTCTGCAGGGTCATGCCCACTGACCTCACGGTGGCACATTCCCAAGGTGGTGCATTGTGCAGGTGCACTGCCATGCCACAGCTGCTTGGCTGTATCGGTGTCTCCATTAAAAGCCACAATCTTCAGGGATTTTAATTTGCTTGTAAAAACTTGCTCCAGGCTCTACAAAGTTCTGGAGTGCTTATTTATTTATTGTAATCTCATTTTATTCTTCCTTTCCCCTTAACTGTGAGGGCATAGAGGGAACAGGCTCCAAAGTTGCCTCTTGATTCTTGTTTATATGGATTGAGAAGCATTGAGCTGGGGGAAGATCACTGCTCTGTGTGTGTGGAAAAGTTCATTCAGATTAAAAGAGAGGTGGCAAATGGGGGTTTGAACGTGCCAAGATTGAGGGTGTCCACAAGGAGCCCTTTGTGCCAGTCGTTCCTGGAGGAAGATGTTCAGGGTGGGTGTTTCCTCACACCAGGTGTGGGTGGCACATGCCCACCTCCCCTGGCAGGATGTCCCTGCTGTCCCCAGCCCAGGCTGCATCCCTTGGGGTGGCTCTGGGGGTGGCTGGGGCTGTGGGGAGCAAAACTGGACCTGAGCACACGAGTGAGGCACAGCAGCACTCTGCTGTGGACCCAGAGCAGCTGAATTGCAGCAGATGCTTTGCTGCTGCACAATTTGTAATTAAAACACAACTTGCCATCCTGATTAGGTGAAGCATTTAAATTCATTTGCAATTTTTTCCCCCCTGTATTGTGTAATTAGCAACATATGACGCCTACGTTAGCTCAGTTAAAAGTTATAATGATTAATTTGCACATCAAAGCCTCCCCGTGAATCAGCCGGTGCAGCGCACCGACAGAGCTCAGTGAGGAGTGCCCACATGAACGCGTCCCCGCCTGCTCCAGGGGCAGGATGGAGGCTCCAGTGAGGAGGTTCCTGGTGTTTCTGTTTTTCTGCGAGGTGACAGTGTCCCTGTGCCCCGAGTCACTCGATAAATGTGAATCCTTGCCGGGATGTGACCGCTCCTTTCTTGCCGCTAAGCTGGGGATGATGCAGTCTAAAGCCCCGGACTGGCCGTGCACCTGGGAGCACTTAGAAGTCATGATGATGTGAAATTACTGGTGGTTTCAGCTGCTTTTGGATATTAGCGTTGTTCTAAAGTATTTTGGCCGAATTCTGGTTGTTTTTATCCAGGTTAATCTTTGATTATCATGAGCTTTGCCTGAGGGCTTTGTAAGTCAGGTTGGAGCTCTAACTAGTGAAGAACCTTGTTCGAGCAAGCCAAAACCAACACGAAAACTACTATAAGCTAATTATAACGAATGTCTTCTTTCTTTCTTATCTAGTCATAATATTGTCTTTCTTTCCACCTTCTGCTGAGCTGTGAAAATATTCTGCAAAATTATATTTTTGAGTAGATGGAAAAGTACACCCCTGTCAACAATATTTTTCTATTGTTCATTGGAGACAGGCTTCATAACAGAAAAGATCCGTGCTGGAAAAGTACATCAGCTGCAAACAGTTTATTCAAAGTCATCTCAAATAGCAGGGAAGCTTTTTGAATTCCTGCTCCAGCTGAAGTTGAAATGCAGAATGCGGCTTCTAATATTTCAGAGACATGGATGGTGCAGGTCATAATAATGTATTGCCATTTTCACAAAAGATGGGTTTTATATTAAAACTTCCAGTGGAAAAAGGTCTGGAGGAGTTAAAATATTTACATATGGTTGAAGTTCCTGTGTGAGGGTGCCATCCCCTTCCCTAGGGCACTGTGGGGGTCATGGACACGTGGGGGAGTGGAAAATGAGCTCCCACCTTTTTGGGTTCATGTACCTGTCTGTGTGTCCATGCTCGTGGGTGCATTGGTGTTAAGTTGGTGGGGTGTTAAATGTTTCACTTTTCCAGCCATCAGTTTCAATTGAATTTCATAAGCCATTAAAGTTCTCTGCTGCTTTCTTTGCTCTTCCAGTTTTGTGAGCTCCAGCCATTTAGCTGTGGGTCCTGAGGCATGATTGCTCTGTGGAGCAGCAAAAGTAAATTGGTTCCTGATGTAAAATCTTTTTATATATATACGTGTGTGTTATTTCTTATNGTTTCAATTGAATTTCATAAGCCATTAAAGTTCTCTGCTGCTTTCTTTGCTCTTCCAGTTTTGTGAGCTCCAGCCATTTAGCTGTGGGTCCTGAGGCATGATTGCTCTGTGGAGCAGCAAAAGTAAATTGGTTCCTGATGTAAAATCTTTTTATATATATATGTGTGTGTTATTTCTATTTTTTTTTTTTTTATCTCTCTAACTCACTGTGAGTGGTTTACAGTGTTGGGCTGATGATGGGAATCTTCAAGCTTGGCTTTTTCTGGTCCAGTTCTGGATGCCCCCCACAGCATCTTTTAAAAAGCTTTTGTGCCTGGCTTGAATGGCAAAGACTTATAGAGGAAGAGGTGTTTTTTTTTGTTATTTATATATTTATCTTTAGAATCATGGTGGAAAGACTGGACTGGGGTTTTGGGTTTTCTCCCTGTGGAAATGTTTATGAGGATGATAGTTATTTGGATCAAAAGAGATCTTTTGGCAGTCCTCTGACTTTGATTCAGTACTGGCAGTGCAACAAATAATGAAAAAGCAATCATTTCCCCTTCTCCCACTTTTATTCTCAGGATAAATGAATGGTTAAGATCTCTGTGCTCAAAAATAATTGCTCATGGCTCTTTCAGAAAAAATGAAAATCCATAACACTCTCCCTTTAAACAGATGATTTGATCTTTCCTGTTGGTTTGTGTTTTGCACTATTGAGTGTCTTTGCTGCCAGTCTGAGACTAAACTGGACAAAGTTGATGTGCAGGCTTTGCAATTGAGCCTGTGGAAAGGAAAACTGGATAAGTAATTTTAGCACTTTGGAAAGCAGTTCTCATGGTGGGAGTTGAGCAGGGGGATGAAGGGGGATGAAGCAGGGTCTTGCTGTCAAGGCCCACTGGTAGAACTGTTTTGCACAGCATAAAGAATTTGACAGAATACAGAATGAATGGAAAAAAAAGTGTAACTTGAATTTGCCGTGTGATTTTAAAGTAGCTCAGACATCTCCTAAAGTGTGTGTGAGTGACTGCTGGGACCTGCTGGGCAGTGTGTTCCTCCTCCAGCTGCCTGGGGCCTGATGAACAGATGGAGGTGTCCACCACCAGTGCTTTGCCAGGATTTCTCTTCTTCCTTTGTTTCCTTGCTTTCATGGCAGTGGATGTGAGGATGAAGTGCCGTATTTTACATCTTCCCTCCCCTTGCAGCCGAGCTGGCTGCCCGTCCCCATCACTGTGCACTTCACCTTCCCGCAGCATTAACCTCCCATGCTTCCAGCAAAGCCAGGCATAAAAGATTAAGCTGGGCCTGTACTCTTTATTTGGTGGTAACTGCAGCAGTTCCTTTCTTTGTTTTTAAATCCAGCTAATTGGTGCTCTCAGCCTCAGCTCCAGCTTAATGAAGGCTGCTGTCTGGGAATCATCACAAACAGTTATGGAAATGCATTTCAATGCTTAAATCTGTTGTACTTTTCTCTTTATGAGCTTATTCCTTCAAAAAAGCAGAACTATGCCCAGGGTCCCTCCCTGCCCGGGGTGGTTTCTTTCCACGAGCTCTGTGGTGGGGCTCTGGCACCTCTGCAGCACAGAGGGAGAGTCGTGCAAGGCAGCGAGCACCCAATAGTGCTGAGGGAGCAGCATTTTCAGCCTGTTTGCTCCAGATGGGGCCTTTGGATGCTGGGCATGAGGACAAAGAACATCCAGCTTCCCTCGTGCCCATGGAGGAGAGCAGCCCTGCCCCTCTGACCTGCCCAGCACAAGCAGCATTCACTGAACCCTGTTGCATGAACAGAGCTGCTGGAGGCCATTGCTGTGTGCACCGCTCGTGTCAGTCTGTCTGGCACCCAGCGTGTCTGTCCCTCTGTTCCTCGTGGTCAGAACTCTGTAGTTGCGCAGAGGCAGAGAAGGTTTTAGCTAAAAGCAAAGCTAAAGGTCACAGAGGGGTTTTCCCATCATGGCTGTGGGTGAAGGGATTTGGACAAGGGTTTGTGGTTCCTCCAGAGGCAGAGGAGCACCGTCCAGTAAAACAAGTGCTTGTGTTTAAAGAACAACGTGGGGACTGTTTATGTGTGCTCTGGTTAGAGGAGATGCAGGTGTGCAATTCCTGTGTTTTAAGAGCAGCATTCAGCCCATGTGATGAACAGGGACCATGAGAAGAGACTGCTACAAGCCAAAAGCAGCAAACCCATGGAGCAGAGCTAGAGACAGCTTTAAAGCTATGAACATAATTACCCGAGGAGTCTGCCAAGGAGCCAGATGCTGGAAATGAAAGAATAACTTGCATGGCTTGGCATCTGTCTGCGACACAGGGAGAGGAGGAGAAGCAGGGGAACGGCATGCAGGGCTGGGAAATGGTTGCTCCACTTGCAAAATGGGTACCTTCAAAAAGATTTTGTCTATACTGGCATTTTTGTATGGAGGAGAGTGAACGTGTTGGAGAGAAGAGAAGAAGGTCAATGTGCTTGTCTTGTGGGCAGTTTGCCCGTGTTCTGCAGGTTTGATTCAGTGTTACGTGGTTGGTTGGCTGCTGGGAAGACCTGGGTGCTGTGGCAGCTTAAGCAGGTGGTGATAAATGAGGAAGATGTGACTGGGCTGAATTCTGAACCTTTTGGGACCCATTTTGTGCCCAGAACCCTTCAGAGCACTCTGTTTTCCATGCATGGATGAGCTGCGTTGATATTTAAAATAAGTGGCTGCATGTGACTTGTCTGAGGTCAGGTCACTCTTGGCAATGCTCTAGTTTCGAAAACCAAACGAGAAAGTTCCTGCTATTTCCCTCCCCAATTTATTTTTACAATTACTGTTAAAATAATTGCAATCCTAGGAAAGGTAAACAGCTGGGTTCGACATAATCAGTACATAAACAATATCCATCATTTACATGGCACAAAACCTCTGCCACACAACACATTCCTGAGGCTGCATCTTAGGGGGAAAATAGAAAACCTTTATGTGAAGGGGAGCAGAAAATCAGCTGGGGTCCTCCTGGATTGAGCACATGTGGATAACAGTGGTGCAATCTCCTTTCTGCTTGTGCTTGAACCAAACACCCCAGGCAAAGGTGCTGATAACAGAGCTGCACGTGGGGCATCTTCAGAGCCAAGAGGATGCTGCTTCCTGGGGTGCACAAACATGATTTGCCTCTCCCAGCTGGGAAATAAAGGCAGGGAGCAGTGATTAGAGGTTACAGGGGAAGTTCATGTGATTTCAGGCCAGGATAGCTGTGTTTTTCAAGCCAGGAAGACAAAGAAGAGCTTTGCTCATGAGTTAGAGATTTTTTACTGTTTTAATAACTTTATTTTTTACTCTTATTTGGCTCTAATTGATGGAAAATATGTTTAACGTGCACTTTGAGTGCCCAGGATGAGATGGACGTGGGAGTGGGATGGAGGAACATCACCAGCATCCCAAGGAGCCGGGCAGGGAGCAGGAAGGGATGAACTCAGCTGCTGCCTGTGCACACTTAAAACCTGCTCTGTGCATCCTTGTTTGTAGGCAGCTGGGGTTATTTTGCCTCAAAATAACAAACCTTTTTTTGAAGGTAGGAGCTGAGGGCAGGCCTCAGTATTGCTGCAGCTTGGGGACACAGTCATGTGCAAGTCAGAGAGCACATCATGTAGAGTGCTGAATGACTCTGCTTATTAATATAATAAACCAGAGGAACACACTGGCATGACAGTCTCTGCAGCGAGAATCCAGGGGATTATTTTAACCAAAGCACATTAAATCTTTCTGTCTCCTGAAAATTGCACCCTGGAGGTATGGACTGGAGGCTGGGAGGGGTAGAAACACTTAACAAGGGTTTGCAGGAGTTTTTATGCATATCGTGGTCTCCAGAGCCGTGCTCTGCTGTCTGGGGTTTTATATCTTCCCACCACTGTAGTTAAGTTCCTCAGACATGATAAGAAGGAAAAAATTCTCTTTCTCTCTTTTATTTTTTCTCCTTTCTTTCTCTATTTTCAAGATGCAATTTTCTCTGCTGTAGCACTGATACAAGACCTTTTCTTCAGATGTACTATATGAAAACATGCTGTCACCCTCTCTGAAAGCTGTGAAGTGTGTGCACGTGGATGCATATTCTGTATACTCAGGCACACACGATACAGACATACATGTGTGCATACAGAGGGTTTTTCCTCTCTCTCTCAGATAAAACATCTCATCTCTAACAAAAGCTCAGTGTTGATAGTTGATGGAAGATAAAACTCTCACCAGGGTCCCTGGGTGGGCTCCCAGCTGCATCTGCTGGGATTGATTCCAGGGCAAGGGCACTCCTGCCCTGCCCCTGACTGGGATTTTGGTCACTGGGTGCGTGGGCAGGTTCACCAAACCCTTGGAGAAGACTGGCCTGGGTCAGGTAACGGCAACAGCCCAGCTGCCTCCTCCAGAGCCTGGGAAGAGAGATTTCTGTGGCTTCAGATGGCCCCACCACTGGGGACAGCGCTTTGCAGGAGGCGCCACTCCCTGGCAGGGAGGAGGTTAGAACAAAATAGGCAAGATTCTCAGAGAGAGCAAGGTGAGGGGAGTCCCTGCCGATCCCCTCGAGGGGTTTTGTACTCTCTGCCAAACGCTGAGTGCACTGGGCTGGTCCTTGATGGGGAGTGCAGCTGGAGCACCCAGAGCAGAGGATGTGTCTTCCCTTTGCCACCCTCTGGTGAAAAATGTGCCCACAGCTCCCTGTATTTGCTGTGCGCTGGCTTGACACACAAGCAGCTTTCTCTTCTCTTTTTCTGATCATGGTGAGGGCTCAACACATCGTCTGAAATAGCTTTTTTTCCCTCAACAGGGAGGTTCCTTGAGGCAGTAATTGACTCTTTCTTTCAAGCAATGGCATTTTACCTGGGAAAGCAGCCAGTTGGTATTTTCAGCACAGCAGAATTCTGCCTTGCTTTGAAAGGAGGTGGTTCCAGATCCTCCTTGGTTTTTTTTCCCCCCTCAGAATGATGTCATTTTACTTTGTGCACTCTCTACCATGCTGTACACAGTTTCTCCAGCTCCTTCTTGGAAACACTTCCATTAGACAGGCACTTAATTTTATAGAAACAGCACCTGCAGGACCAACAGGTGAATTATCTGGAGTCCTCAGCTGCATCATGTGGGGCAGTCGAAATGTCCTTTAAACGACCCTGAAAGGAAGGCTGGATTGTTACTGATGGTTTTTTTCTTTTCAATGAGGAATCATAGAATGGATGTGTGATAACACAATTGAAAGTGAAGAAGATGCTGGATATGGGCAAGAAAACTAAAGGGACCAGGAGAGAAAGATTTCCAAAGCAGAAACAAACTGTTCTTTGTTCTTAGTTTTCATGCCAATTTAAGGTATTCATGAAAATTGCCTCAATTTAACTTCAGGAGAGAAAAGAACCTCCAGGGTTGCTGTAACTAAAAGGCTGCATCCTGTTTTAGTAAGTTTGCCGTACTTTAGATTTTTATCTAGAGGGTTTTTTTATGGTACTTTCTACCAGCAGTTCTCCACACCTGTTTATTTTTAAAAAGCACTCTGCAAGCTGCAGGAAAAGGATGCTAAGCACACTTATCCCTGTCCTGCAGGTAGAGGGAACTGGCAGAGATGTGCAGTAGCTTTGGTCTGTGCCAGAGCCAGGAAAAGAGATGAGCCTTTAGCTCCTGAATCCTGTCCAACACCACACAGCCCTGCCTGGGAGCCATCCCAGAGTGGGACTGGAGCAGGAGGTGTTGGGCTGAGCTGGTCACTCTGCTCAACTCAGCCCTGGTTTCCGTTCCCGCCCTTGAACGACCCCTGAGTGACAAAAACGAGAGCAGCGGTGAATATTTTGGGTTATGTACACCTTGTATAGCAGAAACCTTGACAGGCTTGGCTTGTCTGGCCTCTCTTGCCACTTAAGTGATCTGGGCTGGAGCTTCCCCCTGCTCTTGGCACTGGTTTCCCCTGTAGTGCTCTCCCTCCTCTTCCTTTCTCCATTGTCAGTGTGCCCACACTCAGGTGGGATTTAAGAAGCGCTTCAAGGCTTTGCACTTGGAAAGCAGGCAGGTTCTGCTCAGCTCATCAAGGCAAATCAAAATGCACTGAGGCTGCAGTGCTGCTAACACTGCTTCCTCTGCAAGGCGTGTGCAGCCACCCAGCACAGCAGAGCTGCTCGCTGCCCTCTCTCCAGGACACTGTCGGGCCTGCAGGGAGGATCTCCTGCCATCTGCAGTGAGAGAGTTTGTTCATACAGCAGCACCACCCCTGCCCATCCACCTCCAGCTGTGACAGAGAGTGAGCACACAGGCACAAGCCTGATTTGATTTCCAGGAGGTTTTGATGCATGAAAAGCAGGGGCAGTGCTTCCCTCCTGGTACCTGGAAGAACACAATGCTCTGCAAGAAATTAGCAATGCTGCCTTGCCTTCTGCTTAGGACAGGGCTTTAAGGTGTGTATGCTTTCTTGTGCTGTGCCTCTTGTGACAAGCTGGAGACTGTAGTTTCTGGGTGTACTATATCCTCCTCAACATTTTAAAAAATAGAAATCCTTAAGAAAAGGAATAATACTTTCAGACTTTTATCCCTTCGTTTATAGAGCGTGGCCTTGTTGGAGTGATCAAGATACAGGCACAGATCCTGCAGCATGCTTAGGCACAGACACCAAAGTTTGCAGAATATGGACTGTAGATTTTAAGGTCTTTCAGCCCAAAGATATTTCTTTTCCATCTCTGCAAATGTTTCTGATGCTGTATAAATACTGTCTTTGAGGTTTACCAGCAGCTAACATTATCACTCACTTCCACTTAAAGCAAAATTAGAGTGCCTCTTTTATATCTCTGAGAGAATTATGAAAGCCTCCTTCGCAGCATTGCAAACAAATGGAGATTGACAGTTATTAGTTTATGGTCTAACAGCTCTGACAGGGTTTGATGCAGAGGGATTTTCAGTGATTGACTCTGAGGCATCCCTCGTTCCTGTTCCACAGAGATGCTGAATCCACTCTGTCCCTGCTGACCATTTATCTGGTCCCCACTGGGGATCTCTGGGTCCTGGGCAGTGAAGGTGCTGATAACTGAGCAAAGTGGGCAAGTTGCCCAGCAGAATCCTCCTGTTTGCAGCAGATGCTGAAAAGAGGACTGAGAGGCTGTTTATTTTTTTTTTTTTCCCATGGCCTTGTTTGGGGCTATTTGGAGGCAATACAGAAATTGAAGGTTCATGTCCTTCCATTGCAGATCACTTTTAGCAATTGTCAGCAGGAATTTAGCACCTAATATGTGTCTAAGAAATCTGAATTAAATCTTTAATTGAAGGTCTTCTTGTTGGGAGTAACCAAAACATTAAACAACCTGTTCACTTGCTCTTGCTCGGGTGTTCAGAGCGTCTCCTGTGTGAGGCAGGAGCTGCAGGTCACCCAGCTCCCTTTATCCAAGTACAGCAGCAGCTCTGTGGCTCAGGGTTTGGGCAGCGTGTGGCTCACCTCCCCGAGCAGATCCCTGTCTGTCAGGGCAGCCCTCGGACACGATGCTTTCCGTTTGTCACAGCTGTCAGCGACTCAAATCAATCTCTGGCGCTGTTCATCCATCCCGAGTCAATCCTGAGCAAACCGTTCTGGCGGCTGGGAGAAGTTTACTCTCTGCCGATAATTTGCAGCAGAAAGAGAGGCAAACCCATTATTGATCACAAACGAGAGGGGCTGTGCCCAAGCCCTCTGATTCCCAGCTGCTTTTCGGGTCTCTTTCTGAGCACAGTGAGCTTTGCACTGAACTCATCCAACACCATCCGCTGCTTCCTGCGATGCTCTGGAGAACGAGGAGTTAAATTTCAGCAAAGGCAGAGCCCTCATTTATCCTGCATGCCGTTATTCCCGCTGCTCCTCGTCGCCAGAGTTTGGATTGGTGCTGGAATCTCGCAGCTCTGGGCGCAGGGATGGGCACAGGGACCATTGCCGAGCAATCCGCGCTGTCCCTGTCGCACACGCCCCTCTCCCGGCGGCTCCCGCAGCCCCATCCGTGCCATCGATCGGTCGGGGCGGATTGCAGCGCTCGGGAAGTTCAGCAGAAAACGGCACCGCCTGTTGCTGCTGGGAGGCGGCGGCACAGGGCTGCTCTCCGCGGGGAATTGATGCTCATGGCTATTGATTGGAAAGCACTTTGCATTGCACTGAATGTCAGTCTGGTTAGTTCATAAATTTATGGATGTCATTCTGCATTTGCCACAAACTTTCCTGCTTTCTGTCATTTTTTTTCAGGAGAGTTTGAAAAATAATGGCAGTGTGATCTGAACAAATGGAGATAGGGGAGTAAGATCCTAGGTTTTTAATTTACATTTATTCCGTGTCTTGAAGAGCAGCGTTCAGCTACCTCTGCTTTCTAATTTTGACTTTTAACATGGTGTGAAGCCCAGGGAGACTCGTTAGATGTTGATTTAATGATATTGGTAAAATACTGGTATTTGGAAATGATTGTCAGATAACTTTCATTTTCCATGCACAAGTGCACAGTAAACACACATTTATCTAATACTTTGGAGACAACTTTAGTCTTTCAGATATACACTGGGTAATTGAAAACAAATGTTAGCTTCTCTTTAATAGTGCTCTACAGCAGTCACAGTGCAATGTGACTGAGTTTTCATTTTAGTATTCTTCAGAGACTCTTGAAGTATGCAGCTTCTGAAATCTGAGCTGACTTAGAGCTCTCTGCAAAACGCATTATTGCAGCTGTTGGGGGAGAGTCTGACAGGTAGTGCCTGACCCGTCCCAGCTGGACGCCCTCCTTGCAGCCGACAGCTTTCTGGGCTGAAATTCGGTAAAAACCTCTCCAGCAGAGGCTCCGGTGTGGCAGCTCGCAGTGGGAGGCAGCTTCTCCACCATGGGTGGGTGACCTGTGGCACCCACCGCGGGGTCTGGGGTCGTGTCCCAGCAGGGTGTCCACGGGCCACAGCCAGCCCTGCTTTGTGTTTGTGTTTGTGTGGTGCGAGCACGGAGAGGAGCTGCCCTGCGTTCCGAGGGGCTGCAGCTGCTGTGCCAGCTCTGCTGTCCCCAGGAGCCACTGGTGACACTGAGAGGCTCTGCTGTGGGGTCAGGGCTGCAGAGGGTTCTGCTGTGGGGTCAGGGCTCCAGAGAGTTCTGCTGTGGGGACAGGGCTCCAGAGAGTTCTGCTGTGGGGTCAGGGCTCCAGAGGGTTCTGCTGTGGGGTCAGGGCTCCAGAGAGTTCTGCTGTGGGGTCGGGGCTCCAGAGGGTTCTGTGGTGGGGTCAGGGCTCCAGAGGGTTCTGCTGTGGGGTCAGGGCTCCAGAGAGTTCTGCTGTGGGGACAGGGCTCCAGAGAGTTCTGCAGTGGGGTCAGGGCTCCAGAGGCAGCTTTGGCTCTGCAGTGATGATCCATCCCCAGCTCGGTGCCCCGTGGCTTTTCTCAGGTAGCCAAAAGACAGCGGTGCCTTTTGCTTGCCCTTGCATGTTGAATTTGGGCTGATGACGCCGAGGAGGAGCGTGCCACATGTGGGATGTCTCTTGTCTAACAATTACTCATCCTGAAAGGGTGGCTGGGTTCTCTGTTAATCGCTGCAGGAGTGGGCTGCTTGAGAAGCCGTTTGTCCTGCTTTGACCCCGGTGTCACCAGGGGATCCCTGGTGCTGCTGGATGGAGAGGGGCAGCCCTGGGCACAGCCCTGGCCTTGGTCTGGACAGGGATTTCCACGCCATGTGTGCCCTGACCCAGCCCTGGAGCCGAGGAGTGTTCTCCTCTCCTGCCACGGGGGTGTTTCTCAGGTGGGGAAGGGACCTTCTGGCTCTGCTGGGGAAGAGTCGGAAGAGTCGCCACCACCTCCTCTCCAAAGCACAACAGGTTTGCTCTTGGCAGAATAAACCACTGCTGCAGAATGGAACTGGTGAAGAGATTTGAAGTGCATTTATCCTTCGAAAAGTGAGTCTAAATATAGTGCTGTGGAGTTCAATATCTGTCTCTTCAAGACATTTAGATCAAATGTATCCACTTCGAGACTTTTACATTTTTCCCTTTTTTTTTGTTGGGTTTTTTTTTAATTTTTTTTTTTTGGTCTGTAAACCCAATGGGAATTTAAATTCCAGTTGAGGTCCTTTGGACTCCTGAATCACTTCCAGTCACAAAGGCACCTGAGCGCACTGGGATGTGGGAAATGATGTTAGTGTTCAGCAGGGCAAAGCAGAGCCCAGCTCGCTCCCTCCTATTGTATCAGCTGCTGCTGCTGTCTTGGGAATAGTAATAACTGCAGTAGTAGTAATAATAAGAATAATAAAAGGGCTGCCACGGGAGCCAGGCAATCTGACTCGATGCACACTGGCAGGAGAGGCTGGGGAAGCAGCAGCCCTTCCCAAGTGCTCCCCTGCCAAGTCTTTACAGTCCTCAGCCTTTTTTTGGATGAGCTGGGGCCATGATCAAGCAGTGGCTTCTTTTGTGAGACAGCTATATCCAGAAAGGCCATTCTCATACACTGAATAAAAATGGAAATTCGTCCCCAAACATCCACATTCATTTGTAAAACAGTTAAGAAATGAAAACTGTCAACACCTGAGACTGAGAGCCCATCTGGCCCCCTGAAAGAGCTCAATTTTCCCTTTGCTGATCTGGGCCAGGTATATAAATGTGATGGGCAAAGCAGCAGCAGAGGTGCCTGGGCTCATTTCTGTTTGCATCCATCCACTAGAGGCTTCTTTTTAAGGATTTGCTAGGCTCCTGAATTGTCATCTTACCATAAAAAAGGAAATAAATCCTTTTGTTTTCCCTGTGCTGCCGTTCTCCCCAGATCTGTGCCAGAATTGGAAAGTTTTCTGCCTGTTGTGGTGAAGTTTGGAAATAACTTAACCCGTGCCTTGCTGTGCACCCTTCTGAAATGAAGTGCTGAAGATTTGTTCTGTTTGTTCATTAAATAAAACCAGTAGAGAAAAGGTCACATTCAAATGTGTTATTTTCCAAGAGTGACATATGCTGTTGACTCACACAAATATGTCTCCTCTGGAGAGTCCCTCGTGTGAGAAATCTCAGAGCACTTCATCTTCAGCCCTTAATGAGAATTTTACTTCTAGCAGAGCTATTAAAGACTGATCTTAATTCTCAAAAAAACACAAAAAGTGTCAAACTGTACAAATCCAATATTTGATATGTTAATAGCCAAAGAGGCTGTAAGAGGGGGAGCAGAAGTATAACCTGAGGAAAGGCATTATCTTCCTGGTGGCGTGCTTCCCCTGGCTGCTGTTTATTGCCATCCGTGTTTCCTTGGTAGCAGTTTCTGATGCATCCCTGGGTAATAACATGCACACACTAATATGACAAATGTGCAGTGTATCAGAGCAAGTGTGGTGCATGCAGGTGGAATTAGGTGTATTTCTTTTTGTTTTTTTTCTTTTTCCTCCTGCTGTTCTCAGGGCTGTAAACTCCTTAGAAGTAATGTGCTGACTCGTGTTGTCACGAGGGTGGTGTTTCTGTAGCACTGCCAGCAATTACCTTTGAGGGCTGTGTTCTGCTTTGGGGTGCAACAGTTGTGTTGCAGGAGAGGAAATTCCATTTTCCCTTTTATTTCAGTGGACAACTGGCAGCTGTTGTGGCACGTGGCAATTGCATTTTTCTTCCTCTGTCCTCTATGTCAAGGAAAAAACCTGTCTGAGGTGATTCGTGTTCAAGTCTTTGCTGTGCAGGGTGTCTAAGATTGAATGACTTGGAAATCCCAAGTATTTCCCAGCTTTTAGACAGTCTTTTGGAAGATGCTCTCAATTGTCACGTCTCATTGTTTTAATAGTTTGTTTCAGCAAAAAAGGCTCAAGTGTTTCCTCACATCAGTGCGTGGAGCCAGGCCCTGTGTGGAGGGATGGGTGCCTGATAAGCTGGATTTATCCTGGTGGCTGTGGGGACTAAATGCAGCTGCAAGGTTTAAAATCCTGACCCAAATCAATTTTTCTTCCTGTTGAGATAGTTCCCCTCTCCTGGCAGAGGCAATTACCATGTCAGCTGGGCAGTTCAGAGCTGTCTCAGGTGCTGTTCCCATGGGGCTGGCTCACTGTCACAGGTTGAACGTTCCAGTTGTATTTCTAGAGCTGAACCCAGTTCAACAAAAAGCGATTACAGCATGTGAATGGCAAAGGGTATCACAAAAGCAAAAACCCATTTCCAGTATGTATGTAATTCCAGCTGGGGATTTATTTGTGCCCAGGGAGGAAATGGCACCACAGGATGCCAGCCTGCCTCCCCCTTCCTCTGCACCCACCATGCTGGGGGCTGCCTGCACGTATCTTATACATCCTGGCTTATTTTGTGCTGTCACTCCCAAGGACAGTGTTAAATAATGGAGTTGGTGCTTTTCCCACAGGCAGGATTTTCCACATTGTGCCTCCAGCCTGATTTGGATTCCTCAGCTTGCACATCTCTGGTCTGCCACCTGTATATTTCTCCTGTTGCCCAGTTTATTCCCAGGAGTTTGAGTCAAGGAAAAATGCTGAACTGTGTCTCTCCAGTGCAAATGAGCACTGGGTAGAGATTGCCTTCTGGGATTGGTTAGGGATTAGTGGCTATATTGGGAGCTTTAAGAGTTAGCTTCCTTTAAAAAAAATCATATAAAAATTTGGATTTTCTGCTGGAAAATTTTATGGGAAGCTGAGAAAATAATAAATCTGCCAGGCTCTGCTCAGGGAAGTCTTCTTTCCCTGCACTCAAATATGGCAAAGTTGAGCTGCTGGCATTTCCCAGAATGGGCTGGATCTTCAAAAGCTTGTCTAGCTCTGCAACTCAAGCTCAGTCCTGCAGGATGCTGATTTCTTTGCTTTGCTACCAGAGGATCCTTGCAATGTCTTCAGGGATGCTCAGATGCTCAGTGTCTCCAACTTCAACCAGAATTTTCCAGGCTGATACATTTTGCTGCCATTGTGGGAGATGAGAGGCTGCCCGGAGCTGAGTGGGGAGGCAGAGCGTGCCCAGATTTTGGCTTCTAGAGGAGTTATTTCCTGCCTGAGGGCACCACTGTGCTCTGGTGGATATTGAGGTGGAACCCAGCTGTTTTCTGTGGGTGGCAATGGATGGGAAATCTTTGGCCGTTTGATTTCAAGATGCTTTAGTTTGCTGCTCTTGTGGAGTTATGAAATGCTGCAGAAATGCTGACAAATTAATGACTCGGAAAACAAGCTTTCATAATGAAAATGTCAGAGTTTGGAGACCTGCTTGGTGGCTCGGGAGAGTCTGGTGGTTTTTTCCATTGATGATGAAGGTGCTGGAATGTTGAGCTTTTCTCTGCAGAATTTTGTGGCACTTTATACACTTGGGATAACAAATCAGGTCAGTGCCTTCACTATCTGCTTGTGCAACGTGTAACTCCTTGGAACTGGAGGGCAACGTTTAAAATTTGCACAGAAATTGGAATTTAGCTGTGAGGATTTGAGACACTTATTTTGCTTGGATTATGCTCCTGTTTATCAGCATCAGAAGGTATTTGAGAGACCTAAAAATTGAATTCTAGGTTTTGCATTAAAAAAATAAAAATGTGTTAGAATGAGTTTCTCTTTGGGGAAGTTGGATATTGAGTATAGATCTGACTCTCCTGTGTCTGCAGAAAGAGGATAAAGGATAAACCAAGCTTATTCTTAAAAGTCACATAATAAAAAAAGAAATAAGAGTTTTTAAAAAAATAGTCTATTGGACTGCTTTGAATCAACAACACTGAACTGGGAACTTCTGAAACTTTTTAGAACAGATTGTGTGTATTTCTTTTTATCTCTGTAAAAACTAAAACTTACAAAAAAAAAAAGAAAAAAAAAAGGAAGAAGTAGCCACTAATGAAAACACTGAGTCAACTGGTAACTATCATTTTCGATTAAACTATTTAGTGAGGAGCCTGTGGGAGTTGGCTTGAAGAAAGCTGTTATTATTACATTGCTTTATAGCAATACCAATTTTTAACCACAGAATCTGTTCTTTAGGCACTAAATACTGGGGAGAGCAAAGAATGTGAAGATTCTGAATTATATAAAGCTGATGAAAATACATTTATGGGATGATCTTTCTCTGCTGGTGAGAGAGGAAATGCTAATTTACTCTTGCTGTCCAAGCTGAGCTGGAGTAACAGGCACACCTGTGGTGAAAGTTGTGACCTTTGTGTTGTGCTGCTGTGCTCCCTCCCGGCGCTGGTATCATTTTGTGGATCAACAAAGTACTTTCCATTCACATAAAGACTTTTCAACCCCTCTCCTGAATCTGTGATTCACTTTGGAGACGTGCAGTTGTCTAGCAGAGCAATGGCTGTTGCACTTTTAGTAATGTGTTTTGAGATCTTTGAGACTGGAAGATGCTATCAAACTCTATGATGTCTGTTATTTTAATTTTATGTTCTGCTCTATACAGTCCTGAAGCCTAATATATCTTCTATTCTGCTAGAGGGAACCGGTTTCTTTTTAAGGTTTTACAGGCTGTTTCTGTTGTGCAGTGGAATTCAAATTAGGAATTACTCTGTTCTATTCAGAAGAGAAAATCTTGTGTTAGGATGGAAAGCCAGGCAAGGCTCAGTGGCAATAAAACCATGAGGGAGCCGGGTCCAGGCAGCTGGACACCTGCTGCAGGGTCCTTTACATACTGATCAGAGTGGGATTCTCATTCTGGGGCTCAAAGAGTGCAGCCCCTTTCAGGTAATTTGATGTTCCTTCTAAACAAAAAGGTTTCTTTCCAGTCCTCCTTCTCACAGCCTTTCGGATGATGGATACGCGCCCGAGGCCGTGCGTGGATGAATATCGAACACTGGTGAGGGACCCGGGCTGCACGTGGAATCAGCTGAGTCTTATCTCACTTTAATTGATTACTGAAGGTTTGTCTGGCTTGCAAGGCACAACAAATTCTGATTAAGTTTGGTCTTTAATGGCAGCGCAGTTACCTGAGGGCAGAGCTGCAGTGTTGCAGCCTCTGGATGTTTCCTGGCTCCTCCCTTCCCTCCTGGACGCTGCTCAAGGTGACTGTCAAACCCACAGGCCTTCCTGATGAGATGTAGAAACTGTAAATCTCTCTTTCTTATTTTTTTCCCCTCTCTGTGTTCTTTTTATCTCCTAATAATTATTCCCCTTAGGATTGGCTGCATAATATGAAAGAATCTTTTCTTGTTGCTCAATTAGTTTCAAAAAGGCACATTCATCCCAGGCATCAATGCTGTGCTGGGGAGGCCAGCAGAGACCTTGGCACTGCTGCTGGGGGGCTCTTTTTGAAGCCTTGGTGGTGAGGATGTGCCTCCCACCCCATTTGTGAAAATTTGTGCCTGGCTGCTCACGGGTGATTTTTAACCTCCCACCTGCCCCGGGAAGTTGGATACGCTCTCATGGGATGGAAGCAGCAGCATGGAGAAAACAAAACTCCAGTAAGATATTTAAGCACCTAAGCCCTGTTGTGATCTTTAGCAAGCCTGATTTGGTGAAGCCAAACTCAAAATATTAGGCCAGAGTTGCACATGAATCTGTTGATTTCAAACTTGGGTCTTCCAGCCCCAAAGCCAGTTCCTCACTTTGCAGCACTGGATGTGCAGCAGGGTGCTGGGTGTGAGGTTTTCATTTGCTTCTTCAGAATTGGAGGAGGTCTTTGAAATTTGTACAAACCTTTCTGGGCCTCTGGCTTGTCTGGATTTAGTCTGTTCTGTTTAGGAACAGCTGAGTGAGACTGACAGCAAGAGGGATGAGCTTGAGTAAGGAAATCAGAGCTGTTCTATAATTTTTAATAGTTTTACAATGCCTGCAAGCTCTGGACTTTTTTGCTTCTGTACCTGTTGTAAAGCAATCTAGCGTTGTTTTAATAAACGCTGCAGAGCTCTGCTGTAGCTCCCCAGGAACAGAAAACTGGGAAAAAACATTTTTTGCTTTCAGCACTCCTGCAGAGTGACTGAGTTCCTCTGGGTCTTCTTTTGCAAAGTTACAGCAGTGATAGGTAGAAAAGTTCTTTTCAGCTCTTCCTGTGTTCCATCCAGAAAAGCAAAGCTACAAATGTGGCTTTTTAAAGAGTTTTTACACTGGTGTTCAGCACTGACCTGAAGTTTGGACTCCCAGCCACGGGAAAGAATATTTATTTAAAAAGCCACCGCCATAATGAAATCCCTTTGGACTTAAGGAAAAGATGTGCAGAATAGAAATTAAATGCAGCAGAGGTAAACAGAAATTTAATAAGATTCTATAGGAATTCCTGTACAAACCTAAGGAGTTTAATAGAAAATGAGAGGCAATTTTTAATCATCCTCTGGAACTCTACAGCACGTTTTTAATTAAATTACGTAGGATGGATAGGAAAAAACCTAAGGAAAGATGACTAATTTCCTATTAACCTTTATTCAACTTTTTCATAAAATGAATTAAGTTAATGACTCAAATCTGTTTGTGTCCTCTTGGTGAAAGCTCATATTTACAAAGTTTAAACTGTCTCCAGTATTTCTGGTCAGTCCTGTCCTTCCACCCCTCATTTGGTTATTCCCTGTCCCAACGTGGTCACCCAACAGGAAGATGAAATCTGTGCAAAACATGGGACTACAGGATAATAAACCACGCTCAACCTTTGATTCATTGTGGAACAATGAGGCTTTTTAGCTTTTTTTCTTTATTCTGACTTGGGTGATTCTCCTGGGGAAGAGGAGATTCCTGAATTCCAGGTTCATCCTGACTGCTTTGAAATGGGTATCTAAAAGAACAACCTTGATTCTGGCTATCAGCAACTCAGGAGTGGAGCCAAGTGGACCCTCTTTTATGGAAAATTTTTTTTTCCCTTTTTTACCTCCTGTGGCCTTGTTGGATTTGATTTGCTGTGCTGCTTTAATAATTGTAAAACACAGTAATTAAGGAAAACTCGGGGAAGTCACCAACCTTTTGGACACTGATAATTTTTTGCTAGGCTGGCAATGATTGCACTCACATGAGCCATTGGTCTCTTAAATGAAATTTCATCCTATGCTTTGAAAAAATGCTTTGACGTTTCCTTTAGTATGAGAGAAACCAAGTCCACAGATATCCCCTTGAAACAGATTTATTAATTAATCCCACGTGGCTCATCAATGCTGCTGGTGTCTCCATTAGTTACATGCAGAAATAAAGACAAATGGCTCTTGTTAATACCCCAGGAATGCATAAATCTTGCTTGTTTATGGAAGAAGGCAACACAAGGAGACGTTATGTTACAAGGCTTTTTGGATTTATGGCTGTGCTGGCACAGATTTAGGTCAGAACTGTGGTGAGGAGTGCAGTGTCCTGGGTTTATTTGCATTACCCAGAGATATTCCCCTGTGACCGCCTTCCCTCCTGCCTGCTGAGGCTCCCCAGTCCAGCAGGGTCAGCAGTGCCTCGTTTCCTGAACATTCCTTGGTTTTCAGCTGTCCAGCTCACACCTCTCTCTGCCCTTCCCTGAGCCCAGCTCATCTTTTATCACTTGCCGTAGGAGAGCCATGGTTCCCTCACTGTGAGGAGCTGCCTGCGGGTGCTCACCGTGGCTGTGTTCATCTTCCCACAAGGCTGGATTTTTCCTAAAAGGCTGCAGATGGGTACTTCTGAAAAACCTGTTTGGTTGTCTGTCTAAGAAAATTTTGGTTTAATTTTTTTTCCATAACTGGGCAGTGCTTTATGGAGTCAGACCTCCTAGAAATCCATCATGCACCAGGAAGGGACTGTGGCTGCTCAAATCATCACTCCTTCCCCAAACAGTGCAGGAAAGAATTTCCTCTTCATGTCGAAGGAGAGGAACGAGCACTCTGTGTGGCTCGTTTTAACAGCTGATGTAATTAATTCTGCTCTTTTAGCTGGGCTTTGCTATTTTTATCAGCCCTGGACTTGCGTAGTGCTGCAGTAAGAGCTCTGGGGCAGACCTCCTGTTCCTCCCAGTCCCGAGTGTGAGGTACAGCTCTAATTATATTTACAGTTAATTCACAGTTCAGCGAGCGGAGCTTGGGGCCAGTTTCACAAGTGCTTCACTCTGTTATCAAACTGCTAATAAATATGGGGAGCCCTTGTGAGAGAACACAGGCAGCAAAATCCTAACAAGAGTGAGAATTTGTGTGCTCTAAACCCCATGCTCCAGCAGCTGATGAAAGCAGAGCCCCACAGAAGGAGCACACAGGATATCGCAGAGCATCAATCACAAGGATGGTATTTTACTGAAACACCATTTAATTGGTGTGTAGGCTTTGCTGCTCCCTTTTGAAAGTTTAATGGTTACTGAGGTGTTGGATGGAGGAGAGCAGAGATACTCTTGTGTTTTAAGTTATTAGACTGTGATCAAGAGAGGCGCCTGGGCTCTGAGTTTCAGCGGGCGCTTCCTCTCTGCGTGTCTCAGTTCTCCAGCCCTAAAGCAGAGCTGTTTGCAGAGTTTGGCTGCCCTCCTAAGCCCTGCTGCTGCCTCCAGGCCAGACTGAGGAGCCTCGTGCAGCTGAGGGCTCTGTCCCTGCTGCTGCCTGGCCCGGGGCACTCCAGCTAGCTGTGCCACCACGAGCCCGATGCTTCCCAGCTAGACAGGCTCCACACAGGCAGTGCTGGCAGCAGCTGGGCTGGGCAGCAGGGCCAGGGATGCCACCAGTCCTCGCTCAAAGCTGTTTTGTTAAAGCATGTTCAGCCAGCTCCACAGTGGGGATTTCCCTGTTTGCCTCTGGATCTGTGCCAGTTCCACCCCTGAGCTGGCCCTGCTGTCCCGTGGGTTTCCCTGTGGTGAGACAGGGGCTCTGGGAGGGGAATATCTCATAATTTCTCTCTTCTTTCCTGTGTTTGCATCTGGGCATGGCGGCTCCCCACCTGGAACTTGATTTTGTGCAAGTTTTCAAAGCAAACTTTAGGAACGAGGAATAATGGGAGAAGAGGTGGTTTGGATGGTGGAAAACTTCTGTGCACATCTGTCTTCTTATTTATTGACTTAGTCAGCTTTTACTCCAGCTCTTCCATCTCTGAGGACTGAGGTTTCTTCCTTCCTGTGTCTCCCTAAAGCTCTTGGTACATTTTCCCATTAGTTTTTCTGTTTTCCAGGCTCAGCAGTTGGAGCTGATGGGATTTCAGACCTTGCCCATCAATGGGAATTTCCTCGGGGGGTTGCCTTTATTCTGAGTCCCTGCTGTTGAAGCTGAGGTTCACTGTGAAATTTCATAGCAAACAGCACAGCTGAGTCAGCTCACCAAACTCAGTGCTTCATTTTGGTGTGGAAATATTTCCAGGCTAATTGAGAGTCCTGTGCACCAGCAAGGAGGAAGAAGGTTGTGGTACAGCCTGGCCTTTGGAAAAATCATGAATTATTGATTGTCTGATTGGGATAGTTGATATATAACATGGCACTGTTCTGCCTCGCTTTCCTCCCAAGGATAGGTTGGGTATTGATAGGAAGATCATCTGTGTATTCAAATGTCTTAGCCAGGCTGTAGGTGGGGAGGAGTTTTTCAGCGAGCACAACAAAATGTCAAAGTTATTTTGTGCATTAAACCCTCTCCCTCAGCCAAAAATTCCCTCCTGCCTTGACACTGTGGTATGGATGTCGATGTTTCTGTTTAACTTTATTTTTAGACTACTGGGCCAGATCAAAGGGAGAAATTGGACATAGGCAGAAGGCAAAAGCTGCCCATTAAGAGATACAGAAGTCGTGCAGCTTTTCTGCAGCACAGCTATGCAGGAGGCTAAAGCCCTCTGGTAACTTATTTTCCCCCAATTCCACTCCTGGCTGCTTAGAGTGAACAGGTAATTTAGGTCAAATTGTGCAAAAAGTGAAGAAGAGCCCCCTCTGTCCCTGCTTTTGCCTTCTCAGCTGTTTCATTTTCCTGCCCCTCCTGAGGCTGTTTGCCGTTTCCTGGGAAGCTGAAGGTGGTTTGTCCACGTGCAGCAGGGCTGTGTGTCCCTGCTCTGTGGTGGCTGGGGTTGTTCACTGTGCAGAACTGAACACCAGGCAGCTCTCCTGCATTTTGGGGCTATTTTTGTCCCTCACTAATGTCCCTCACCAGCTGGCTTTGCTTGATAAAATCCCAAGGTCTAGTGGCAGGGAGGCAGGAAAAACTGAATTCACCTTATCCAGAATTGCTGCTCTGCGTTTATATTTCCATGCTGTTTGCCAGTCACAGATTCCCTGCTAGGCTTTATCCAATTATCATCTCTCGCAGTTATTTGGGGTTTGGACTGGGAGCAGGGTTTCAATGCCTTTGCCCTGTGTGTGCTGACAGAAAGAGGCGTGGCTGCCCCAGTGCTCTGTGGTCCCGTTTTGGGAGCACTGGCCGCTGGAGGTGTCCACCTGTGAGCCAGGGCAGAGCTGAAGTTGCAGCAGCTGCTGTTGGAGCTCTCTGGCTGCAGACAGCTGGTGGGGCTGGTTGACATGTGTTATTTCCCCACGGACCAGCTCTGAGCAGCTGTCATAAGAAGGACTGACCTTTTTTCCTCTCTTTCCTTTTTATATTTTTTCTTTTTTCTCCCCTAGCCTGCTCTGGAAGCAGATCGTTGTAAGTCTCCAAAAGGATGGGGCTGGTATCAAGTGTATCACTAATTATAATTAGCTGTTACAGCAGGAATTATATTGGGAAGGCAAGCCCTGAGCCATTGAGTCCTCACTATTATTTAAACTCTTTAGGTGCTTATGTTGCTCTTGAGAGTCAGACTTGAGCTCTTAAATCACTTTGAATCCTTTTGGACAAAACAGTTATTGGAGCTGGGGGCTTTTTTACAAGGCCTTGTGTACGTGAGGTTTCCCTGTGATGCACAGAGGTGTTTGTAGCGTTGTAGCTGCTACGTTTTAGTGGAAGAAACATGGCAGTGATTAATAACTCGCTCAGCCCGTGCCGGCCCTTCCACTTGTAAGGCAGCAGAGAGTGGAAAATGCAGTGCAGAGAAACAATTCCCATTTCCTCTGGGAAGGCTGGGAGTACCTGGTGAGGCTGGACAGAGCAGCACGTAAACGCAGAGCACGGTGTAACAACGCTGCTCAGCTGAGGGGCTTGTGGAACTGCAAATAGAAAAGGGCAGGTGGGGAAAGCCTTTGGAGAGCCCGACCCTGGGAGCTCTGCCCCGACCTCAGGGGCTCCAGCAACAGCTGAGCTCTTGAAGGAGCTCAAGTCCCCAATTGTGAACACCAGGACTGTCCTCGTGTTGTTGCAGGTGGCAGTGGCAGTGTGGCACATCCAGTGGCAGTGTGACACATCCAGTGGCAGTGAGGCGCATCCAATGGCAGTGTGACACATCCAATGGCAGTGTGGCACATCCAGTGGCAGTGTGGCACACACAATGGCACTGCCCAGGCGTGTCAGTGCTGGTGACAGTGTGACACACCCAGTGACAGTGTGACACACCCAATGACAGTGTGACACACCCAATGTCACTGCCCAGCTGTGTCAGTGCTGGTGACAGTGTGACACACCTGGTGACAGCGTCACACTCCCAGCAGCAGTGTGACACACCTGGTGACAGTGTCACACACCCAATGTCACTGCCCAGCTGTGTCAGTGCTGGTGACAATGTCACACTCCCAGCAGCAGTCCAGGAGCCCCAGCCCTGCCCCTGCACAATCCATGGCAGAAAGTTCTGCATCACAATTCCAGAGAACATGGGATTGTGGCCTCTATCAGCCGGCAGCAATTAAGGGGTGTCAAGATCATTAATGCATAATTAATCTTAATCTTTCCACTGCTGTATGTACTTAACAAACTAATAGAGAAGCAGGGATCCGTGGCCTGGTTTTGACACTTCAGGTAATAGAGGCCAGCAGTAAAGTTGTTCACTGCATACTTCTGGTTTTCCTTGTACGTAAATTCTGAGCTCAAACAATTAAAAAATAACCTTAAAAATGATTCCCATTAGGAGTCACACCTGGACTGATGAGACCACAAAAGGAAACTCAGCGCTGTCTTTTGGGCTCTGGCCTGCAATAGGTGTTTTCCTCTGAGCTGCTGATTGAAATGCAAGGTAGATATTTGAATGGAAATACAGAACTTTTAATTTCTTGCTCATGTTTGTGAGCATTCCTGAGTTAGCAAATCACCAGGAAACTGGCTAAAAAGAAATTGTTTCTTCGCAAATGAATTGTTAATTATTGAGCTCCTGTAAATTCCTGTAATTTTAAAATCGTGTTGGCAACGGATCAAAAGAACATGTGGTGCCACAGTGTTAGAGTATTTTTATTTATATCTGATTCACAATTGTCTCCATGGCAATGTGAGAGATGAAGGCAGAGGAAAGAAATGAGTTATCACATTATTAAATGACCCAGTGGAAAAAAAATTAAGACATGTTAAGGATTAATTTTACATTGTAGAGCTGCCTAGCAAGCCATTATCATTATAGTTAAGGATTTGTTAGCATTTCTATTATAAACGTGTTTTTGAAGTGTTTATTACTGGTTCAATTTGCATCAGGCTGCAACTTTGCATGCAGGTTCTCTGAAAAAGGAAATCTAATTTTAAAATGCACCAAGTAGAGCAGTTTATTAATTTTAGAACATTTCAGTGCTCTGCATCATGTAGAGAGAGAGATTTCTCCACTCTAATAACTAAATAATGTTTGGGGGTTTTTTTTCCTACAAAAAAGAAACCCCAGCCCCTCAATTGGAGAAACAACCTTTATTAGGTTTTTTTAGTGGAATTGGGGCAAATCAGTGTATGGCTTTTGTAGAGGTGAACACAGCCCAGCTCTTTGCAAATTGAGCTTTTTCTGCTCTGCTTTTGTAGAAGTATTGTCAGTAGATGTATGACTTGAATGGAACAAGGAACTGGTAAAAGTCTCTCGGAGGACAGAGGTTTTGTTTGTTTTGTGTGGGTTGGGGTTCTTTTTGCCCCTTGGCAGAGGGGGGGAAATGCTTTTCATTAGAGCTCACAGTTTGTGCAAAAATCCCCTGCTCTGGTGGATTATTGCATAATGCACGATAGCATTTTCAAGCTTGGCTAGCTGTGATTAGGAAGTTAAATGGAGGGAAAAAAGCAACAATTTTTGTTCTAAAGCCAAAGCTTATTTGTGTCTTTGACCAGGCAGGATGCTGGTTCCCTGACAGGGAAAGGCCAGAGGTGCCACCATCCCTCAGCACAGGGAGAGCTCCCCATGCACTGGGGTTTGAGGTATTTCCAGGGGGTCTGGGAGCTTTAGGTGCCCCAGAAATGCAGCTGCAGCCTGGCAGAGCTGAGGGACAGCGTGTCGGGTGTGTGTGTGAGGTGGGAGCTGCCCAGAGGACAGATAATGATGGAAGTGGTGCTGGGGTTTAAAACAGAGGGAAGAGAGGAGGCAGGGCTTTGTGGAACAGCCCATTTATCTTGAATTCCCAGAAAAATCTGAGAGGCTCTGCAGGGCTGGCTTCTGTCCATCTCTGTTCAATATTTTCATTATCAATCTGGGTAATGGAATGGAGAGTAGGTTTGTTAAACTGACAGGTGCTGTGAAGTCAGGAGAGACTGCAGATGCTTGGGGAAGAAGAACCAGAGAGCTTTCTTAAAATAATCTGGGCAGACTGAAATGGTGATCTGGAGCAAGGGATGAAAGGGCCCAGTGACAGCTTGGGGCAAGGATTGCAGCAGAGCAGGCGAGGCAGCACTGCAGGCTGAGGATGAGGGGTTCCAGTGGGCTCTGAGCAGCACAATTCAGCATGCCAAGGAATGACAAAAAACCTTTCTGCAGGGCTGTGTCAGGGAGGACACAGCGGGATGTGGGACACTGTGAGAGACTGAGATCACTGCCACCCTGTCTGGGAGGGAGAGAACACCTTCCCTTCAGATTTGACACCTGAAAGTTCGGGGAGTCTGGGTGGCTTGGGGTGAGAAGACACTGGGAGGAGCGTTGCTGCTCTGGATAGTCTGGGAATGCAGGGCCACTAAACCTTGTTTGGTAATTCCTCCAGAAGCTCTGGAGTCTGGCTGAGGTGTTTGTGCAGAAGGAAGAATCAGTAATGCACTTTTTTTTTGCAGCTCACCCTTTTTTTTTTACGTTACTCTTCTTAGCACTGGCCTAACTTGACTCTTCTTAGCTTTCAATCAACTTTAAATTCAAAAGAAGTTATTAACAGGGTAACAGCACTGAGCAGGATGGAGCTAGCTGAATTCCCTCCATGAAATGCTACTTTACTTGATTAAGTCCAATGACATCTTTGCATTCAGCTAACTAGCTCTCTGCAGGTGATAGAATAACTAATCAGAGTAAAAACATCAGATGAAATGAAATATAGACTGTAAACACCATTCTAATTAGTAGCTTTATGGGACTCTGTCAGTGAATGATCATGGAAGAGATTTCTTGTTTTCCATCTTGAGAATATTTGGGTATTAGTCATGGCTGAATGCCTGTTTGTGTCTTCCTAGCTGGGATTTAGGGGATTTTAATCCTGGTTCTCTGTGCAGGCCCTGCCTGTTAGGAAGTGCCAGAAGCTGTCCTTGGCCTCACGCTGACCTGTGTCTTTGTGTCAGTCAGATGAAGCTGCAGGAGGTGGCCTGGGTTTGGTGGCCCAAGCTCCTGGGCACGGGTGCCCAGTGCAGCAGTTTCACAGGTTTTATTTTGGGCACAGTTGTTTCTCCCCCTCTCTTTGGAGCCAGCTCAGCCACGCTCCGCTTTTGGAGCCAGCAGCCTTTGTCTTGCAGGTTCATCAAAGGTGATTTTCAGTAATTAACTTCCCAGCCTGGAAAAAACAGAATTTCTTGACTGCAGAATTTCTGCCTGTTATGTAAGCAGATACATTTTTATCCAAAATCCCCAAGCACTTCCCATCCCTGTCTGTATATATAGACAGGGAACAGGTGGCTGTGGCTGCGCCCTGCGTTTCTGAGCTAATGGCTCTGAGCTGGGAGGGGCTGCACCTCCGAGAACCAAAGTGCCCTTGAAGGCAAGCTTGGCCATCACCCTGACGGGGTCTGGAAATCATCCCTGGTGCTGGGGCCCAGACATTCCCTGGCTGGCGTGGGGCAGTGGGAGAGGGGATCCCCGGAGCTGCTGTGCTGGGAGAGGAGCTGAGGGGTGGCTGATTGCTGGAGAGGTGCTAGAGCAGGGGGCTGGGGTTTTTTTTTTAAAGCCTTTCAGGAGGATGGAGAGGAGGAATGATTTCCATGACAACAATTCAGTTAGGGAGAGAAATGATGGCTCTTGGAGAGGGAATCTGAAGGGAAAGGTGTCACTGCCGTGAACCTGGAGGGGGCTTAGGGGAGAGCAGGAGGCTGAGTGCAATCAAAACATTAAAACACAAAAGCACGACTATTGCTTGAGAAACAGCACTCTCAGGAGGAAACGGTGATGTGAAGCAAGCCCTTGGTGAGGAGCTGGAGGGCTGGCAGGGAAGGAGGAGGAGGAGGAGGAGGAGGAGGGCAGAGTCCTGCCAGCTGGTACCTGGTGTGGGAGCAGAGCAGGTCTGGGAGTGACCACACATCCCCAGGAGCCTCTGGCCTTCACTGCAGGGCTGCTTCTGTCATAGGTGCAGTGAAACCATCTTTCTGTTTCAGTGGCCATGGCTGGAGCCCGTGTCTGAGTGTCCAGGCAGAACACACCTGTGGTCTTTGCTTTTTTGGGTTTTCTCCTCTTGCCCTGAAATGCTGTAGCTGTGCGGGTCCCAGCAGTCTGGATCTCCTTGCAAGCTACCACAAAGTCAGTCTCTAACTATTTCCTTTTCTTTTGTCACTCTCCATTAGCTGATTTTTTTCCTGTATCCTTGTAGCCAGCTCCTTTTAATGCTCACTAGAAATGGCCTATCGTCTCAAAATTGCTTGGACCTTGATTATGATTCTTCTTTTCAGACACTGTAATTTGGGTGATATGCAGATGGGGAGCTCTGGTTCTGGCACTGACACTGTCAGTTTTGGAAAGTTTGGCCTTAGGAAGCCCATCCTAAGACAATGCTAATTAACAAAAAAAACTCGACCAAACAAAAAACCCAAACAATCCAGAAGCAAAATATAAATAATGTCCAAACTCAACTTTGCAAAAACAACATTCATTGAGCTATTTGAATTCTGTGCAGCCACAGCAGGCTTGGAAGACACTTGGATACATTTTCCAGCCATAAAGCAAACAGGTTGTCAACTTGAAAGGTACTTGGTTATTGCTGATAAAAGACATGGCCAGTAAAAGGTAGGAAGATACACTGGGAATAAATAACAGAGTCTATAAACTGTTGGTATTTGTTGTACGTCTTTGTAACGCAGTGCTTCTGCAGACAAGTGCACTGAAATTTCAACTTATCAGATTAAAACAAAAAAAAAGGTAAATAAATTCTGCTGGGGATGGGAGAGCTAGTGTTGTGCAGGGTAATCACTCTCCTCCAGCAGCGCCGTGGGTGTGTGTGAGCACGGAGTACCCAAGCTGCCAAGGGCTGGGCTGGCTCTGGCCAGGTCCCTGCGTGCAGCCTGCACCTGGGGACCCTCCCAGAGCCTCCTGGCCCTGGGGACAGCGCTGCCAGCCCTGCCAGCACAGGCACCAGGGCAGCAGCAGCTGCTGAGCTGGTGCTGGTGGCGTGTTGGCACATCAGAGCCTCCCTCCCAGGGCTGTGCTGCTGGCCCTGTGGCCGTGACCGTGTCACCTGGGGGTGAACACCACACCACAGGCAGCCCTGACGGAGGAGCAGAGTCCCCTTGCTCTTGGGAAGCCCAGATATCAGCTGTGTTTAGAATTAGCAGTGCTGTCCCCACGCAGCTCGCCAGGATCTGGCTGTCATTTAACGCTGACGGTCATTAATTGTTGGGGCTGCAGGATCCATGGGCGTAGAGACTGACACTGAATTATGGATTATGGATCCCTCACCGCGGCTTTGGTGAGTGCTGCCAAGGAGAGAGGTGCAGCCCACGCTCCTTGGAGATCTGTGCTGCCTTTCCTTCTCCTCTGGGCTCCCACCTCGGCGCTCCAGGCTCGCAGCAGGGCCGGGAGGCTTCCCTGGAAGGGAAATGCAGGGCTGTGATTTGAGCTCGTGCTGTTGTGCAGTGCCAGTGAAGAGCTGAGCTTGAGGCACCCTGAGTCGTGCACCTGGGCTGGTGGATGAAGTTCCAGGCTTTTGTCTTGTCCCAGCTCTGGAGCTGAGCTCCCATTCCCGATGTGGTTGTGCAAGGAATCCCAGTTCTTGAAATTTTTTGATTGCTGACTTACATAACTGTTAGGTTGTGGGGGTTTTGGTGTGTTTGATTTTTAAATGTCACCTTATGTGAAATAATTATGCTGCCTTAACTGAGGAGCAAACATTGCCCTGTGATAGAGTGAAAGCCCTGGATTGGTGTTGGTTTTTCAGTGCTGTGTCTGCACACGGTGGTGTCTGCCTTTTATTTGCACTTTGGCATGATCCAGCAGCATCTGAAATGAATGCCAGAAAGAGAAGTCAGTGCATGGCTCCTCTTTTTTTATTTTTAACTGATATTTACACACAAGGAGGATTTTACAGACCCCTCTGTCGCAACCTTGCAGAAAATAATCTGCTCTGTAGTGGCTGTGTGTGGAGAGCTGCAGAAGAGCCACGAAGCCACACATCCATTGGGAGGGGCTGGTAAGCAGAAAAGGATCTGTGCAGGTTCCTGCCTGTGGGGCATGAGTGCCTTCCTCATTTGTAGCCCAAAAGTTTAGGGTAGAACAGAAAGGGAGGAGAGGAGAACCAACTGACTTGTGTTCGAAATGCTCTTCAGCGTTGATGGAAAAGCAAGGTCGTGTGCATGAGGCATTGCGAATGACTGATGAAGCACTTGGGCCTGACAATATATCCTGCTTTTCTTTTTTTACCAGATGATCTAGTTTCTGCTTTCTGACCTCTTTGGGTATTAGGATCCATCCATCTCATGGTTCCTACTCTGCTGCTGTTCTGAGTTTAGTCCCGGGTCAAAAAGTCCCGATAATCCTGGCAAGAGTGGAGACAGGCAGGCAGAATGTGCTCTCACATTCCCAGCGTACAGCCGAGCCATGTTTTCCAAGTGCTGGTGTTGAAAAGTGGGAATGCTTTAAAAACACGCTCAGTACTGAAGCCCCCGTTTAATTGCTGGTTACAGATGCTGCTTTTGATCCAAGCTAAACTTCTGAGCCAAGCTGAAGTTCTTACAGACAAGAGTTCGTGAAATTCTAAAGAGGAGGAAATCAGCATTAAAATAGCATTTGTAGAGAATCTTAAGCAAAATGTGCACTTTTCAGTGAAGGCCTTTGCATCATAAATTAGCAACATCTGTCCTCCTATTCTATATGTCATTTCCTCTCCAAATCCCCTCCAGAATCTGCCATTTTTCAGAAGTATTCTTGGATACATTGAACTGAGGTTGAAGATGCTTCATAAAATATGCATAAGCACTTGTCACTTGGATAATGCATCTTAGTTCTCGTCACTTTCTGTATTTTAACAAATTAACCCTCCAAACACGATGGATGCCCATGGTGAATACAGGCCAGCATCAGGATGAGCCTGTCTTGGGCTCAGGAAATGCTGCTGGAAATGGGTGTTCAGTTATGAGAAGTGGCTGCTCCTTTTGTTCAATACACAGTGGGACTGGTGAAGTCTGAGAAATTCAGAGTATGGCCTACAGATAAGCTCTGAGATAGCTGGAATTTCCAGGGATGGCATGAAGGAGGATAAGCTGTTTTCTTTCCCACTGCTGAGACTCTGCTGCTGTCCCGAAGGGCAGGTGAACTCCCTTGGTTGTTCCAGGTGTAGAGTGTGCCTGAGTGCTGGGAGAGAAACGGGGCTGGGAGGGAACACAAAGGATCATCTTGGCACTCCCCTGTCCCAAGGAGAGCTCAGCTCCACCTGTGAAATTCCTCACAAGCAGCCTGTCCTTATGCCCTCCCCTGATGAAGACCTTGTGGTGCTCCCAGGCGATCTGCTGCAGTGTTTCTCTGTTCAGCAGATAATATTGAAGAATAAAGTCCAATCTTGGAAAGCTTCTAAGTGTGAATGAAAACATATAAAAATCAATATTGTGCTTTACAAGGAGAAAATAGGTGTGCAATGACACAGGAAAGAAATACCAGGCAGATTAAATGGCTGATCCAGGAGAACCTTACCCAAGCAGAAATTTCATTTTATTCCTAAATTCTTTTATTTATGCTTTATGAATTTAATGGCCACTGCATCTGGTAGCGGCACTTCCTGTGCTTTGGGCAGTGCTGAGGCCAGCTTTGGGATGGACTGAGTGACCTTTGGGCTGAGTGTTTGTGTGGATGGAAGCTGGCATCATCCTGGGGCTGAGCAGGACAGAGGCTGCCCATCCCCAGCTGCTGCAGGGATGGGTTTTCCCCGTGCCCACCCACTCCCTGTGTTTCCCTGCGCCCTCAGGTGTGCCCAGGCTTTGCTTGCACCCGCTCTGCAGGTGGAAGTGCCTTGGAGGTGTTTCTGCTTCCTTTGGCCGTGCAGGACTGGGCAGATGTGAGCAGGAATTCCATGGCAGCAGGGAGAAGCCGGCTCTGAGCTTCACTCAGAAAAAGACAGGCTTTGCTTTTTGGAAAACATGTCACAAGTAGTGTAAATCACAGAAAAGAAGGCAGGAAACATGAAGTGTGTAATGTATGCGACACCAGCCACTGAAAGGTCAGCGGCTTCACGCGCAGGAGTAACGTGCATAAAAAATTAATGAGGCTCTCTAATTAGTTTGTTGTGGTGGAATTTTATTAACGAGACACAATCGATTTCTGGTTTATGCTAAAAACGTAATGAAGTGCGGTGAAAGCCGGTCTTCACAAATTGCTGGTTCTCATTGATAAAACGCCAAGACGGAGCTGTGTGGGAGGCAGCACAGGCACAGCCCCGGGGCTGGGAACTGCAGGGGGCTGTGGCAGGGCAGGGATTGCACCCTCAGAGCCCCTTCCCACTGCTGCTCCCCTCCCAGCACCCGTCCTGCTCCTCTGGGATGTCTTTCTATTCACAAGGTGAAGCTTGGCGTCTTTGCGTTGCAGCTTTTTGCAACGCTTCTTGCTTTAGGAAAATTAACTTGTTTGGGTCTTTGTTGCTAGCTGGATGTGCTGGAAACGTTTTGATTAAACACTGAGGAAAGAATAAGATAAGGCTGTTGATTAGTTAGAATTGAACTTTTTCTTTTTACTCCTACACTTAGAAGAAAAAAAAAAAGACATTTTTGTTTTTTATTGTGGCCTGTGTAATTAACTGCATGAATAAACATACAGCATTTCTGAAAACTAATACTCCTCAGCAAACCTCAAACACGTTCTGTTCAAAGTATTGTAATCTCTGGTGAATCCTGCATTATTGATGTTCAGACAATGGGCTTTTATAGCAGGAGTGTTACAGAGAAAACAGGGTGAGCTCTGGGTCTGTACTGGTGTAAATAAACTGGTTGAGACAAAACCTGCTTGCAGTCCCTGTCAGGCACCCAGATCAACTCCTGCATTGCTCCTGGGATAGAGAGACCAACCCAAAAAAGTTCAGCTGTGAGCCAAGAAGAGGAAGAAGGTTCGCTCCTCTGGGCCATCCTCCATTCCTGCACAGGTACCTCCATTTCTCTACATGTGCTGGGGACCTTGCCTTCCTGTGTGCAAGTGCTTTCAGTTTGATGCTAAATGTGAAAAGCACACAAAATGTGAAAAGCACACATGATCTCTTCATGTGCAGCCTTGTACCCCAGTCAGATGTGGTTACACAAGGAATGCTCTAATTTTCCTGAGAAATGCTGTGCCAGGAGCCCAGGGGAGCTTTGTGCCTCCCTGTCCGCATAAATCCTTTACACTGCACGTTTTTCTTCTCTGTAACTCCTCGGAACTCGGGAATTCATGTGGGTGCAGCCTCTGGGAAGCCTTGCTGGCTGCCCAGCAGACAGGTGCATTTTCCCTTGCTGAGCTGAAGGCTTGTGAGCATCCTTGCTTTTGAAAGCAGGTCACTGACAAGCAATCAAAGTGCCACACTGTGACAGGCGGTCACTGCTGAGGTTAAACCCAAGTTTTGCTGTGCTCTTGCATTAGCAGCTTTGATTGACAAGTTCCCCCTCCTGAGCTAATTCACCTTCCATCTTCACGTTTCTGTCTGCCCAGCGTCGCACCGAGGGCCGGGAGGGTGACAGCAGAAGGGAGGGTCATTTACAGTTGGCTGCCTGGAAATATTTGGCTCTAAGTTTCATCCAAAATTCAGTAGAGATGGTGAGGTTTCAAAGAGTGTGTTTGAAAGGGAAGAGCTAGGATTTTTTTGCTTTTTTTAAGTAAGTCTTTATTTCTCTACTCTTTGGGTTTCCAAGCTTTCAGTAGATTTTTGTAAGAATTCTTGAAAATTGTGGCTCATGGAAGGGACTTTTGTCAGATGGGCTCTGGTGATGGAATTTTCCACATCAGGCAACAAAGGATACTGATCTGAACCCCAGAGCAGCATTTCCTTGTGTTTGCAGCTCTTACACATTTTCTGTGTGAGTAGAAGAATATTACTTGAAGATTGGCCAGGAATGGATCTGGAATGGGCTGCCTTTGGGAGGCAGGGCTTCCTGTTGATTAATTTAACATCCCACCTTGCTGATCCAAATGTACTTGTTGTGTATGAGAGGATGGGTGAGTAAAGAGGGCAAAATAAGCTTTTTTGCCAGCAATTGAATTTGCAGTGTGAGATGCATCCAGGGCTGTTATTCCATATGCATGGAGAGGCAGAAATGCCTGTGGCTCAAGACATCCTCTCCCAAGAGGAGAACTCCTTTCCCTGGGCTGGGCTGGGGTGATGTGACCGTGTGGGTGCTGAGGGAGCCTGAACTCCTCGGTGCTTGGGGTGGCACTGCAGAAATGGGGATGGTGTGGCTTTCCCGGCCTGCTGGGTTTGGGGTCTTTCTCCTCGTCCCAAACCGGGTCTCGTCTCTTTGCTGAGATTGGCAGAGCAGTGCTGTTGTTCCTGAGGGCTGAATTCAGCTTTGTCCGTGTCCTGATGGGACAAGGGGCCCTCTCCTCTTGTCCCGTGCCTGATTTCTCACTCTGGCTGAGACCTGAGCTTGCTCCTCAAGGAGGGAACACACTCGGGCTCTCTGCCATGAGAGCCAGGCCTGCCAGAGCAAGGGTGGTGAGGCTGGCAGAGGACAATCTCCACCGAACTGGCATGACATTCGTCATCAGTCAGACGTTGTCTTCATGCTCAGGCAGATGTTGAGGCCAGCAGATAAATAAGCTGCCTGAGAAGTTATCTAAATAAATTTTCCAGATCAAGGCACCGTGCAGGAGAGCCAAGGATAATTAACCTCAGAGTGCCTGGGAGAAGCAGCTGTTCTCCCAGAGCAGGGGTGGCAGGGGAGGTGAGGAGAGTCCCAGGTAACCTGCCGCAAATGGTGCAGCTCTGAGGGACAGTGCTGAGCTGCAGGGACCTTCGAGGCAGGAAAGCTTTTCCACCCGACCCAGCTGGGTTAAGAGCAAGCAATCCTCATCCCAGAGGAGAAAGAAAGGGTTTCAAAGTGGGTTTTAGCTTTTTGGACCAATCATTGAGGGTTTGGTTGTTTTTTTTTAAATGGAAATAGTGAGTTGTCAGTCTGGGTACAGTCAAGCTTCACTTCCACTCCTGCCACCTCCTCTTTGCTCACTGCTTTTCCCATCTCTCTCTGCTGGACTGCTGCCTCCTGCTTTTCCTTGTGAGTGTTTTTCCTGCCCACTGCTGTCTCTTTCCTCCCTGTGCTGATTCACAAGGCCGAGCCTGTCAGCCTTGAGGAGAGTGTGAGCTCAGGCTCCGTGGTGTGCCTCCCTTGGCACGTTCCCCGTGCTGCATCCTGCTGCAGCTGGGCTCTGTGGCCTCAGAACCACCCGTGGGTGTCAGGAAGGAGTGGGGCCCTTCCTGGGCATCCAGGCCAGGCCCACCTCCGTGAGCAGAGGTGGAAATCATTTCCTTGAGTCTCAGTGGGAGCTGCAGTGTTCAGGCCCTTTTGAGAGCGAGCAACATTTTAAATGTGTGCAGAACACACTGGTTTTGATTTGTGTTTTAAGTGCTGGCGTCTGAGATTTCTAATCTTGCTGCTGTGTGTTTTTCAATAGAAATAAGTGGAGATGGAAGTTGGATGGGATCAGTTTCCCACTGAGCTCAGGGGTGTTGGGTGTTGTGGATCCCATCTCCCTGGTCACTCACTGAGGCCTTGTTAATTCTGGAACCAATCTGGAGCAAAGGCCTAGACAAATATTTGTCTGCTTCTCTTTAAAGATTCAACACCTAGTGTCGTGTTAGTGGATTCCTGGCAGTTGCCTCTCATAGATATTTGAAATGCTGATGTTCCAAATGAGTTCTGATCCAAATTGCTCATCCTGCAGGTGGAAGTTTCACCTCATAAATTCATTAATTGTCAGATCATTATCAAAATCATTACTTTCTACATTTTTTCCCTTATTTATTTAACACTTGCTCTAGATTTGCATTTCTGATCCATTGTGGGTGTTGTCTGTATTTTAAGTTCACATACTACAATGCAGTTCCTATCCCAGCTCTGAAGGAAAATATAGGAGCAATTTTAATGACAATGTTCAATTGTACTGACATGTCCCAAAGCCTGGGGAAACCTGTCCATTAAAAAATAATGGAGTAGGAAGTCCTGGCATAAAGTAAAGCCTTGAGTGAAATTCCACAGCTTCATGGACTGTTAATTCTTTATTAGGTTTTCCTAAGACTGAGATAAAAGGCATTTTATCTTTTTTAAGGTTTGCATTAACATGTCATTGAGTTTTATAGATACATTGATCTTCATTTGGCTAATCGAGAAAGGCTAATAGAAATGTGTGTTAAATGCCAGAGCAAAGATAACTCTGTAACACTTCAAATTTTTGTGTTGTTTTTATTTATTAAGTTTTCTTCAGATATGGAACTGTGGTCACTGTCAAGTTGTGAAACTCCTCTCACTGTATATTTTTATTGGCTCTCCAGTCTAATTTTCTTTTTTTCCGCCTTTGCTTTCAAGTTAATTTGGCAGAGAAGTTGATGTGTCTTCACTAAAAACTAACAGAGGGAATTGACAAGATTTTAAAAAATACTGTTGTGTCTGATGGATTCTTGCCTGTCTTGGCTATCTGAGAGCCTTTTTACTCTGTGTTCCAATCTGAGTTGGAGCAGTGAAGTGTGTCTTTGGATTCAGAGACAAAAGCTGAATCTGACTGATGTCAATAATTTTTTTTTGCTGCTGCTGCCCATGAACAAAGATTAACGTCTGCAGTTTTCCAGAAAAGTGTACCAGGCCATGGGCGTGACTGGGATAAGGGAGGAGCACGTGGGAAGATAAACACAATTCTTCATCCCCTTCCCCTAACAGTGGAATTGGCTTGGTGGGAGTTGGAGGGATTTTGGAATCCAGCCAGGGGTTTCTCTCTGCTCTCTTTTGGGTCAGCAGCCCTCAGTAATCATCACTGGCAGGCCTGGCTCGGGAGGCTGCCTCTTCTCCCAGGGGTTTAATTGTGCCTGTCTCCAGAGAAACATCCCTCACACCAGACTCACTGTGTGCATTTCATATGGGAGTCTCTATGGATAAAACTTTATTAACAGCTGTCATTATTAATGAAGATTGTGCAGTGGTCGGTGCTTTAGCTCTGGGTGTGAAGGCACATGAGAGGGAAACAAAATGAAAAATGATTTTTGTCTCCTCTGTGTTGAAACTGTACATCCTCCATCAGATCTGTATGTGCACAAGGGAGGGCCAGGGGGAAAAATTGGACTTTTGTGGTTCTCTGCAGCTGGAGAGAGCTCAGCCCTGCTTTGGGTGCTCGTTCCCAGCCTCGTCCCATCTCAAGGCACCTTGAGAAATTGGGAATGAGCGGAGCTCTGAATCAAATCCCCTGGGCAGCACTGTGGGATGATCACCTCCCCTGCTTGCCAGCTCCCAGGGGGGAAATTTTCCTCTCCTGCTGCTGGAAGGCCTGCAAGGATTTCACTGGCACAGGCTGGGTGGTTTCAGAGCTGCTCTCCTTCCTGTCCAGGGTTTATTCCATCCTTTCCTTGCCAAGCCAAAGCATCAGAGCAGCTCAGATTGTCAATAACCTCCTCAGCTCCCTGCAGCCTCCAGTCCTGGAGCCTCCAGCAAATGCTTATTTTAGCACAGCTGGCTCTGATCCCTTTGAACTCTCTGATATGAGATTAAATGTTAATTTATTACATATCATTATAGGATTATATGTTATCTCTAGGATAATGGAATCCAAATGTTAGAATAGCATGTTTGAGATTTAGTGCTTGTACACATTTCCCTCTACTCGGGAAACAAGAATTGCTAAAGGCAGAAGACTGAACAAGAGGTGAATTAATCTGTCTCATCACGGCTAGCCAAGAGCTCAAGCTCTGGAAGAGTAAAACCAGAGGTTCATAATCTTTTTGCAGAGTTCAGAAGCAGAGAAGTTGACTGAATTTTCTAAAAAATAAATAAGTATGAAGAAATTGTTATCTGCTTTGGCTGTTCCATGGGCAAAATCCCATGGATAAATTATGCAGTGCGAATTATGTGCTTGGCTCTAGCTGTAAACGCCAGACAAAGCAGAGTGCTGAAGTGACCTGGATGCTGAATTTCTGCAGAATTTCATTCTCTAGGCTCTGGGTAGGTGAGCAGTACTGGATGTAATAAGATCTGACTTGAACTGGAATTGACTCAAACTTGAACTGCGGTTGTGATGTTTCCACACAGAGGTTTGGAGGTGATGCCACGAAGCAGAAGGTGAACACGGCTCTTTTCTGTCCCTGTCACTGCCCATGAGGGCATTGTCAAACGGGCAGGTGCTGCTGAGCTGCGAGGAGCTGCATTCTCAGCACACCCAGATGCTGTGCCCAGGCACGCTGGGCTGTGATGGTGATGTTCCCTGACTCGTATTAAATTTTATAATTCCCCTGTCATTGAGAAAAGAATTAGATCCAGCTTTTTGCCTTCTCAAGCAATCTCAAATCTGGTCTAATTTACTCCTCTTGACTCTTGGAGAGTTTGAAAATGCTGTCAGCTAATGCTCATTATCTTTTATTGCATTAATACATTGACATAAGTGAACCACACAGCAAGTATGACCTCATCCAGATTTGGGTTTCGCTCAAGAGTTTTTGTTCTTTGCCTGTACGTTAATAATTGTCTGCGAGCGAGGTAACTGCACTTGGTGCCTCACAGCATGAAAGTCACAATAAGGTTTCACTCTCTTTACGCACAAATATTTTGACAAGATCTCCTTGAACTGCCTCCTCCAGAGCTACTGGGAATTCTCATTGTGCTTAGAAAATCAAACTCTAAACTGCGAATCGGCAACAGAGGGAGAAACAAACAGCCAGGGAGTCCCGGGTGAGGCTCCCCGTGCCGGCCCTGAGAGGAGCCGCTCTCCACGTGTGAGTGACAGGCTGCAGCCTTTGAATGCTGCACGAACAGAAAAGCGCTACCAGGGGAGGCTTATTTTGTCCTTTCTGACAGCATCTGCCGTAAATTTGTAAAATATGTCAAATGTGTATTCATAAAGTAAAATAATGCATTCAAGCATGAGGAATGATGCTTTGTTCTGGTAGCGGGATGTGCTTGAGCAGGGTTGTTTCAAGAAGCAAGGGAGCAGGTCAGCAGTCACACTTGGAATGCAAAGCTCTCTCACTCAACAAATTAATGGAGTTGCTTGAGGCTGTTGTCATTCCCAAAATAAAATGTTGAATTAAGTAAAGAAATCTGAGACAAACCAGAAACTTTTGTTCTGGGTATTTTGGGCAGGGGAAAAGAAACAGGCTGTCATTAGATAGGAAGGTTTAGTGTTTTCATGTGCTGTTCCTTGAGAGGCAGACATGAATTGATAAGTCAATGTCTGAACTGCAGAATTAGGCCAGCGTGGTCGCTCCTGGGGGAGTCAGAGAGCACATATTGCTCTGGGAGTCTGCTTGGAGTAATACTGGCTGCTGGTGAGAGCAATGCTAAGTGCAGGTTGAAGCCTGGGTTCAGAGAAAAAAGGCCCAGACATCTCTGAACTAATAGTGGGGAATCTGTAAAGCCATGCATTTTTTTTTTTTTAAAGCAGCTAAAAGGCTGCATAACCTCGCAGGTCTCTGTCCTGGAACTTTGGAGCTTGTGCTTCAATTTCCCAGTGGGAAAACTCCCTGACGTGGCGAGGCTGCACACATTTGGAATGATCTCTGTGTGAGTGTTTGCAGGATGGGGACACAAATCTTGCTGGAGGCAACTCTGGAGTTCAGCAGGTAGGGAAACTGACTTCCTCCCACAGACCTAACCATGCAAAGGTTAAACCAGCAATTCCCAGTGCTACCAGTGCCCAAAACCAGCACGGGTGGCAGGGCCAGCTCCCCTGTGAGTGATTGAGAGGAGAACTCCCAGTGCTCAGGCTGTGAGCTCAGAGCTGTGGGGCTGCTGCCCCACCTGGATTTTGCTGTGGGTGTCTCTGCTCTATTTTACTGTGGGTTTTGCTGAGGGTGTCTCTATTTTATAATGAATTTTGCTGAGGGTGTCTCTACTTTATGATGAGTTTTGCTGTGGGTGTCTCTGCTCTGTTTTGTCGTGGTCCCCAGCAGGGCCAGGTGCGGCACAGACTCCTCCTGGGATTTCAGTCCCACTGGGATATGGATGTGTGCTGCTCAGACAGAGGATTTTCTCAGCTTTCGAGACATATCTGTGTTCTTAATAACTTTACAGGGGTTTACTGTAAGCTGCTTTTGTGGTTTCACACAGCTCTTTGGGCCCATCAGTTCAGAGCTCGTGGGTCCAAGAGCTTTGAAACAAAAGGATGGAGAATCCAGTGACAGCCCAATGTTCTGGAAAAAGGCTTTGGGCCGACCTGCCTGCTTTCTGACAGTGCCTCTGGAGAATCAGCATTTTAATATCCTGCGATTTTCAGCTCATGAAAGGAATTTTCCAATATCTCCAAAGAGAGATGCCTACATGGGGAGAATCAGCAGTGCCCTAAAATGATCCACCTATGGAACCTGTGGGTGCAGGGATGTAGAAAGTCTGTAGTATGTAGAACTTGTCGCTCCTTTCCTTCCTTTTGGGTGCAGGTGTAATTCTCAAGGCCACTCACTACGGTCACAAGCTGGGTTTGTAAAGATAAGCACAGCCAAAAATCTGTGTCCTCCAGAGGCTGAGGGGCAGGGATCAGCCCAGACCAGGAGAAAAATCATTGTTTAGAGGAAAAATGGAAAATGCTGAAGCAGATTTAAGGAATGATCCCTTTGAAATGATGTTTGCTCCGACCAGGAGAAATGCAAGAATTGTATTCAGCACTCTTCTTTCTATGTTTTTTTTTAATGCTGAACTCAATCTGGGTGTAATAGCAACCTGCCCTAGTGATTTGGGGAGCAAAATAGGCTTCCTTAAAATCTGGGAAGAGGAGTTGAGAGGGATTTGGCAGTTCCTGGAAGGCAGCTGTGCTATGGTGTTGTGCAATGCTGCTCATACCAGTGCCCCTTGTTCCCTGGCCGTGCTTTTGGGGTGCCATTTGTGGGGGGTGAGGGCATTTACCCCAGTCCTTTCCTGCTGTGCCAGGGAGGAACTTTGTGAGAAATGGGGACGCACTTTGCTGTCCAGCCGTAGCTGCTTAGATCAATATCTGCAGCCACAGAGTGATTTTAATAAAAGGGCTCTCTCTCAGCTTTCCTATCTCCGTGACAGATAGAGCCCAGCTAACATAAATCCTGCCCTTTCTCCTGTCAGTCTCTTGGCTTTGTGTGACGTCTAGGTGTTTTGACACAGAATACCAATATTTCACAGTTGCCTAATAGTTTAGAGCATATATTTAAAAGATTTACTTTTGCAATCACCTGGTGCCTTTAGCGAATGTGTTTGCCTTGTAAAGCCTCTCTGTTATTTGGAGAATATATCCACACACTCCCATACATGTATTAATTTTCTGTTGTTTTTGAAATATCTCCGAGGGAAAATGAGTTTTGCTTCGGATAATGGTAGGGAGCCCTCTCCTAACCTTCTTTTTTAGCAGTGAGACTCTCCAGTGGCCCTGACAAACTTTATTTATCAGGTGCCAGGAGGGATGCACAGGGGTTGTCAGTGCTGGCAGCTGCATTAGCAGTTGTTTCTCCTCTCCAGATAACCAGAACAAAACTCATCCATGGTTAATCAGGTGTTTTTTAAACTTCAGTTTAACTTGCAGTAGCAGCTCTGTCCTTCAGTTCTTCCATTGATGTATTTGTGACCTTTAGCCACTGTCCTAATGCCTCTAATTGTAAGTGGCAGGACAATTTCCCTGTTGCTGTTGTCTTAGAGATGCAGAGAAACTTGCCAAGAGCAGCCTGTGACTTTTAACCACTGTATTAACAGCTCTGATGGAAACTCAAAAGGCAAGTTAGGCCCGTGATCAGCCCAGCAGAGAAAACTGAGTGATTGCAACAGCCACAATAAATGAGAAAACTCCTGGGGGATTGCCTTTGTTCAGCACCCTCCCCGCTCTGAGGTGTCTGCACGAGGTGGCCTTGGCTGTGCTGATGGGATCTGGGGAGGAATTCTGTTCCACAGCTCGGGGAAGGGGCTGCTGTGGGATTCTGAGGAGGAGGAGGAGGCTCAGGAGCTTCACTGCCCGGGCTGCCCTGCTTGGATAAACACACTAAACTCCATTTTGATGAACAAGCTGCACCTCCTCCTTCCCAGTAATAACATTGTTAACAATCATCTTCCCAGACAACACCAATAATGAGGCAGTGGTTTAACAAGGCAGTTCCTCCGCCCTTCATGAGCAGAGCCTCGTTTCCTTGGAAAAGATAAATCTCTAATCTGCTGGGAATAGCACTGCTCTAAGGGTTTTTACTTTCAGCTTAGTGAAAGTCAGGGGAAACTTTGCAGATCTGTCAGGTGCATTTACTGCACCCTGTTTTGTTCGCTTGAATGTCCGTGTTTAATGTTGTGGCATCTTGGTTTAATGTTGTGGTGTGTTGGTTTGCAGTTGCTGTGGGGTCACCTGGGACGTATTGCAGGTGAGGGAAAGCACATGAAGAGTGACCCCACCAGCTCAGGGCACGGACACACTTGGCCTAGCAGCACCCAAAGCAGCTGCGTGGTAGGAAAGAACAAGATCAGCAATCACAGACTGTGCTTCCCCTAAATGTGCTCTCAGCAGCCTGGGCAGAGCTCCTGCCTTTGCCTAACCCAGATTCAGGGAGCAGAGGGAGCAGCATTCCCTCTGGAGTCCAACACTTCACGTTCTCCTTGCCAGGCTAATGGCAATTCTGAGCCTTTTTGTTTTTCTCCAGGGTGTGAAACTTTTGCTGATAGAGAGCCCTGAATTAATCCTCAGGCCTTTTGGGTATTGGATTACACAGCGTCCCAGTCCTTTCTGTGACAGCAGTGCTGGAACTGGCACGGGATGCTAATCCTTCTGTGCCTATTCACTCAGTCGTAGAGGAAAATGCATGAAAGCAAATTGCTAGTCCAAGCTAAATTTAGATTTATTCAGTTGGAGTTAATTATAATCTTTATTTAGTCCCAAGCGATGCCTTCTTATCATACACTTATTATAGCTGAGAAAATTAATTTTTATTCTACCATAAAGGTGAATGTAATAATCTGGGTTCAGGGAAGGGATTACTTTAATAAGATTTATAGGCAGCCTTTCAGACAGCACGGTTTTATTACTATCTGTAGGTGGCCTTGCTGCACATATGTCTTTCAGTATGGGTGACTGTGCAAAATGCAGGCAAGCTAAAAACTCTGGAAAGCACCAGCTCAGAAACTTCACCATCCAACTTCATCTGCTGGCAGTGGCGAGCAGGCAAAGCACTTGCCTTGCTCTGGAACACAAGAACACAATTTATGGCTGAATGTGTGGCCTGAGCAGGGATTGCGTTCACATGCATGGTTTAATTTTGCACTTAAAAATGTATTTTAGTAGACAAAAGATTTATGAGGCCAGAGATGCTGCTTTAAAGCTTTTTTGGAAGCAGAGTGCCGGGTAAACACAGGCATGTGGTTTCTCTGTTACTCCAGCCCATACAAACAGGTGCCTTAGTTTTGTTTCCCGCTGTCCAAGGCTCAGAGGAGCAGTAAAAGCCTCTAAAACTTTTGGGAGGGGATGATTTAGTGAAGAGCCAAGAGCTCTGATGAGGCAGGACTGCTCTGCCCTGGACACTGAGCCTGCCACACTCACTCTGCAGTTACGGGCTGGGATCGGGCTCCTCGCGGGGCTGAGCTCTCCCCCTGCAGCTCTCAGTGCCTGGGAGAGGCTGAAGGGATTCTGGGCATTCCCTGGTTTGCTGGAAGGGAGGATCAGTGTGGCTGGGCCACACAGATCCAGCACAGAGTGGCCACAATGTGCAGCTGCACAGGAGGCAGCAGAAGTTGGACTCAGACGCTTGGAGATAAGGATGTGAGACGTTGTCCCAAGACAACAAAAGTTAATTAACCTCTCTTCGGTTTTAGATGGTTGGATTAAGTTGATTTTTTTTTTAATTGCATCCTTTTTCTTGTCTTTCCAAGCTAGCTGCTGGTCCAGCAATGTTTTGCAAAGCAAATCTGTGTCTCCACAAATGTGTAATCAAGATTGAATGTAAGGACTTGTGAACTGGCTGCAAGTCCTACATCGAGTTCTATCCTTACATCAAACTAGGATAAGAAGAAGAAAGAGTGAGAAAAGCTTTAAGGGTTTTTATCATCTTTTCTCACACTATTATTTTTTATATCTTGACAGCTTTTCTCTGACTTTAACGTTAAAAATGTACTGGGAGCACTTCTTAACTCTTCCTTGCAGGATCATTTGTGTTTCCAAATGACTCAGTTACAGCTGAAAACACTAATTGTCATTATGGCTCATTTTCTGTGCCAGCGGGTTCACTGGATAACCAAGCCAAGCAGGAAAGGGGAAAGGCTTGTTTGCGAATGCAAGGTGATGGAATTTTTCCTCCTTTAGTTGGGTGATGGAATTTTACCCCTCAGGGGGACTGAGGAGGGTTCTCCTCATTTTCCTTATGAATGTAAAACCGAGGAGATGAGTCACAGGATGGGCTCTGAATGTAGGAAGTAAACAGTGACATCCTCCTTTCCTGGGTATTTCATTTCATTTTGAGTGAGTCAGGGAGAGCACGAGGCTCATCCAGGCTCCCTAAATCCTCCCCAGCCCAGCCTTGGCCTACTCACAGTGCTCAGAGGATGAATAAACTCGTAGTAGGCTTCCACAATCATCCTCCTCCTTCTCCTCCTGCCAGGCAGAGTTTTCCAGGCCAAATCACCTTGAACAGCCTCTCACGCCTGGGGCCTCTGAGCAGCATCCCTTGGCTCTGTGAGAGAAAGTGACCTACACAGCTGGTCCAGAATTAATTATTTGCTTATAATTTATGAGTTCCAGAATAGCTTTCCTTGTGTAGCCACCCTATTCTGGGATACAGTGTGTTTTTATTCAAGGCTAATGCCTGCAGTTCCAGAACAAAATAATTGTTATGAATAGAGCCATTTTTACAGTGGAATAATGTACATGTGTAGTTTGATCTTTATGGTGTTTCAGCGAGGGCTGGTGGGAGGGGCTGGTGATTTTTCTCCTGTACAGACAAGCCATTGATTGCCTCTGTGAGTCATGGATAACATCACAGCACTTACTGGCACCACATTACTTGAAATTATTCCTCTTTTACAAAGAGGAGTGTCTGTATGAGCTCGCTCTACACTTCTGATGATGCTGCAGGAAAGATGAATTTCAACGTTTTCACAGTTTTTCCACAGGTGCAGGATTGGCTCCTTGTTTGTTTTCAGAGAAAACGGATATTGAAAGAGTTGCAATTTTAAACACTTGCTGTTCCTTGCACCTCCAGCTTCAGAATTACTGATGGCTTATGGAAGACTTGGCTCCTGTTAAGTAGTTTGCTAAAGCAGAGAGAAGATTTAGATGTGAAATTTGGAATTATGTTCCATCAGGAGCTATTTTCCTTTTTAGCTACAAAATGATGGTTTTAAAAGACTTTCCTCTTACTACAACTTAAAATAGATGCATTGTTTTAAACACTGACCTGCCACTGCCACCACTATCTTCCAGCAGGATACTTGTTTTATTTCTTATTAAAACTGTGAAATCTAAGAAATGCAGCTTCAGTGAAACCTTGAGTTCCATGAATGGCAGATTTTTATTGCACAGTCTGACCTGCAGCTGTGGCTTTGCATCTCTTTTAGTCCTGTGCCTCTTTTTTGTGGTGGCAGTCTTGGGTCAAGTGAGATTAAAACCAAAAACAATGGATAATTTTATGGTTTGATAAAAATTTATCAAGAGAACAGAACAGAAGCTTGGTTTGAGGCCTGGGCTGGGCAGGGTAAGGGCCAGGAGGGGACAGCTCTGACGCTCAGCTCTGTGGGCTCACTCCTGTGCCTGGTGCTCTCCTCCCTCTTTGTGCCTCAGAAACGTCACCACGGGATTTTCTTTCCATCTGCACCCCCAGAGTTTGCAGGATGGGTTATGAGGATATTGCCCCAATCTGGAGGGAAGGATTTGAGGCATAAATTTGCGGTGATGATATTTTAAAAGCTGACCTGTTGCTCTAGGGGTCAGTAGCTGCTTAATCCAAATGTTTTAACAGGTCCAAAGCACCTGCAGAGAACCTGTTACAAAGTAAATTTTTTTCCGAAATTCTGACTGAATATCTCAATGCACACCCAAGAGTGTGCTGTTTCCACAGCCCCAGTGCCCCAGCACTCTGAGCAAGACTCCTCTGTCTGAGGAAGCTCTGGCCTCTGGGGATGCTCATTTGGTCTCCATTTACTTTTCCTCAGCTCTTGCTCTCTTTTGGTGCCTAATTAGAACTAAGCCACGTTCTGGTCTAATGTTCTGCCCTCTTTGATATTGCTGGATTGCTTATTAAAGAAGCAGGTGATTTTTTTTCATCGCATTATTGCGCACCAGAAAGCTCCAAATATGTCTTGTTTCTGATTGTTGCTGCAAGGAGATTGATGCTGTGGTGCTGATGTGCTGAATTAAAAAGTTGGGGTGTTGGCCTGCCATCCTATCAAGTATTTCTTTTTAGATCTTCCTACAGCACCATAAAATGCTGCAAAATTCAGATATCGTATTTTGTTGCAGGCTGGTTCTAGGACAAAGCCCAGCCCTGTCTACTGATGTTTATGGCTTCCCATATAAGCCTTCAGAAAAAATTTGTATCTCATTTTGTTTGAGTTACGGGGGGATGATATCCCAGTCCTTGCAGCAGTTCTGAGCTGAGGCACTGAAAAGTTGTCACTGTAATGAAATGGAGGAAAGGGAAAACCATCCCTTTTAAACTTCCTGTAAATCACTGCTCGAGAGAGATAAAATATCTGCATAAAGCTGTGTGGGAGTCCTGTAATGTAAACACAAACGCATTTAAGCCTTGTTTTGTCTTTTTGGTTTGCAACTGTGTCAGTGTTTAAATCTCCTCTGCAGCCTGGTGTGCCCTGGGAGAAGGAGATTTTAGCTCCTGCTCCAGAAATCAGAGGGTACTCTCGCTGCTTGGGCTCCTTGCTTATCTGCTTGGTTGCTTATCTGTACAGCTGCAAAGTTCTTATGATAAATGCAATTTCTCAAAAGTATTGCTTTCAAATGTAGTTCAATTTATTTACAATTAATCCAGAAAGGAGCTTGTCTACATTTGAATTTTTAGAAAAAAATACCCCAAACCTTTCCTTCCCTGTCTGCCTCAGCTTTCCCAGGATCAAAGCTGGCTTTTTGCTCCTGAGCTGGGAAGTTGCAGGATGGCAGGACATGTGCAAGTGCCCTATAAATAAATCACAGGGCAGAAATGGGGCTGCTAAAACGTGACTTGGTGACTTTCTGCCAGGGGAGGGAGAGCACCCACTGCCCATCATCCACCTGTGCATGAAGGATGTGGAGGGCAAGAACCAAGGTGAATTTTCCCGTCTAGAAAATCGCTCGTCCCGTGTGTGATGCCACTGCCAGTTCCTCATCCTGGGGTTTCTGCATTTCCCCGTGGGCTGTGCTGGTGTTCACGATGAGAGCAAAGCAGGGGACACCCAGCTGGGGCTGCGTTTGCATTTTCCTGTGGAGCTGAGAGGAAACCCCGACCTGATCCCCACCTGCAGTGGTGAGAGAAGAGATTGTTGGCAGAGTGTTTCCTGCTGAGAATTTTTTTGGCTGCTTTTGTATATTTTTGCATGTTTAGTCATTCTCACAAAATATTTCAATGGCTGAAAAAAAGCCCTTGACACAAGTAAATACACAGCAAAAAATAAAGGCGAAAGTATTGTGGTGAAATGAGAGGCATTTAAACAAGTGTAGATAATATCAAACTATCGAGAAACAAATGACCAGAATTTCAACTGAGAGCAAGAGTGGAGCAAAGTCAAATGGATGGGATTTGCCCTAGAATCTGTCTTTGATAAATGTAGGCTTTAAAAATACACAACCTGAAAAAAATAAAAGCTTAAATATTAGAGCTTTTATCTCTGCTAAATTGTGGCTGCAAGTATCTGAGTCATCTGGCTTGAACAGGTGTAATTGTTTGTGTGCTGTGTATCTGCTCTGCCCAGCCCTGACAAACACTGAAATCACCACTCAGCCTCGGAGAGACAACGAGAGCTTTGACCTTAGGCTCTGTCATTGTGCCTTTGTTATCTCTGTGCATTATGGAACTGCTGCATTTTAATTCCTTGGGTTTCTGTTTGTTTCCTTGGAGGCAATCCCAGGAGCTCGGATTCACCGGCTTTTTGCCGGAGCGTAGGAATTGTCAGTTTGAAAGAGCCACTGTTCCTGGTAAATCACAGCCCAGACTGAATAAATCTCACTGTTAATTAGAGAGCAGCCCAAACCAAAGATGTCTCTTAGATCCTCCCTCCCTGTGGAATCTTTTCTTTCCTGGGAAAAATTGCTCAGCGCTGGCTGGAGGATTGACCATTGTGTTGTAGAGAAACTTCTGTGGTTTCCAAATGTGCTTCATTCTCCTCAGGAATTACACCAAAAAATCCTTCTAAGTGCCTGAGTACCTTCTGTGTGTAAAGGATTTCTCCTTCTCTCAAGTTCACTCTTGCCTCTAAATCCATCCCACTGAGACCTCTATCAAACCCCATAGATTTTAGTGTGAAAAGTTTTGGTTTCCAGAACATGAAGCTTTTTATCAGGTTCTCAGTAAGTTCCAAGCTGCTGACCTGGCAGAATGGATTGGGAGTGATGCAGATGTTCAGCCCTCATTGCTTTGTGTTTTAGTGATGGTAGATTAAAGAAAATGTTCAGTTTTTACTGCTTGAACTGTTGTGTTTTACTGCTACTAATATTCAATATACCGGTTTCTTAGGCACGTTGAAACATGGGTGAGAAGAAGCTGAAAGTTGGTTCTGATGATAAAAGAAAAATAAATAGACTGCCAGTAAAAAGTTTTGGAAGTTAGTTTGGGATCTGGCCAATCAATCATCTCTTTGTGGCGGCCAGTACTTGATTAATGGCTTTCAAGCAGATAACGGATTGGGGAAGGCGCGCCGGGAGCTGATGCAATGTTTCCAGGCTGAGCTTTGAACAAAAGTGTTATTCCCTGGTCCCTGTGTCAGATTGTTCTGTGACTGTGGCAGCAGCATTGATCTCCTGTGATCCATTGCTTTTGTCACAAGCTGAGGGCCGTGCTAGGCAAACATCTGAGTTGTCTTTGTGTTTCCTTCTCTCTTTGGCCCGCAGTGGTGGAGAGCCGAGGAGGGATCATGGACAGCATCCAGAGATTCGCAAACCTGCCAACCTATCTCCCTGCGAGCCCCCACATCTCCAATGCTGATGTTTTCTTCTTCCTCAAAGAAGCCAACCAGGACATCATGAGGAACTCCAGTTTGCAGTCCAGGGTGGATTCATTCTTTATATACAAAGCCAAGCAGCCACCTGTCCTAAATGCCACGTACGGACCCTTTTCTGTTGAACAGCCCGTTCCCTTGGACCTCATGCTGACTGCTGCATCTTTTGGTTTCACGAATAAATTCACTTTTAATTGGAAATTAAAATCCCACATTATCAACAGCTCAATCTATTCCAACAAACCTAAAATACAAACCTTGTTCTATATTGCGGGGAAGGACTGGGATGACTACGACTCTGAGGAGATGCTGCCTTGTGTGAAGATGTTTGCTTTCCTGGAGTCGAGGGAAGTGGTGGCCAGCTGCAGATTGACAGGCCACCTGGGATTATGTGTTGTGGAGTTGGAATTGTCTCCCAGCTGGTTCAGCTCCCCTCCACCCCTGGTTTCAGAGGAAACAGGCTCCCTGGAAGGGATTACTGTGGAGCTCTTCTATAAGATTTATGCAGTGGATGGGGAATGTTCTCCAGAGGATGCAAAATGGGAAAACAATATCCACGCAGGTGAAGAGAATGAGCACCAGGCTTTGTCAGCTATGGAGAGGATTGGTAGCATCGTTGTTTACCCAAATCAAGACAAATTGAAGCAGTCTTCGCTGACAGTGGATGAAAATATCATTATTCACTTACCACTCAGCCCGGTCAGAGAGGGAGACATCGTGACCTTCCATGTTTTCCTGGCTGATTACTCGCTAGCAGACCAGTTTGTATTAAGGTAAGATAATTTTTTAAGTGTTGTATGCAAAACAAATAAGGGCAAATCAATGCTGGGTGTAAATATTTGGTTATATTCAGTGTTTTCATGAGAGAACTTCTGCATTTACTCTTCAATAGGGAAAAATTACAGTCTTGAATTATCTGTGTGGATGACACTTTTTGGAACATGGGCATTGATTTTAGAGTATGGGCTATAAATGTTTGTTTGATTATATTTTGTTTTAATTCTGTTTGCTTCTAGTCATAATTCTGCCTCTGTAGAGTAACTGCTGCAATGTGTTTTGCTGGAGAGTTTGCAGGAGGGTTTTCTGTTTCTTTGGTGAAGTTTCCTCTGGTTTTATTGACTTTATTATCCTCATCTTTCCAAAATGCATGGGCTACATCTTGCACAGGTCAAATGTAGTGAGAACTCTTTTGTCACACTGTACAGAAGGGAGGTGAGAGGTGAGAAAAGAGCTCAGCCTGTGTGGGAATCCTTTGGCAGAGCCAGGATTTGGGGCCAGGCTTTGCAAGTTGGCAAAGATCAGCCCATCCTGTTTCTTCAAGCTTTTGACTGCTTGTTTCGTGGCCCATTTTTGTTTGAAATTTGGGGACTCTGATGACCTTTCCTTGTGAAGCTGCCTGTGATTGGAGAATTCAGGCCTTTCAAACCACCCTGAGGCCTAGTGCTGCGTGTTTGCTGGGTCCTTAGCTGTCAGACTCTGGGTTCAGAGCGGCACAGGGACCAAATTCTGAGAGAAATGTGAGCCAAACTGGGGGAATAGAAGGGCCAAAAGGTAATTGGAAAGTGTCATCAGCTGTAAGGACGTGAGGCTCTTGGGAAAGAAGGAGCTGCAGCCCGTGCAAGGAAACCTCAGAGCAGATTCGTGCCTCACTTCCAACTTTCTGATCTGGGAACGATGGGAGCAGAACATGACAGAAGTGCACTTTGGGGACAGATGTTGAGAAAACAGACAGCAAGCCTTGTGCAGCACTCTCAATCATTCAGCATTTGTGAAATAGCATATGCATATTAATAAACTTAGAGATTGCTGCCTGAACGGGGACAAGTGGCTCACAGCACAGCACTAACGGGGGGAAACGTGGGAGAAATGTAACGGGGTTTAACCAGACTTTAAAAGGGTCAGCAAGTGTCTTCCTTTAAACACAACTTCTTCGTGCTTTTCTGTGGATTTACTGTTTTTAATTTGTTAAATATGGATTTGGCCAGCATCCACTGTCAGTAGATGGACTGGCCTCACGGAGCACTCGGGTTTCAGCAGGCGTGTATTGATCCTCGGTGCCATAGCAGAGAGATTATAGAATTTGCCTAAGGCTCTGCAAGGATTTAACATCAGCTCTTAATTCTCAGGGTTTTGTTCTCTTCCCCACACCACAGATAAAATTCCCAAGGTATTACAGACAACTTAAGACGAGGATGCTTTCTTTCCACTGGAATTCTAAAATAGCATTTCCCTCGTAACAAATGGTGCAAGGCTAGGGTTTTGATATTTCTGCAGGCCAGGAAATAATCAAAAACTTCTTGCAGAGACACTTCTGAAACGCTGTCTTACAAAAGCAAAATCGGTTCTGGAAGCACTGAGCAGGTGACTAACGTGGGTTTTTGGGGGAGCAGAAAATGAGGGAGCAGACAGGTTCCAGACTGGGATGATCCCTCCCCCTGTCCCTCAGCCCGTGGGATTTGCAGGGCTCCAGCTGCCAGGTGTTCTCCCAACATGTGGAGCGTCCATCTCAGAGCTCCCCAGCTGCTGCTGGGAAGGCAGTCAGGTTTCCATGGGGATTTCCTTCCCTGAAAAGTCTATGGAATCTGTTAATCTCCAGGAAATGTTTCTGTTACAATAAATCAGCATGTTTTATGTGCCCAGAAATATTTCTTTGGAAAATTCACTGTTGGCTCTTTGTAGTCTAGCCTGTCTGGGGCTTTATTTGGCTTTGCTTGCATTGTGCTTTTCATCAGAGCAACTGAAAGTATTTTTATTTACCCTTCAGTTGAATGCTGAGAGGCAGAATGCAATTCTGCTGGTGCTTCACCTGTCCTTTAGAATGGAAAGAGAACCTGCAACTGTTGCTATGATTATTTTGAATGATGTATATTGGGTCCATGGAGAGATTTTCCAGCTGAAGTTTACATGGAAGGATGAAGTGATGCTCAGGGAAATACAAGCACTATAGTGCCTACATCTAATTTATGCAGCTTCCCTCAGCAGCTTTTCCTGTTTTTCTGCTCAATGCTAATGTCTGTGAAAACCCAGAAGGTTCTTATATACATAGAATTTCTGTGTGTTATAGCCAGAGAAAAATATATTGAAGTGAATGTTTGCCTTGGGAAATATATTTTTGCCTAATATAACTGATAGTTTTTAATCATATCTGTTGTAAATGTAGCAGGGTCTGGCTCATATGAGAGGATAGATCAAAACCAAGTCATTCTCAGCACAGCATTTGATGCCAGCCTTGAGCTCTGACAGGATGCAAAGAAGCAGATATACTCAATTTTATGCACCTCTTTACTATTTCATGCTGTGCTGCATAGTATTTTATTTTCTGCTGGATTTTTCCTAGCAGAACTGACTTCAATTCTCATATGGGAGCTGACTCTTTTTTGTTTTGGTGAAATCCGTGATTCTTACCCAAGCCTGGAGACTGCAGAGCAGTTGGAGGCAGTTCCTGCATTCAGAATGTGCTGTGTTGAGAGACACCCCGGTGTTAGATCCTTGTCCTCCCATCCTGTCACCTACAGGTGACACTGCAGCTTCTTTGTGAAGCTCCACTATCACTTCCAGTCCCTTCCACCAGTCCAAACTGGTTTTGCTTGGCTTGAGCTAAGTCTTGGTTGGTTGTGTTCGTTCAAGAACTTGAATTTCAGGTGGAGCTGGAGCTCCAGTGCTGCTGTGTTTTAAACAAAACACATTTGTTTCTTTTCCTGCTGGAATCCAGCGTGGCCTGGTGTCAGTGAAGGTCACAGAAGTGTCAAGGGGCAGAATTTGGGGACTAAATGTGCATTTCTTGCCTTTGCTGTGCCTGCTGCTCGCATTGCTGACAGATGATCGACACACGTGTGCCAGGAAGTGCTTCTGACACTGGAGATGAATTTGTGGCCTTGCTGCTCTGATCTGTACTGCAGAATTCACCATCTATTGAAGATAAATTTTGCCCATTATGTTTGGTGGCTTGTCACTAAGCACAGTTTAACTGTAAAGGTAGGTGAAATGGGCTGTGTTGCCGTGATTAAACTCTTTTATGGGCCACCTTGTTAAAAAAAAACCCAAACAAAACAAAAAAAAAGTGTAAAAATGAAGGACAACTTTGAGATTCCAGCAGAACTTGTACGTACTTGAGTGTGACAAATTTTCAGGCACTTTTTGTCCTTTGATGTGCTGGAGCATCTCCCTTCTTCACTGACAAACTTCAGTGAAATGAGGAAAGCAAAGATGGAAATCATGATTACAGAAGGGGTAACAGCAACTTTAGTGCTAATTGCTAAACAGAAGAAGTCTCCTGATACATGGAGGAGTTACAAAAGAGACAGGAGAAAACAATTCCTGCTCAAGTGGAAGAACAGAAATCTCATCTAATAGCACTGGGAATGGCTTCTATTTCTTCCGTGGTGTTTGTTATTATTTAACTCCATCTTGAGACTCAGAGGATGTATTTAAAAGAAAAATGGGAGTCAATTTGTACAGCAGGAGAACGTTTAATGAAATAAATGGACAATTGCCCCTTGGTTATAGGAGAGAAATGAGGACACTCTCTTTAGGAGTGAACAATGGATTTTTGGCCTGTTTTCCAAGTCTCTCCATTTGAACTGTCAGTGAGGATGTGCTGCTCCTGGAGCTGAGCATTAACAGCAAATTGTCCCACACAAAACGTGGGTCTGTTGGCATTCTTGGCACGCCCCCAGCACCAGGAACCCATCCTTTTAGTGCTGGGTCAGAACAGAACTGGAGATTGGAGAAATTCCGGGAATCACGGTGAGGGGCTGAGAGCAGTAATGGATGCAGCAGGGGCTCAGGATGTGGGGCTGTGGCTGCAGGGGGATGGCAGGACCCTGCTCAGCGACCTCACTGTCACTCGGTGCCTTGGCAAGCTCAGGAGAAGGATTTTCCACACCTCCCTGCCCTGAGGGAGCAGCACAGATTGCCTTTGGCTGGAGGGATGAACCAGGACAAGGTGTAATGCGTGCCAGGAGACCCTTCCTGATTATTCTCACTAGGAGAAATGATATTAAGGATTTATATTAATAAACATATATCCATATGGAGGAGGTGACGTCTCCTGCTAAGGAATAAAAATTGCACAGACCATTAAAAGTGACTTACAAGGCTTCTGCGTTAATAATGAAAGATCTGGAGAAGTCTGAGCAGTCGTCTAGAAGGCCAGAAAAAGATCATTAAGAGGATGTCTCCTGCCAATAGCTGCCAAGAGCAAACAAGGGAAAGAAAACAGAAGGTTTTGGATCTGGAAGTGCATAGAAAATGAGAGAGTACAGACTGTGGGGAATGCAGCCTGGCTGCCTGTGAGGAGGAGGCTCCACATGGCCTTCATCGCTCCTAAGCAAGCTGCTGGGAGTGGGGAAGCACTGTCACTGGGATTGTTACTGGGGAGAGAGAAATGATTCACTGAAACATCATTTCAGGATGAACATTCAGCACAAATCAAAGCGGTGAGAAAGGAAAAGAAATACTCTTCTGAAATCAGGAACGCTGGTTCAGATTTAGAAATAATCACAGATATAAACCGTTACTGGTGGCTTGGGAATAATTTGGGTTTTAGTCCAAAATTTTAATAAGCCCAGGATGAATGTTGGAAATTTTGGTTTCTCTTTTCTCTCTGCATGTACATGGAACTAAATATAAATATGAAATAGTGATACGCAATATTAATAAAAAATATCAGGCCCTGCTAAGTCTGGAAATGCCAGATGTGTCTGTGCAACCTTACTTCAGTCCCCAAGTACTTATGCACTGTTTCATATTTCTCCAAAACAAATTCACACTATTTTTTTCCCCAGATCTCCTTCTTCATTTGGTGTCTGTATTGTTTTCCACTATTTTATTTTATTTTTGTTACTGAATGTAAAGGGAGTAAAATCCTTTCAGGACACTCCTATGAAGCCTGGGGGAGCTTTTTTTGCTTGAATGAACCATTTCTATAAATCCTCTTTCAGGAAAGGTTGAACCAATCTTTTATTTTTCTTATTTCTGTTTGAGACCGGCTTGTGGCCCAGAAAAATTGGCTGTAGCTGATGAAATCCTGACATGATGGTATGGAGTGACAAATTTCACGAGAATGCTGCATGGAGTAGTTAGACCCGAATCTCTCTTGGCTGAAGGGAAAAAGGAGCTGGAGTTCCCTGGGAGCTCTGCTGCATCCATATCCATGAACCGAGCTGGAAATCACTGTGCCACCCTGGCAGCTTCTCTCTCCTCCTCACGTGCCTTAAATAACCTCCTCTGCCCGTGCCACGCTGGAGAGGCAGAAGAAAAGAAACCACCCCCTCATACAGTCTAAAAACCAGTTCAAAATGACAGAAAAATAACTCCTCCTTAGAGCTCGAGCAATTCTAACAGCTCAGAAAGCAATGGATCTCTGACAGGGGAGAAATGACCCAGTGAATCCTGAAAGACCCTGCAAGATTACAGTCAATAAAGCTTTTTAATGGAATTTTAGATAAAGGTCAACTATGTGCTGCAATAATCAGCTGTCCATGATCACTGCACGGGCAGAGCAGCAGCTCCAGTGACAGGAGAAGCCCTGGGAATTGCTGGATATTGGCTTGGATGCGCCTCCAGATGGGATTGCAGCCTCGTGGTGATAAAAGAGGGGTTTTAATTGAGATGTTTCCTGATGGAAATGTCTGTTGCCTGCAGAAGGCTCCTGACGAGCTGCTGTGTGCACAACCCGAGCTCCTGTGCTGTTCTGAAGGTGCTGCTGAGGGGAAGGAGGGTGGGCCAGGATCCTGGTGGCTGTGGCAGATGTTCCCACTCTCTGCTCCTTCCCTTGGCCTCCACAGCCTTGGCTCAGGTTCTCTTCTCTCCTGGGAGCGGGGAGATGTTTGTAAGAGTTGGAGGGGAGGGTGGATCAAAATGCAGGATTAGGTTAATGACAAATATTTAGCCTATGAGTGAATTTCACCAGTGTTTCTCACTGAGAGGGTGAAGAGTGTGCTGGTTATTTTTAATTCTGGTGGTTTGGGAATATTTCATGTTGTGTGCTGGAACACTGAGTGCATCTGCAATGAAATAAGTTTTCCACTTCCCACTGGGAAAGGTGTTTGTTTTGCCTAGAAACCCTACTTATTCCATTCAAGCCCTGCCAGCCCCTCAGCTCTCTCATTCATCTGCCCATCTGCACCTGCGAGCAGTAGGGATGTGGCAATGTCATGTAAATGAATGTGCTGCATCTCTTATCCAGAACCATAAAGCAGGAAAAAAGAGAGGTAGCTGTGTTGATTTTAAGTTGTTTGGTGCACGAGCAGGTGTCTCATGCCGCTCGAGGAGTGGCTGTGTGGTGCTGTGTGTGTCACTGGGGGCTCTGCATCTTGTTGGACACATCAGCTGGTTTGGCACGAGTGTGACAAATAGGGATCATGAGAGGAGCCCTGAGAAGCTCTTGTGTGCCAGTGTGAGCAGGAATTGCTGTGCCCTGCAAAGAGAGGGGATGTGGAAAGCACTTCCCAGAGATCTGGAATGTGCCAATTCCCCACGTGACTCGACACAAACTCTGCCTTGTTGATGGTAATGGAAAGAGATTTTACATTTCTGAATGATCTGGGTTCTACAAGCTCGTTCTAAGCTGAGCCCCATCTCCAAAAGCTTGGACATGACAGCTCCTGCTAATTACCTGCAGGCAGCTCCTGCTAATTACCTGCAGGCAGCTCCTGCAGAGTTGGGTGCTGCTGCAGGGTGGGGATGAGCAGAGCTCGGGCAGCACCACGGGCTCGGAGAGTCAGCACGGGCTGTGCTTGATGTGCTTGTGCTGCTGGGCCTGCTGCGGTGGGATTTGGGGCAGACATTGCTCTGTGGCACCTGCTGTGACGGGATTTGGGGTCAGACAGTGCTGTGTGGTACCTGCTGCGGTGGGATTTGGGGCAGAAATTGCTCTGTGGCACCTGCTGCGGTGGGATTTGGGGCAGACATTGCTCTGTGGTACCTGCTGTGACGGGATTTGGGGCAGACAGTGCTGTGTGGTACCTGCTGGGGGGGGATTTGGGGCAGACATTGCTCTGTGGCACCTGTTGAGATGGGATTTGGGGCAGACAGTGCTGTGTGGCACCTGCTCAGCCTCCTCTGGCGCCGTGAGGGGCTGTGGGGTGGGGATCCCTTTGCACGAGAGCTGCATCAGAGGGACACAAAGGTTCATCCTCTCCTACAGCTCAGGGCAGTGCCACTGCTCTTCAGCAGAGCTGGCTTTTTCTGGGGGCTCTCCTGGCCTACCTTTGCTGTGATGAATGTTGGTGCAGCTCTGAAATGGGAAGGGAAACCACAGAAGATGGAATTAGAAGCTGAGTTTTGCCCGAGTGCTCAGCTCTGAGTTCAGTTATCTCTGTTAATGAACACAAAGCTGCCTTGGGGTGACAAAACTGCTTAAATTCACAGTATCACAAGGGGCAATTTAAGGAGGACAGCTGTAAGACAAACATTTTTTTCATCCGTTTCTTCTGTTTTTTACCTTGCACTCAGGTTGGAAACAGGTCAGCGAAGGTTCCTGTCTTTGGGTGATCATTCCAAGTTTGGGGCACACCGTGGCTCTCTGCAAACTGTGTGTCCTCCTAAATGAGTCCCTGGTGAGGAGCTTGGGGGGAGCCTTTGTTTTGGACAATATGCTGAGTAGTCTCTGCTTTGTGCTGCCAGACAATGATGGCATTGATCAGCTTCTTGTACAGCTCTTCATTAGCTGGCAGTGCAGTAAATCACAGTCTTGTTTAAACAAGTCAGACACAACAGTGATTCGGTCCTTGATGTAGTAACTTCTCCTATTCATTATGTTCAGAGTAATGAAGAGTATTAAAAGTAGAAAAAGGCAACTGCTTTGAAATTTCCTTTTTACCTGAGATGTTTTAAGCCATGCATTGCTGTCATTTTATCCTGGTAAAAACCAGATTGCTCTCCTGTGAAGCTGATGAAGTATTGCTTTGAGTGAGCACATTGATCTCAATTTCTTCACGTTCCCCCTCATGCAACAGAGAGTTGCTTTTGTCCTTGCGTTTACCCACGAGTTTTTGCATGGTCTGATAGAGGAAGGCCAGTGTGATAGTTTGCTGACAGCTTTGGGGAGGAAGGACTCTTCCTCAGAAAGAGCAGGAAACCAAATATTGCAAGAAAATTGTCAACATATCTTGTTTTGGGTGCTTCTCCTGCTCCCCATGCAATTTATGTCAGTAAAAGACTGGTAAGAAATGGTTTTGGACAAGGCAGAGCAGGGAGCTGTGCTTTGTGTGAGGTATTTAATGCTTTAAATAGCTGCCACATCTGCCCGGGATGCTGTACTTGGCCAGGTTATGAAAGAAATCGTATTAACCAACTTATTGGATCCCAGAAGAACCTAAAGAGCTGCAGGAGAAGAAAACAGTGACAAATGAGTCTGCCATTCCGAGGCACAGCAAATGGAGCTTACAGTTAAAGCTATTTCACTCCTTGCGCTGTTCCCTGGCAGCCCCAGAGCCTCTGCCGTGGGGTCAGTGCTGAGTGACACAGGGGCCACCACGGCTGGGGCTCTTTTTGAGCTTTCCAGAGCCCAGGAGCTGCTCCTCAGTGCTCTGGCTGTCCTCTCCTGTGCCCCCAGCTTTGGCTCTGCCCTGAAGCAGTGCTGGTGTCGGTGCCCTGGTGCAGCACCGCTTCACCCTTCATCGGGGTTACATCCAACTGAACAAAGGGGAAATGTCTCCAGTCTGTTCTCCTCAGGAGATGCTTTGGGTGTTCCCAGCAGAGCAGGGATTGTTCTGAGCAGCACAATTTGCAGGGGTATCCCAGCCAGGAGGGTGCTCTTGGGACAGCCATGTTCAAGCAGCCCTGTGTCTGTGGGACAAACCTGTGCCCTTCCCTCTGCCCCCACCGTGCTCTCCTTTAAATGCTTCACTAAGACCAAAATGTACCTTCCCGTCCCCCCACTACATCCTTTGGAAATTTCTCCTGCCAAGCGAATTTTCTCAGTTCCTTTTTTTCTCATAGTGTGACCCAACCTTTTGTGCTTTAATGGAGTCCTCAAATGCATTTCCACTAAATCCCCATCTCTAATGGTGCTGGTCCTCGAGGACAGCAAGTGGGAAAGGCAGAGAAGCAGAAGTGTGGATAGCAATGCCTTGTTCACCTTTCTAAACATCTGTCCAAGTTAATGAGGGTCTGGGCAAGAAATGTGCCAGGCAGCCACAGGGAGCACACACAAGATGAGCACTCGGATGCTGATTCCCAGTGGAGGATGCTGGTAAAATGTGCCACGTGATACCTGGGGACAGTCTGAAAAGTTTGTCCTGTCCTGGGAGGTGGCAGAGGGTGAGGCAGAGGCAGTATCAGACTGTGAGAATGTGGACCTGGATCCAAAGGCTTTGTGAGCTTTGCGTTGCTTTGGATCTGGGAGTTTGGCTCTGGCCCATCTCTAATTTAATTTGCCTGGCCAGAGTTTTCTGTCTTACCCAGAAAAGAGGGGTGATTTAATTGACTTCCCTGGAGTTGCTTAGGATTTGTGCCAGTGAAAGGACCCGAATTTGGTTTTGTGAGGCACATGTGTGTGTGTGCCAGTGTCCTGGCTCCGTGTTTCTCTGGGAAGTTTGCTAGGGACAGTGGCAGCCCCGAGTGGGTGGGTGGGCAGACACAGATGGAGAGGGAATGGTCATGTTTGGAGCTCTGGTTTTAATGACACCCAGTTCCACCAGTGGAACGCTCTTAATTGTGGCATTTCCTGCTGCCATCTCCATAATGTGGTCTAAGTACCTATGCTCCTCGGCTGAGATGACTTTGGACTCATTTGCCAAAGCTAATAACCCTTCAAAAATAATTTAAACCTTTACAGAATTATTCCCCTGAGGCTCTTGGGACCAGTAGTCCTTTATTTGCCATAGAGCAGCCACAGAATGAATAGCAGTACTGTGGACTCCCTCAAACAGCGACCTTATGTGAGATGTAGCGATTACAGCAATTAAATCCTCTTTGCCAAGGCAACCAGGGCTTTATTTCTAACTGAAGTTACATTTTTTTTCCCCCAAATGAATCTCTTCTGCATGCATTATTCATTTTTTCTTTGGAACATTTAGCCTGTGCAAATTCCACGAGCTCAAATTCTGTATTATTACTTATTAATTATGGTGTTGAGGTAATGTCTAGGACAGACTGCCTCCAGGGGTCAGAGGGCACCGGGTTCCCCCTGCAGCCAAAAGCAGAGTGGGGCCATAAACTTTGTCTCGAGGTGGGGGTTGAAAATTTAACAGCATTCGTAGAACAACTTGTGAGAGTTTGCATTTGCATTTTGCTTGACTCCAAAACCCACGTCAAGGAAGTTTGGGATATTTTGGTCTGGTGGATTCTTAGGCCAGTACAGCTTTGAGCATCCCATAAAATGAAGTGTTTGAAGAAGGCTGGTCATGTCAGCTCAGACATTTTAATTCCAACTGCGTTCTTGTCATTGTGGCTCTTGCCTGGAGAAGGGAAGGTCAGTGATCAATAGTAATGGTTAAGGAACAACATTTTCTTAAACAATTTTGGAAATTCTAGTTTAGGATGGTCTTTGGAGTCCTTTGATTTTAAAGAAACGTGCTACCCTCTCCTTTGCAGATTACGTGAGTTCGTTGTCTCTTTCTGGTATTACATAAATAGGATTGACAAGGAAACGAAAATGATTCTGTTTAAATCTGTGCTGCTCTCCTAAGAAATCTACATTCATTATTCCTGGGATGACTGAAAGATTTACAATAGTTTATAATCTGGTATCATTTCATTCTTCTTCTTGGTGTTATTAATCACCTTGTCATGAAACGTCAGGAGAACTTTGTTCAGCTTGCATGATTTGGGCTGAGAAAGCCATCCTTTAATATTAATGTTTCTTAGGAAATTGGGTAGATATCTTTGCATTCTGGGAACCATAAAATGGATGAATGATGTCCTTTGACTAGACATTAGATGCTTACAGGCTGCTGAAGCTGAAGAATAAGGTTGAAAAAGCCCTGCAGCTGTACCACTGTGGGAAGAAAAATGACCTTGCAGAGCAGATCTGGATCAGGTCGATATTTGGTTGCAGGATGTGCAGTCAGGAGTGCCAGGCAGGACGGGGTTTGTGGTTCTCCTGGAACTCCACCTCGGTGTGGCCACATCAATGACTGCGCCTCACTGGGGCCATGAAACCCAGGTCCCAATTATTTGGTCATTTAAAGATTCGGGGTTGCATTTCCTAAGCCTGGAGGCAGTCAACCAGGATCCTGGCTGGCTTTCAGCTGCAGTAATTACAACTCGCCAGCTCGGATTTTCTCTGCCTCTTAAATCACATCCGCTATTTTTCACTTCCTTTGCTGAACGGCCGCGTCCCCTGCGCTGCTGTTGGTTCTCATGCTTTGCCTATTTGTGTAACGTTACTTTATCCGTAATGTCTCACAGTGTTTGCACAAGAAACGTCTGTCGTTGCTTTCGTTGTACAAATCCCTGTTTTTACTGCTCACGTTCCAGCGATACACCTCAAAGAGCAGATGTCCAAAAGGAGGAAGGCGCCGCCTCCTCTGCCCTCACACCGTTGTTTTTCAGCGAGGGTCGGGGTCTGTGGGACGCTCCCGCTCCGTCCCTGGCGGATTTGGGATGGCGCAGAGCGTTCCCCGGGGCGGTGAGCCGCTGGGCAGGGAGGTGCCATCCTGCGGGTGTCCCCGAGGGGTGGCGATGCCCGGAGAGCCCTCCCGTGTCCCCGCAGCCCGGCCCGGGCTGGGATCCGTGCGCAGGCCAGGAGAGGGCAGAGCGGGCTCGTGTGTGCAGCGGGGATCCCCGCAAAGGCACCGGAGCGGCGTGTGGGGCAGAGCGGGATCCCCGGCAAGGACCCAAAGATCACCTCCCCTAAAAACCTCTTTGGGGGTTCATTTAGGAACTGAGGAACACTTTAGGAACCGTTCCGTCTGTGCAGGGCCCTGCAGGGGTGTGTTTCTGCCCAGGGAGTTTCCTGCTGCTGAGCGGCAGGGCTGGACAGGGCAATCCCCACACCCTGGGGTGTCCCCAGGCTCAGGACTGCAATTTCCTACCCCAAATTGAAATGCTTGGACTGTGCTTTATTCCTTTTTTTTAAATTTTTTTCCCCCCTCCCTTCCTTAACCGATTTCTGGGAGCTGTTGCATTTTCTCTTTATGAATGTACCGTGCCCCGTGTGTGAGCTGGATATTGCGAATGCACTTCATAAAGCAAATTTCCCTGCTGGCCTGAAGGTTAAGAGGATGTAAGTGAGATTGTCTCTTTGCAGAACAACTTTCTTTTTCAGACTTGAAAAACAATGAAAATGTAGTTAATGTTCAGCCTGACAGAGTCTTAGCAAACATATTAAGGGCTTATTTAATAAAATCATATTTCACTTCTATAGACAAGAAGCAGAATAGACTTGAGTCTTTTTTAATGAATAAAATCCTTAGTAAGGCACTTGCAATCGTTCTTCATGTAAGGCTCATGCTCAGGTTTCTTTCTTTTAGGAGCCAGAAAGATTTAGTGCAGCATTTTCTAAATTGTGTCGTGCTTCCTTTGGAACAGAATGGAGAGGGAAATGTATCTTAATGTTAAGCAGACGTGAAACAAAAATGTGGTTTTTCCCCAAAGAAAAGTTAAACATTTGCAAGAAAAATGTTCTTCACGGCAATTTCAATTCTGTTAAAAACACATTTACTGTCAGAAAATAATGGTGCTGGATGAGCTCTAATAATAAACCAATTTGTGTGTACCACGGGAGTGGACTTTCTCAGCCTTTTGTTGTAAGTCATGCTGGAAGGGCTGCCACTGGGCTACAAGAGCACAGATATTTTCACACTGGGATTTGTGTCTGCTTGAATTATGTGAATAACTCCATTGAAGTACAACTGGGAAAAAAATTCATCACGTGACTTCTTATTAAAACATTGCTTTTTTTCACTCCTCTCAATGATGTTTGAGCAGCTCCATGTATTTTTCTCTCAGATTTCTCTTTTTAATTCTTTTTTTCTTAAACGTTCTGTGTGCACAGTGCCTCTATTGTACAACAAGAGCACGTGGCAGCAAACTCCTGATTTCTGGGGAGCTGGCCTGCTGCAGCTCACAAATGCCATTAATGGGCTGCGTGTGAGCTGCATTCTGGGGGCTCCAGGGCTGCACAGTGCTCCCCTTCCCTTCATCCACCAATTTGTTGAGATCAGCAGGTGCACCAAAGCATGCAAATTTAAAATTTGCTTCGAGGAAAATTGAGTGGCGTTTTTTTTTGCCCTGAAATGAGCTGTTTCTCTGAACATCGCTGCCAGCTCGCTTGCTTGTGAGGATATTTGCAGAGATGGAATGAAGAAGTGGTGCAAATGCAGCCAAATTGAATACATTTACAGATGTAAAAGGCTCAGCTTTTGCAGGCTCGTAAATCTCTTTGTGGTGAGGACTGTCACTTGGTGTGGATTTACAGCCTTGTGGAACAGGTGCCTGAACACATCGGCCCTCAGGTGCCACCACACCCACTGGCTTTGGTGCTGGTGACAGTGACAACGCTGCTCCCACCCAGCTTAGACACCTGCAGCTTTCTGCAGCAGCACAGGTACCTTTTATCCTCTCCAGGCCCCAGTCAGTCACGCTTGATACCAGTGTGGAAATTGGATTTGTCAACCAGTAATCCCTCAGTGATCGATAATTAGCTGTAATTATGTGCTGTTGAAGAGCTGAGAAGAGAAAATTGAGGTTTGTGGCCGGAGGAGGAAATGAAGAATGGCAGGTGTACCAAGGTGTTTGGTGTAAGGGAAATGCAGTTAAAGAACTGTATTTTCACAAGGAGCAGTGAGTCAAACTGCCTTGTCCAGCCAGGCCAGGTCACACGGTGGAAGGGCAGGAATCTCAGTCCTTGGTGAGCGTGCTGCCCATAAAGCTTCATGACTTGGACAACAAGGAAGTTTGCTTTTGTTTGTCGTCTCCCAGAAATGTGCCCATTGTAAAATGTCACAAGCTGTTATTTGTGAAGTATTCTTTGAAACTTCTCCTGTGTTTATAATCAAAGCTCCTTCCCCCACCTCAGTTTGAATTTTTGTCCAATGTATGAGCTAGGAGAAGCTGAAGCCCTTGAGTGTTCACTCACGGGACTGTGCCATCCTCGGCTCTGTCTCCAAAAAGGTACAGCCCAGACACGTGGTTTGGTTTCAGATGGACGAGGAAAGGTCTTTCTTCTCTTCTCTTTGCTTTCTTCTCTGTTCCAAAGAGCACAACAGCTCAGGTTTCCAGATGGGCAGGAATGTTACTCCAGCTGTCTGCAAATCTAGTTGTGTCTGTCCTGGGATTTCTGTACCAGCTTTGCAGTTAAATCTGCCACTGGTAATTCTCCTCAGTCCCAGCGCCAGAGAGGGCCCGTGTTGCTTTGTAGTTGTACCCATGGGTGATTGCCTCGTGTGGCTGATTGTCACTCTCTAAATAGACATGCAAACTGTTTAACTGCAGGAGGTGGGAGTGAAGGAGCTGCAGCAGACCTATTACCCAGTGGTATGTGAGAAAGAGCCAGCAGAATTTATGGTTTCTGAAGGAGCAGTATATTTTTAAGCTTCTTGTATTCCTACACTTCACAGCCCAGATTAGCAGATTGTTGACAGCTCCGTGATATATTTGCTGTCACCTGGCTGGAGTCCGAAGCAAGTGATAAATTTTTAGTTTGAATGAGCTCATGTGACATGCAGTGACAGATATATTTTTTGTTACTACAAGTATGTAGCGTGTGCTGTGCTTGGGGACTTTGCTGCTATTCTTGCTGTGGCCGTGAGTGATTTGCTCGCTCTCCTTGTGCTTCTGTTTCACCATCCAAGAAGAGGTGGGGAAAATGACGCATTCCTCCTTTGCTGTGATGGCTCCTTCTTTTTCTGATCATCTTCTTTGGGTTCAGCAGAGCCCATCTGCTGGCAGGAGGGAGCGATGCTTTGTGGAAGAGAATCCAGCATTTCCAGTTGCTGAATTTTATGTGTCTTGGATATATGTCACAGGGATTTACATGCAAAAACCTGGGGTGTTTTTGAAGTGATGCCACTACATTCTGGGAAGATACACCTCCCAAAATACACATTCAAGACACGAGAAGGGACAGTGGGAATTCGTTTTGTCTTCACGTGACTGAACACTTGGAGGAACTGAATTTACAGATTCTGATTGTGGGTAAAACCTTAGTGCTGTATATTGAGCTCTGTTCAGGCGAAGCTTCAGGGTAGAATAGCAAACAAAAAAAAAGTGGATATGCATAATTAAAATGCCTGTTTTAAACATCATGTCATATTCTTAACACTAAATTTGTGTTAAGGAGTTCAGCTTTCCTAGACAGTTTTCCTGAGGTTTTAAACCCTGGTTACTTGCAGAGAGCAAGAGATTTGATGCCAACAGTCCCTCATAGGGCCTGTGCCATTTTTACATACCTTGAGGTGACGGATACAACAATTTATGGATTACAGGGCTTGAAATTGTTTCTTTTAAGTGTAAGTTAAATATTTTTGAAACAAAAGAATTACCCAGGTCCATAAACCCAATTTACCTTGAAGCAGATGGTAGAGACTGAGAGGGATCAAGAGACAGGGAAGCTGCATCTTTCCATATCAAGGAAATGTTTTGATTTTGTGCTGGCAGAGCAAGGGATTACGCCTAAGGGAAAAAGTTTGAGGGTTGTGTCTACTGATCAGTGCCTTGAGAGGGGCCAGGCGTGGCACTGACACTGCCTGGTTTAGTGGGGCTGTGTTTTGTGGGCAGACGAGGATCCGTGTCCAGCCCAGAAGCATCTCTCATCTGGCTCTGAGCCTGCCCCTGTGACAGCTCTCTGCTGCTTGCCTCTTGCTCAGCTCCTCCAGCGAGGGTGGAGACGCTGTCTGAGGCATCTCCAGAACTCTGATGTGCTTAGACATCAGAAATGGAAGGTGCATCTCTCTCATGTGACTGCCTGCCTTAGGGGGGAGAGCATATGTACAGCAAATGGACACTTACATAACCCTGTTAGCTTCCACTGGCTGAGTTCAACTGTTGGTTTGCCACAGGGAGCTGGAGGAGAGGAATTGGGTAATATAAATAGCGAGATGACATCCTCCAGAAGAGTGCCATTCAGCACATATTGCTGGCTGGCCTCCTGGTTCAGAGCTGATAAGCAAATTTGGCCTGGATCCTGTTGCAGCATTTGATGATGGCACCAGCAGAGCAGAATTGGCAATATCAGCAGAGGTGGACGCTGTGGATGTGATCCCTGCCATCCCTGCTCGCTGCAGGAGCCTGCTCTCTGTGGCTGAAACCTAGGGCCAAATTAATTGTGATTAATTTTGATTACAGACCATTCCCTTTGAAGTGACTCTCGAGATTAATTTGTCCCATGCGTGCTTTAAAGGGCAAGTTGCTCACGAGTGCTTCTGCTAATGCATCCTCCAGGTTTATTTCAGATATCCTCTTTTATTTTTTTCTTTCAGCAATTGGTTCCTGGTGCAAATACAGACACTTTGCATTAATCCCCTACAGGGCTTCTATGCCATATTTTTAGGGTTTTGAGTGGCATTGTGGAAAACATGAAAGCATTATGGTAATGATCAAGGCCAATTCTTGTGTTCTTTATTCAAATATCAGTTAGGGAAAAAAAAACCCCGTGATGCTTAATCATGCAAAAATCCTCCTAAGAGCTCATTTAGGAGAGGTTTGAGTGGGGACCTCACGATTTGGCCCCTAGTGCATGATGGATTTTAACAGCAGCGAGGTAGTGATTAGGTGGAAGAATGTAAGTACAAGTGGTTGAAGTGCTGGCATGAAAAAAGAGTGAAGAATATTGTCCGTTCAACACTACAAGGAGCTGTTGCATATTATTATATTTAATGAAAAAGAAAGTACAATGAAGGCACTTGAAAGTGAATTCCTCCCACCGTTCTTTTCATTTGTTTGGGAATATTCTGTGGGACTGACTGAGGGCTTTGTCTGGTCTGACAGGAGCCTCTCAGCTGCCTAATGGCAGTGCAGAAAGTGTGGCACAGCACCTTTTCTTACTTATTTACTGATCAAAAAGGAGTGTTTACAGAAAGCTGTTCTTTGCCCCCACTTTAAGAAAAGCCACCTGTGCTTCACCCCTTGTGGTCTTCTGAAAGCTCTCGTAATGGGAAACATTTCTCACTATGAACAAACAGCCAAATGCATTTGAAATGGAAAATTTCTGATTGAAATGGGCATCTCAGAGCTTCCAGCTGCTGGCAACCGTATGGCAGAACAATTGCAACGTTTGCAATCTCTTCGCAGAAGCTGCTTATCTAACAATCAGGGCAACTTTAAACATTTATTTGAAGCTGGTTGGTTTCAAGTTTGAAAAGCACTGTTTTTTCCCCCTCTGTGCCTAATTAAGACAAGGCCATGGTGCTCAAAGTAGGTCACCTCAGGGCCTTGCAGGTCTCTGGAAAGAGGGAATTTGGAAATTCTCGGGTTCCCTCAGAAGCTGTATTTTGAAGACCTTTCTAAACTAATGTGAAGATTTCAAGGAGGGATCAGGAGCAAAGCAAAACTCCCCAGATGTTTTTCCATTTATAGGCAGAGATTGAGAGGGGCAGGAAGCTCTGAGGTTGGGGCACTGCCAGTGGGCTCAAGCTTGAATTAAGTTGGTTTTCTGTGTCATCTTTTCCCATTTTCAGCTAAGGTGGGTGCCGACCTCCAGCTCTGCTGCCTCTCGTGTTCTCTGCTCACACCTGAGCTCTGTGCTTGTTGATACCTGGGACATCTTGTGGTGGGTTCTCCTCCATTGGTCTCTCACTCCTCTCCCACAGCTTGTTCATGAGTCTCCAGAAAAGCTTTTTGTGACTCCACAACTGAGACTCAAGTGCAGGATTCTGGAGAAAAAGTTTTGTGCAGGCACTAATGTGGCTGCAGCAGCTGCCGTGTCATGGGCTGATGGAAACGGGGAAGAGAGGGCCTGTCCATCTCTGTGTCCCAGAAAGTTCTGTACATAGGTGCAGAAAGTGCAGAAAGTCCTCTGCCAGCTAGGAAATGTGATTTTGAAATTTATCCTTCCAAGTCCTTCTGACAGCTGTTCCTATTAGGAACTCAATCAGTACAGCATTGTGAATTCAGTCAAGTTTTCCCTTGACATGCTATAAATGTATTAAGTGATGAAATGTCATAGAATCAAAGCAAATTTGCACTTACACGAGAAAGAAATCTGAATATGTAACTGTTGGAGTGGTGATGGGTAAGCAGAGATTTGCTTCATAATGGAAGTCCTGAATAGTTGTGTTGACCTCCCAGTCAATGTAGTGATAATCCTGCTGTAGCCAAATTGTTTCTCATTTGTAACCATTTTTGATGGAGTTTGAATCCAAGTGTTTTGGATTGTTGGTGTCTGGTTGGTTTTGGTCTGCAGCTGAATGATTGGCATTAGTGAAGGCTCGGTCTCCTGTCCTACTCCCTTCTTTGCAGAATTCTCTTCCTGAGCCTTAGTGAGTGATCAGGGATGAAAAGAGGGACCTCTGGCAAATCTCTCATTGTTCAAGCAAACTGCCTCTTGTCTTGAGTCACCTTGAAGAAAGCAGCTTTCCAGCAAACAAAGGGGAAAATCTGCTTAGTGCCTTTTTGGTTTTGATTAAGGCTGCAGCTTCCAGCGGCTCTGCCGCTAATCTGCCTGATGTAGAAATGGGCACCTCTGAAGAAGCTGCAGCCCAGAATTAATTCCAGAAATGCATTTGCTCCTTGAAGGAGCCCTGCTGAAGGGTTGGGAGTCTGGAGGTGCTGCCGCTGTTGGGAAGCTGGTCAGGCTCAGGAGGAAGAGCTGGGACGCGTGCTGGGGTCGGTGACGGGTGGACGTGGTTGGCACTGCTCGTCCTGCTGCGCCCTGTGGGGCTCAGCCCGGCCTCCAGCCCTCCTCAGGTCCTTCCTGGGACAGAGCCATTGTCCTCTTCAAGCCCTGAGCTCTGCAGGTGGCTGAGCCATCGAGAATACACCTTGTCATGTCCCAGACAAAGCTTTCCTGTCCCCTGGTTGTGTCACAGGGCTGCGTTTGTCGCTGCCGCCTCAGCACCGTGTCTGGCTGTGGGAGCCTTTCACAGCGCAGCTCTGCAGGGAGTGACAGAAAGCCACTCAAGCTTTCCTTGGTTTGTTTCAGGCATGCACACCTTGAGATTTTTCTTCTTCAAGCCAAAGGAAACTTTCATGCATGGGATAATCCTAAGGTTTGGCATTGGTTCTGTGCCATCAGTACAGGGTGGTTGGGCTGAGTGGGGGCTTGGTGTTGTCTCCTTTTAGGGGTTTTTTGTCTCCCTTGTTCTCTCTCCTCCTCCCCAGAGTATAAAGCATTCGGAGCTCTCCGAGGCCATTTCCATACTGTTGTGATTCATCAGTAATTATACTGCTTTAAATCCATTGTTAGTTTACTTTTCATAAAAGTCCCCAGCTTTAAAACCCACTTTTCAACTTTTATTTCATTCAGATTGGTATTAGTCTTGGGGGAAAAAAAAAAGATCCTGTGCACTTTAGCATCTGCTTCATTATCCATTCAATTTCAATACTTATTTATTCCAATGAAGGAATATAAATGTTGAAGCATTCTGCAGAAAGTCAAATTAACTGCCAGCAGTAAATAGCATTTTTGATCAATTTATTCATTTTTTTTCTGTTTGCAAATTGCTTGTAAATATGCCTCCATTTGTACAACTTTGGAATTATTCTGCAAAGAGATTACTTGAGTTGTCTCACAGTAGGGAGAGTTTAATCTGATCAGCTGTAACTTAGTGTTATTTGTTTTTAAGAGTAACCCTCCTGTTTATGCAGTGCTTTGGCAGCACGGGCTGTCCTGATGCATTGCCTTGCACACTTTCTCTAGATCAACTTGTAACTCATTTGTAAGATTAAATTTGTAAATTTTTAAGTTAAATAAACACCAATGACTGTGCTGTTTTATTCCTAGCTTTGACACATTTCCAGCCCTTTGTCCTTGTCTTTATTTTAGTACTCAAACTCTTGGGCCGCATTCAGGTTGCAATTAGTTTTTCCCCCAGTATTTTCTAGCAGTTCCTAATGGTCATGACCTGCCTTATCCATTTATGAGCCTGCTCTTTATTAAAAGTCTTTATCACAGCACTCTCAGAAACATCTACAACCCACAAAATCCTGAAAACTCCTCTGCTCGGAATTTCCAATCCAATTTCTTTGCTCCACAGAGCGGAGCTGACTTGTGCACAAGTTCTTAAGGTGGGCATAATCGTTCCTGGTGAGACATTTAATGAAAATGAAATCTGAAATCAATGGTCATCTGCTGAAACAGCATCTCCCTAGAAATTTAAGATTTGAGTTTACCGATATTTCACAAGTGACACCTTTGTCTGATTGTCCTGGGGAATTCGGGTGGTCACAGAGCACTTTCTCCCCTTATGCAATGCCCTACCTGGCTTTGGAAAAGTCGTCCTACATCAAGTGTCATGTTCAGCATAAATTGAGAGTGTGGAGGAGGCTGCACTTTTAAACCTGTGGCAGGAAATCACATTAAATTCAATGTAATTACATTGTTCTAGAAATGTGATTATGTGTTTCAACTACCAGCCTCCCACTAAATTACTTCAGATCAGTCTCAATCTGTGGAATGAAATCTACCTGATTTAGATGTAAAAAATGCAATAAATATGAGGAAATGCATTTTGCATTTATATTTTATGTTCACCTGTGACTGCTTATTACATTCTCCAAATCTAGCCTTTCCCCATCTCACCTGCTGCGTGCAGGGAAATTAAACCCTGACTTTGCTTAATACCAAGATTTAGTCTTTGCAGCACCATGTGTATGACATTGGCTACTTAATTTCAGATAAAGCTGCAGAGACATCTTAACTGCAGGAATATTCAGTAAAGAAAGGAGTTCCCCAAGTGAAAATAAGATAAAATGTTCCCAGGACTAAGCCAAAACTTGAATGTAATGATTACTTCTGAGGTTTAACTGTTCCAAAAAGTAGAAAATATGGATAATATTGCTATTTCTGAAAGATGATCTTGAGAGTACAGCTTGCAGACCCACTTTTGAAAACCCACTGCCAGTCTGGTGGGCAGAGTGTTAAAACTGAGAATAGCTGTGCCTGAAGTGAATTGAGGATGAAGTCTTGACAGTGAAGATTCGAGTCAGGAAGGCAACACCACCAGGAAGGAACAGAGTGCTCTCAGAGCCACTGAAAATCAAAATATGTCAGCCTTGTATTTCGTGATCTTTTGAATGGTGCCTCTGTAATCTGAGCTCTTCATCAGCAAATCAAATCATCGAGAGCCCAGATATCAGATCAGAAAGCAATCTCAGCCCAGTAACACACTGTCCTCACTTTTACATCCACAAGTTATTGACACTGGTAGTTGAGAGTAAGGCAATGACTTGCTGGGAAGACAGTGTCCCTTCCTTCCTCAGCCCTTGACTCCAGGGTGAGGTCTGCTACAGTGACAATAATTGTTGGAGGAAAAAATTCCAACCACAGTCAGGCAGGCATCACCAAAGAGCAGCTGAGCAGGAAGCTGCTCCGAAAGGTGAGCTCCACCTTGGTGTTAGTGCTGCAACTGGGGAACAGTTGTGACCCACAGGTGAAAAATCATGTCCATAAAAATACAGGGAAGATTGCTCTGCTTTTGCTTCTTCATCCCATGAATGTTCTGCAGGAATAAGCACAATATTGGATCGGGCTGCATTTCTCAACCTTTTAGTCCCTACAGAGCACCATGAGAACAGGCGACTTTTTGAAAGGGGAGAGCTTGATTTATGAATAAATCTTCTCCAGCTGTCTCTGTCTAACTTAAGTAGAAGATAATTTGAAGCCTCCCTTCCTCCCCACCAGCTTTCCATAGGAAGTCTCAGTGAATGGGCCTTCCCCTTTGGTTTAATGGGCCTTTGAATATCTCAGCAGTGCACTCGGAAGGACCGTGGACATAAAAGTTTTGCAGCTGTAGAAACCACTCAGATGTTCTGTGAAGATGAAGTAGGGAGGAGCATAATTAACCATTCTGTCTCTTTCAAGATGTTTTAAGATCAGGAAAGGTCATTTTCTGAGAAGAGCTGGGGAGGAGCTCAGGGGGAGAATGGTTTGTCTTCAGGAATTAATCCCCTTGTCTCTAGGTCTTCCGAAACATGTCTGAAAGTGCCTGCAGTAGAACAAGGAACATTTCTTCCATCTTGGTGCATTTTATAAACCATTTCAAGTATAATTAAGGTCTCTTCCCCCCCCGCTCCCCAAATTGTTATGAATATTCATGGGCATGTGATGAGCAATATTATTTAATGAAAAATGCTATCTTTTTGTTTTGCACTGCTACATCAGATCTTTCATCTCTGAGAAATACATTTTTATGTTAGAGTCAACACGAAGGCAGGCCTGCTGAGGGCCTTGTCTGTCAAGCCTGGAGAGCAGAGCTGTCCTGCCTGTCCCCATGTCCCCAGCTGTGGAGGAAATCTGCTCCTCTGGACACGCTGGGAGTTGAAGACTCCCTGGAGACAGCTCTTCCCTCGCAGGCACAGGGAAGAGCCACGCAGACACTTGTTTTACACGTCCCCTTGAAGCAGGAGAGGAGCTGCTGCTGTTTTCCTGCTCAAGCATAACAAGCCATAATTAGTTTAGCCCTGGGTGATTGGTCCTTGCTGTACGAGCTCAGGAGATGTGTGTGTGCTCGTGTTCCTCGTAGTTAAGGATTCTGGTGTAAAGAACCACTCTGGCACCATCCTCGCTCCACTCACAGCCGTTTTTTGACCGGCTCCAGATTTACAAGCAGATGTTAAACATCCTTAACACATGAAGATGATTTTGCCCCCAGATGCCAAGCTGTGAGAGCGTCACATGGCACCACGGAGCTGAGAGCACAGCGTGCTGCCCCTTGTTAGCATGACTTAACAGCTGATTTCCTTTATTGAAGGTCTGGAATCCCCCCTAAGCACAGCAGATTCCCTCGTTGAATTAGATTGTCTTTCTGTGCTTGGAGCCTGTATATCAGAGCAATTTCAGTATTCACATCCTCTAAACAAGGCTCATTAATCAAGAATTCATGACTAACAGGGTTAGGGACTAGTAGAATTGGGAAAGCAGAACAGGAATGGGAAGTGCCTAATGCTCAGTTGGATTCAGTGTCTCACTGCGAGTGTTTTTCTCTGAAAATCACTGAATGTGTTATAATGGATTGTGGCTGGATTTTGAGGTTGCTGATTCTGTGCCCCTCAGCGGGAAAGCCTGGTTTTGGAGTGTTATTGCAAACACAGTGTTTTCTTTGACATGCTGAAAGTTTAATAGGCTTCTTGGTATCTAGCACCTAGGCCTTTGTAGTCTTCATAAAACATGGATTGTTCCTCCTCTCCCTTTTTGATTGTGACCTTTGGAAGAGATGGTTTTTCATCTGGTGTCTGAGGACGTGTAAAGAGCTTGAATCATCAAGACTGGCCAAGAAAACAGGCTATCCAAAATCAAAGCTGTGAGAGTGGCTCATTCATGTCCTCAAACGTTGGGCTGTCCTTTGCTTTTCGTCTTGCAGAAGTTCTCCAGGGCAATGCTGGGTGTTGGAGCTTCTGCTTGTAAGAATCAGCTGCTGCTCAAGGTCTTTCTTTCAGTCCTTCCCCCCTGGGAATCTCCCGAATGAGTGTTTCCCCCCAAACTAGAGAAGCAGCTCTTTAGTAGGGTGTTAAGGTCTCTTTGTGGTGGGGGAATCTGCTCTCCTTCCAGGTGTCCTTCAGCTGGTCCTGCAGCTGAAACCAAACCAGAGAATCCTGCTGGCAACAGCTGCAGCAGCAAAGGAAAAATGCTAAAAGGTAAAGAAGGTTATAGGATGGTGTTAGGGAGGAAAGGGGAAGCTGCAGAGGGGATGGTCCCATCCCTCTACTGATTCAGGAAGGGAATGAATCCCTTAATTAATCCTGGAATACTCTTCTGAACACAGAGACAAAATGGGAGCACATTCCTCTGCCACTGAAGCCTCCAGTTTTTGGTTATATCCTCTTTGTCCTGTTATGTTCCCAACTTTTTATTATGTGCGTGGTGCCAAGACTTAGGTCTTTGTCGGAAATTAACGATCTGGAAATGGATTTGGCCTCCTGAAATCTGCAAATGTAAAAAGTGAGGAGCACAGTGTGCAGCTGCCAGTCACCCTGCTCATTGCTGTGCCAGACCTGTCTGTCCATGCTAGATCATGCTGGAATCCATCCTGAAGCCAGCTGCTCTCTGTGACTGATCTTCAGCCCTGTGAACACTAGAGTTTAATTTAAAAATCGCTGTAAGGATTAAAGAATCCTTCCCCAGTCCTGCTGGTCCAGGGTGAGTAATTTCTTTCGACAGGCAAGTAAAATGCCATTAGTTTCTTGCATTACCATCAATCACTCTGGTAAACGGCAAGTAATTTTTGTGTGGTGGCTGGTAAATTTTCCTGACAGCTTTGCAAGGCTGGATGAGCTTTCTAAGCTGTGGCAGCACTGTGAGCAACACACTTTGGGGGGCTGAATCCTCCTGAACTCCTTGCCCATCTTTGGCTCTGCGGCTGCTGGGCTCTGTCTGTCAGGCAGCAGCTTGCAGAATGATATTTTGGCCAGATCTGAAGAGCAAAACCAGGACTTGGAGCTTCAGGGCATCCAGAGGCAAAAACCTGTCTGTTCCTCTTCACAGAAACATTGCAGACAAATCCAGGCAGACAGGGTTTGGCACCATCCATTTGTGGGGCTTTCCCTGGACTTACTGCCGTGGATTGTGGATCCAGCCTGTGCTGCGCAGCTGGGACGAGAGACAAAGCCTGGGACTTGCAAAATCCTTGCCAAAACCGCAGAGTTCCAAAGGAGGCTTCAAAGAGCTGTTGGTGAAGGCTCAATCCACCTGCAGAGAGTTTTCCAGAAGCTCCTGAGAAGCTCCACCTGGAGAAACCAAATTGGGTTGCCAGGGATAAAAGCTGTTGGTGCCGTGGCCAAAGGGCTGGCTGGGGTTACCTGAGCACAGAGTGAAGTGCTGATCCTGGGGAGGATCTTGGAAAATTGTCTGCAGGTAAAAAAAATAGTGAAGAAAGGAGAATGGAGGAAAAAAAAACAGGGTGGAAAAAAAGTCTTTGATGTTTTATCCCAGCTGGAGGGCTGTTCTCATCAGAACTCGCTCGTTATTAGCCTGCTCGGTGGTCATTGGTGCCTGGAGTACAAACCACATAATCATAATGCTCACTAAAGTTTTCACTGCCAGCAGAAAAATGCTTTTCTGCTGTAATATATGGTGCCACCTTTTCAAGAAAAGTACTGGCCTGAGCTGTGCTGGAAATTGAATTCTATCTTGTGGAAAGGGAGATTATTTCCTAAGGTTTCCTTATTCACCGTCCTAGCACATACTGCTCAAGGTAAAGGTGCACTCCAGGATGATTGATTGGCAAGCATGAGAGGACTGCTGTTCCATGTGACAGGGATATAAAGAAGGATATTTTTATTTTTTGACAGTGAAGGGGAAATGGCATTACTAGCAATATTCAGCAATGTACTCTGCAGCCCCAGTTAGCTCTGCATATTTTATGGCATCCATTTTCTTTCTTCGATTAAACAACATAAAACCCCATAAAAATACTCCAATAAAAACAACAACTAGTAGTTCAGGCAAAGTTCTTGTGGCCTTTTTAATTCTGGGAGGATTTTCATTGCTGTGGTTTATTTTTTTTTTTTTTTCACTTCCTTCTAACTCCATCCCTTGTGCTCAGGTCAGTGTCTCCTTGCCACAGCCTGGGTGGAGGTGCTGGTAACGACCTGTTCTGTGCTGTTTTCTCACTCAGAGTGCTGGGCAAGCATGGATAATGTAGGATGGATCCTTTCAAGACCACTCCATGCTGTTCAGCAACTCCTGCACGTGCCAAGGCTTGTGATGAGTTCAGTGGAATTAGAAGTGTAGGTAGTTTTCAAAGATCTGCTCTTTTGAATGATCATTTTTTAGTTTATTTTTCTGCTGGTGCAGCTTGAAGCCACCCAGGAAGGTTCTTTTGGGCCTAAGTCATTTATATTGATGTCTGGTAAAAGAGAATTGATGATAATAATATATTATTCTATTTAATAAACTTTTGAAAGGAAATGTCTGAGGCTGCAGGGTGGTGAGCAGATTCAGCTCAGTGATGGGGTATTTTAAATGCTGCAAACCCTGGTCCAGTGTTGACCAGCACGATGTCATGGAGCTTGTTATCTGCTCTTGCAAGGAGAGGGATGGAAAGTTTTTATTTTGTTGTTGTTTAGGTGCTTCCAGACTCTCTGACCTTCAGAGTTTTTTTTGTTTGTAGTGGCAGAAAAATGACCCTTTTAGAACAATTCTTTGTTTCCCAGGAGGCTTGAACTCTGTTCAGACTGCAAATGTTTTTGCAGTGCTGATTTCTGAAAGGAGCCTTTCAATAAAAAGAAACCTGTAAGTTGCTTTGTCTTTGCAGGAGCAAACTTTCGCTTTACTTTGATTTTTTCATTATGGTTTCCAAAGCTGTGTTTCCACATGATTCCAAGAATTCCAAGTTCAAACTCTTTGAACTCCTTCAGGCTGGTAATGCATATTCTCCCTTAAAACTTGGAGGTTTTAACAAAGAGTTTCATTTCCTAGAGCACTGCATTGGTTTCAAGGTAAGGGACATGGTCTGAGCGTTTTAGATCTTTCAGAGAAAGGTTGAAGAGCCTGAAGGAGCTTTGATTTTTGTTCTGTAGATGTGTTATAGAGAACCACTCCAGCTTTTCACCTCTCCTCTCTGCAGAGAAGCTTCAGCACAAATTGTTGTTTTGGGTGGAAGAGAGTTCGGGCCTGCAGATGTCTGAGGGCACTTCCAGCTCTTGGAATAACAACCCACACAGCACAGCTCAATTAACTCCAGCAGGCACTGGGTGAAGGAAAACATCTCTCTCCTTTCAGGGGAGCTGCTTGTGCTCCCTGAGGAGAAAGGGATGGCAGGAGCTGCTCCATGGCACGAGGATCATTTAGGCTTGGAAAAAACCCTGTCTCCTTCTGATTAACAGTGGGAATGGTTAATTCATGTTTATTGGGTACTTTGAATGCGTAGAGTCCAATGAGTTCTAGGAATTGGGGATTTATTTGCAAATTCTGGGCAGTTTTTCCTGGACAGAGGATCAGCTCCCCTTCTGTGCTGGAGCTGGGCTAGTGGGATGCCAGGGTTGGCAACCCAAACTTCAGACCTGTCCCAGTCTGCCACGAGTTTGCTGGAATTTAGGAGCTTTCAGCACAATCTAGACCCACGCTTGCTTCTATTTTTGATGAAAATAACTCGTATGTCAAAGGTACAACAATGTCTCCAGGTAGACTTCAATAAATTGTGACTTTTCGTTTTATTAAGAAAATGCCAGTTGCTACAGAACTTTTTGACCTGCAGTTTGAAGTACTACTGGAAAATTACAGGAATATATTGAGATTCAGTGTCTGTACAATTTTTAGGTGTACAAGTACACGGTGTCTCCATAGAAATAGTAGGGTTTTTTCTCCTTGCCTGGATTTCCAAGCAAAGGTGAATAAACATCCTTATTTTGAAGTTGCCCAGAGAGTTAAATGGTTAATAGCATGTCTTGAGTCAATAGATTTGGACCTGATGTCTCCTGTCTCAGTGCCTGGCAACCCTTTTTCTCCCAGAGGGACAAAATTCCACTGTTGACATATTTCAAAGAAAACAGTGCTCACTGTGGGAGACGGCATTTTCATCTCGTGTTACATAAAGACTTCAGAACCTCTCAGGTTTCCATAGCAGTGTTGGAAATCCATATAAAACAGGTCTGGTTTGTGACAGGAGTAAATAAGGATAAAATTTAATAGCTTTAATTTCAAGCCAATTAAGATGCCTCTCTGCTGTTTTTCTAAGCTGTATTTGCTTACCTGAGAGAGAGAGAGGGCAGATTGAAAAATGGAGTTTCTGCTGGAATGTGAAGATGAAATCTTAAAACGTCTTCTCTCCTTTATAAAAATGACAAAACTTGGGAGTTTTCCTTTGGATATGGAAATATAACATGATGCTTGACTGCTTTGAAGTTGATCACATCCTCTTTGCTGATTTTATGAGCATAGTCTTATGCCTAGAAAATGTTTCTCAGACACCTTCCCTTTCAGAAAACTTCCTAAGGAGGGGTGACACCTCTTCTTCTGACCTTGCTTCAGAGATGTCAAATTTAACATCTCAGTGTTGAACAAGCTCTTTAAAATTCATCAATCTGGTCATTTAGAGCAGCTGAGGAACTCTCCTCTGTTGTTGAGACATTCTTAGGAAAAATGGGGAGCTCTTGAGAGAAGCTTGCTGCATTTTTTTAAGAGAAGTTGTATGCACGGTTTGGTGAAAAGAAGGAGGAAGAATTTTTGGTAAAATACTCCCTCCATCATCATATCCTGTTTTTCATCCTGCCTTATTTTTATCGTGCTTCTGTAAAAGCTTGCTCAGAATCATAAGCCATCATACTCAAGGGGTGGTTGTGTTAATTTGTCTTCCCTAATAGTTAATTTATCACATGGAAAGCGCCTTACTGTCAGAATCCAAATTAAAATCCTGTTTACTCTTTTCATTATTCAAAATCCAATATGCTAGTGAGCTCGATGTTTTACATAATTTGAAACATGTGATGGGCTGGAGGGAAAAAAAAAAGGTTGACAGCTTCACCTTTTTGGGTAGAAGAGGGGTAATTGTATAATTTGAAATATTCAGCATTGATCCCTGCCATGATTTCGAAGGGTTTTCTGTTCTCTGAGTCACTGGGCTTTTTTCCTGTCAGGCAGCAGTTCTGCTGAGCAGGTTTGCCCGGTTCTGGTGCCCGTTTTGTGTGCTGTGCCCTGCCTGGAGCTGTGGCGTTGTGTTCATCCCTGGCTGAGTGCTGGCCTGTGCCGGGTGACAGCAAAGCTGCTCTTGGACGGGCTGCAGCCACAAACGCTCGGCAGCGTTAAACGCAGCAGCTACAAAAGGTTATTTAAAAATAACTGCTGCAGGGAGGAGGTGAGGTATGAGAGGGATGAAAGGCACTTTTCCTGGCTGTGTCAAGGTGGGACAGTGAAGGTGAGGGGCACAGCAAGGGCGTGGGGCTGGGAAAGGCCTGACCCTGCACTGGGGGGAGTTTTGGGGCAAATGGGGCCCAGGCAGGCAGAGCACAGCACGCCCAACTCTTGTTTGGGAAACACGTTTGAGCCAGGCATGCACTGAGGGGTCACTCACTGCAGCAGGTTTTGGCGTGGATGAAATTCAGAGCTCAAATCTGAAGTAAAACTCCAGCTGACTTTGGGAGTTGCTGCCTTTAACCCCGAGGGCAATCCTGGGGGTTTTGTCCCACCCTTGTTTCACTGGCAGCACCTATGGGCACTGCCTTTTTCCCAACCACGCTGAGTTTTTTGCCTGCTGCTGCCTTCATCAAACCCTTTTACCTGGGCTTTCCTTCAGTTTGGTGCCTCACAGCTGCCGTTCCCAAATCTGCTCTTCATCGAGTTACATCTCTCCACGGGGCTCTGTAGGCCACTTGTTTTACTTTGCTACAAAAGCAGAATATTCTTTGTGTTCCTACTCTTGTGACCTTTTGGAGAGGGCTCGGGTCTTTGCAGGATCTTGGTGTATTTTGAAGTGAATTTCACATACTTGGGAAAATCGCTTTGCTTACAGTGACATTAATATGGAATTGCGGAAGCAAACACAGCTGGCCCAGTGCTGCTATTTTAGGGAGAATTTGATGGGGAAGTAATTTGAACATAAATCTGTGACAGGTCTCTTAAAATACAAAAGAATGAAGAAATGAAGTTCTTGGGAAAATATTTGGAAAAATAAGCACCTTCTAAGCTTGTGAAGATTTCGGAGCTGTTTCCCTGAGCTGCTGTAAATTCCCTGGGAGGTGGGGCAGTGCAGGATTGCTGATTCACATGCTCCAAGCTGCAGAATTTGTCCCCATTTTCCACCGAGGGCAATCCTGTGGCTGGCTACCAGTGTGTCTGCAGCACGAGAGCTGCCTGGGTCACGGTGAAGATACCAAAATGTTCCTTGGCAGCTCTGGTCAAACTCCTGGTTCTGCCATGTGCTTTGTGTGTTTTTCCCCTCATTTCCCTCATATTTCTGGATTTCCCATGGGGAATTCCGGCCAGGAGGCTCAGGAAGACAAAGAGAGGGGTGGTGCCTCTCCTGGGGCAGCTCCCTCTGCTCCAACTGCATTTCCCAAGAGCTTTGGCTTTCACACACACCCAGGGATGAGCTCCTGGCTGGCTGTGCCTCCCTCCCAGTGCCACAGAGCGCACCGGGTGTGGGAAATAGGAATCACACCTCTGCTTCTGTCCCCCTCTCCTTCCTCCACCCCTACAGGAATCCCCGAGTCCCTGCCTTCACAGAAACACTGCCCATCTCCCCCACACCCAGGAGTCCCCAGATGTTATGTCTGAGTTCAGTGATGATTTTAATTTCTAATGCTTGGTTTAATGTATCCTAAAACACATGTATTTTAACTAGAAACTCCCCGGGGACCTTGTTCAGAGCTAATTGCTGTTTGTGCAATTCTTCAAATACGTTAAATGCTCTGTGAGGGCTCGGAATTACTCAGCTCTGCTTTGGTTGGGTCTTAAAGATGGGGAGGGGTGTCTGGCTGGGAATTGGGATGGATCAACCCTCGTTCTGGCTCTGCAGACACAGTATAATTTTGGGCAGCTTGACTACGGCTTGGATTTCCTGTAGGGAAAGGATAATAGCTTTATTTTAATTGGGCTAAAAATGCATGTGGGAAGCTGACTACAGAAATGGTTGGAAGTTACAAATGAAATTTATCATAACTGTTATTATTAGCACGTCATTGAGAGTGAATTTAGCTCAGATCATGCTTTCCCCCATAATGGAGTGGGGAAGGGATAAGAAGATTTCTAAAATAGCTCTGAAAAAGTCGTTTTTCTCATCATTTTGAGCATTTCCCATCTGCTGTGAGCACATCTCTGTTTTATTTTCTAAATATCTTTTCCTTCTGTTTCTATTTTAAAATTCTTTTGCCAAGACTTTACCTCCCAGGACTGAGGCTGGGGGGGTGACAGGCAAGGATTTACCTTTCAGATTTTGCACTTGATTGACCGGGAGCCTGTGGAATTCCCCACACCAAGTGCTCGGGGCTTCAATCCCTCCTGCAGCCCTTCAGTTTCTTCCCAGCCCTGGCCATTACTTGTCCCTTCTTTCCTTGAGTCGTGAGAACTGGGAGAAGAGCTTTAGGCTGGCTCAGTTCATGGACTCAAACCCATTTTGGGTTTTCATTTTAAAAGAGTTTCTGCATTCCAGGCTGGGAGTGCTGCTCCGTCCAGTCCATCACATTTGTATCTTTATAATCCATGGTAAATGGGGGATGCTGTTCTGGGGAAAGTCCTGCATGGCCACCAAAACTGTTCCAAGGTCTGCATTGCCAGCAGCTCCTCTTTGGGCTTTGGAGCTGCAGGAGGGGATGCATTTTCTGAAGCAGCTCTGGCACTTCTCTCCAGCTGCAGGAGGGGGCTGCACTCACTCTGAAGCAGTTCTGGTATTTCTCCCCAGCTGCAGCCCCTGGAGATCTGACAGGGACAGTGGCAGTGCTGGGGGGTCTCATTTCTGTGGGACCTCCCTCAGCCCCGATGCAGAGATATCCCGAATAAACAGGCCCTGGTGCAGGGTAAATTCTGCCCAGCTCCCTCAGCATCCCTGTCTCACATCCCTGCTAATTGCATTTTCAAATGCCAGGGATGCTGCAATGTTTTAAAGGTGGGCTTTTAACAGGACACTTTTCTGCCTGACAATTCTGCTTTTCAGAAAGCAAGAATTTAATGGGAATGAAATGTCGGTTTTGCCAAATTTCCGATTGGCTGTCATGGTTTGTTCCTTTTTTTGTCCCTCTCATTTCAAGATCATCTTTATTAAAAAAAAGTAATTAAGCCATCTTAGTGGTAACAGTTGTGTGTTGGGTCACAGTTCTGTGAAATACTTCAGCAGCTCCTTTCCACAGTTTCATGCACAGAGGTGGCAGAATTTATGTCAGCTGGCAAATTTAAAGGACATCAGATTTTTTTCAGGCAATTCCATTTATCCTTACAGCTCCCTTTGAGTTGGCAGAGCAACACTTTCCAGTATTTTATACGTGGGGAAGGGAGGTACAAGAAAATGAAATGATCCACCCAAGCTTCTAATTGAAGGCTGGCAGAGCAGGGCCCACACACGTGCCATTCACCAGCCTTTCTCCAGCTCGTGGCAGCTCTGGTAGGAATTTCCTCCTCTTTTTCCAAGCCTTGGTCCCCAACACTTACAATAATTTTTTTGAGCCTGTGGAGTTTGGGGGCAGATTTAAAGATATGAATCACTTATCTGAGGAACAGTAGGCTCAAACCTCCCATATGTAGGACGGTTTCATTTGAATTTCTTGACTTTTCCTAAGTGAGAAGCTGAACGTAGTTTCTTCCTTCTTTCAACCTTCCTGGCTCTACTGATATCCAAAAATGCAAAATGACATCTTGTCTCAGCCCACCAGAGCAGATGCAATGGAAGGGATTAGACTGGAATTTTTCCTAAAATGCAGCATTCTGAGACACTTTTGGCAGACGTGGCTGGGGAGCGGCGAGCGCTGCTCACTCACCGCTCACCTGGCGAGGCAGGGGAGGAACAGCCTGCGGGGCAGCTCACCCAAAACCCACAGGGCCCCGTGTGGAGGGTCACCCTGGAGGGGGAGCCGGCCTTGGGGCAGCAGGAGATCTCACCTGGTGGCAAAATCCATCCCGTGGCCGCGCTCAGACACGAGAGGATGAGCAGCAAAGCTCCCTTGCTGAGGGAGGTGGATGTGGCTGAGGGGTCGGGAAGGAGGTCGGGGTTTTGGGGTCTGTGAAAGGCTGGAACGGGAGAGGGAGAGGGACATGTTTGAGCTCTTGGCTGCTTTGCTCTGTGTGAGGAGCACTGCTGGAGGCAGAGGGGAGCAGCTCCAGGAGGAGCTGCACAGGGGCCCTGAATGCCCAGGTGGGCACGAGCTGTGTCCTGTAGCTCCTCATCCTCATTCTAGCTCCTCATCCTCACTGCAGCTCTTCATCCTCCTTGTAGCTCTTCATCCTCCTCATAACTCCTCATCCTCATAGTTCCTCATGCTCATTCTAGCTCCTCATCCTTGTGGCAGCTCCTCATCCTCCCTGTAGCCTCTCATCCTCCCTGTAGCTCTTCATCCTCATGGCTCTTCATCCTCCTTGTAGCTCCTCATCCTCCTTGTAGCCTCCTCATTCCCCTCATAGCTCCTCATCCTCCCTGGAGCTCCTCATCCCCATTCTAGGTCCTCCTCCTCATTGTAACTCTTCATCCTTGTAGCTCCTCATCCCCTTTGTAGCTCCTCATCCTTCCTGCAGCTCCTCATCCCCTTTGTAGCTCCTCATCCCCTTTGTAGCTCCTCATCCCCTTTGTAGCTCCTCATCCCCCTTGTAGCTCCTCATCCTCATGCCTCTCCATTCCCCTTGGAGCTCCTCATCCTCTTCACACCCAGATTTGGTTCAGGGTGGACAGAAGTGGCTGCTGCAGAGTGAAGATCTCTGTGGTGCCAGAGCTGTGTGGGAGGACGTGCCGAGCTCCTGGCAGATGGGAAAGGCTGATGAGTGCTGGAGTCGTGGATGAGATCCAACTGTCCTGGTGTGTGTGTGTCCCCAGCATCTCCTGCCCTTCAACTGACCTTTAATTAACCAGGATCTGAGCTGGCTGAAAAGTCAGATTAGAAGTTTTCAGACACATTGTCAAGAAAAAACATGGGAACTTGAGAGAATGGTGATGTGAATTTGTTAAAAAAATGCAATTTTGGCTGGGAAAGAGAAAATTTAAAAAGTGGTACTTTGATTTGTTTGGGGTTTTTTTTGGTTTTTGGGGGTTTTTTTTTTTTTTTTTTTTTGTGCCAGGCCCTAATGATTTTTTTTTTTTCAAAAGTGCTTGATTAAGTCTAATGAAAGAAAATATTGAATCCATTGCTGAGGGCTTAATTCTCTATCTTATATGAATTACAAGTCATGAAATGAAGCCATGCAGGTGTAATTATTTGGTCCAGTGTAATTTCCACAGAATAAGAGAATGTCCCTCTGAAAAAAAAAAAAGAGGAGGTAATAGGAAAGAGGCACATCAGCTTTGAGGAATGCTGTTTGGAGATATGAATGCCTGTGGAAATGCAGGAAGGAGACAATTAGGGAAATATCAAGTACAATTCTGTTACAGAGGATATTTTTCATCAGATTGGTTGTGCCAGGCATGGATTTAACCCATCCAGTTGCTAAAGCCTTACAGGCAAAAATAAGGATCTCATAAAAGCAGGATAAATTAATTCCTTCTCAGAGGAAAAGACCACCCATGGAGTGGTGAACTCACTTTGATCCAAGCACAGGAACCCAGCCAGAGCTTCAAGGAGGTTTTTAATGGTGTAACACGAGCACCAACTGGCCATGAGGCACAGGGCAAACCCGTCACAATTCACTGTTAAATAACACTGCTCCGGGTCCCAGCAGTGCTGTTTCATTCCACCATATAACTAAAAGGTCCCTCTTGGCTTTGCTTTTAATTAATTAAGTCACAGTAGTGGCGAGCGTGGCGCTGCAGCAGTTTCTCTCTGCCTAATTGTTCTCCAGGCGTATTTGCAGCACTCCTGTTGTAATCCCAGGCTTGTTTCAGGAGTCAAGCTGCACAAATGAAGTTCCTGCTATTAAAAGCAGTTTGTTTCCTCTTCCTTGGCAATCTGTTCCTAGCGCTGAGCTTCGCTGGAGCACGGACATTTTTATTTTTGGCAAGTTTCATTATTTTGTTAAGCCAAAAAGCGGTGACATTTACCAGCTACCACACTGCTCTCAGACTCTACCCATGCTCAGGAAATCAAAGTTTTCCATGTCAGCATCATGTTATTTTCAGCAGCAACCTGATGTGCCCAGTTTGATAGATCCTGGTGCAATGACATCATTATTTTCCTCCCTCAGTCTAGGATAACTTTACTCCTTTTCTCTCCTTCCTGCATTATGGTCTTTGAGCAATGAAGCTCATTTTTTTCCACGCAGATGGCCCTAGTATTAGAAGATACCTCACTCCCAAAGGTTTGCAGACAGGAGGATGTATTTGATATCACACTGCTCTGATTGCCCATCTTAAGCCGCAGGACAGACACAGCAAATTAAATCAATTTATGCTTCGTCTCATCTGTTTCATTTGTATCAGACTGGTGCCACAGAAACCATTCTCATTCTCTCCACATTGCTCAAGCTAAAGTTGACTGCCTTTGCACATAATGAAACTCATACCTCACCTCTTTAAAATGACTGGACCCGTTCTATGTTTTTAAAGCAGAGCGACTCGTGGTTGCGAGCTGTCTGCTACTGACGGGAGAGGGAGAATTCCCTTTCCTCCTCCCTGTTTATGGAGGGTTGGTGGGAAATGCGGGTTTCTGTGGAGCTCTGTAGCTGAGGCAATGCCCGTTGTTCCCGACAGGATCAGGACGGCGGCGGGAGTGAGGATCTCGGACATCAGGGTGAGCGATGCGGACCAGTGGGGAGTGCAGGAGGAGACGGACAGCGCCCGCAGCTCGGCCACGCTCACCTGCGTGCACAACGACCCCGGCGCCGAGTTCAGGTGAGCCTCCCCCCGGGAACCCGGCTGAACGCTGCCGCACACACTCACAAACTGCTCCAGCAGCCGTGTGTTCCTCCTCAGCCTCCCCGGAGGAGCTGTGGGTGATCTGATGAGGGGTGATTCCCCGAATTCCTCTGGTTTTAGGAGCCCCAAATGCAGCAGGTGGCTGGGCAGGGTCTGCTCCCTGTGAGCCTCACTGAGTTCTTCCCTCTAACAACCGCTGTCCCTTCAGTGCAAAGCCGTCAGACTGAAAGTGAAATACTGAGGTTAAAGGAAGGTTAAGGTCATTTGATGTTACTGAAATCAAAATGAAGGAACTATTTTTAAAGTTGGACCAAAAAAAAAAAATAGCGTGAATGTTGAAACTTATTGCCTTGTATGTGGTTTCACTAATCCATGAAATTATACCTGTCACAGTAACTTAGTTTTTATTAAAACTGAGTTTTGCTTTGTGTTGAACTGTTAAATTGCACAAAAGCAGTGCATCTCAAGTTAATTAATACTTTGACCCTTTCCTTTGTGAGATTAGTTTAATATTTTTGGATTAATTAAAGTATGCAAATAGAAACTGCTGAAAGATCACTTCCAGATTTGCAAATATTATAGTGCTTAGAGTAAATATTTAACTTTGATCTTTCCTTTAATTTGTCTTTTTGGTCATGATGTTTCTTTTGAAGAATGTCAAGTGTTTATTTAGAAGTTCTGCTGTTTCATTTAAATGATGGGAGACCTGAACTTGCTTCTATTAAGGTCAAGGTGACAAAATTGTCACTGGACCTGGTTCATGTGTTCACTATTTAACAATCCAGGGAGTTTCATTAAAGGCAGTTTATTTCTGAGTGAGAGGGCAGGATCAACCTGTTCTGTGGCAGAGCAGAAGCTGTCAGTGAGCAGAATTGTGCCCACTTCAGGGGAGATGTTTTTTCTTTCTCTCTTGGAATTAATTTCACTTCTGCTGACTCGTCCAGCTGGCAGAGGAGCAGTGGCTAAGCCAGGACTGAGCCTCTGAGCCGAGCTTAGCTTATTTCTGGGTAAGATTTAGCCAGGTTCATGGTGGGTTTGAGCCTCCCTAGGCTTTGTGTGGGGTGGAGAGCCCCGTCAGCTCCTGGCACAGCTCCTGAGCTTTGGGGACACCGAGGAACCCCTCGAGCCAGAGCCACCCCAGTGAGCTCTGTGCCCTCTGGGTGCCCTTCACCCCCAGGGCTGCTGTGCCCTGGTAAGAGCCCCTGACAGGCACAGCCTGCAGGAGAGGAGAGCAGTGCCTCTGAGCTCTGACATCTTCTAATCCTGCCTGCATTCCTTTCACCCCTCTTATCAGCTGGAGCATTTTCAAATTTGCTTACTTTTCTAATCTTCCTCCTTCTCCCCTCTGCAGTGTGACTCCTGTCATGAGTTTTTCATCTCCATTTCTCACATTTCCCTACGCAAATTGAGTGTCCATTAAAATGTTTTAAATTAAGACCTTTCCTCCTTTCATGCAGAGTGCATCATTGCCTTTTTTGTGCATTACTTAAAAAAAAAATTCCTTATCGCAATGTTTCAGGCAGTTTACATTATATTCTATTAAAAATCCATTTTGTCCAAGGTTGTCACAATTCATAGATTAAAGCCTTCCAGAGTGTGTTTTGTTAGGAATACATTCATAAATTCACCTCTTTAGTAGTCCCCTAAGCTTGTATTTAAACCTCTTTTTTGATAATGTAGTTGAACAAAGAGCATAAAAAGAAGAGATTTATTTTAAATACACACACCAGTATAGATGCCCACTTCTTTTCTGATCTGCGTGGAGCTTTGCTTTGCCCTTCCTTTCACTATCTCAAAGGACTTTTTTGGCAGCTTGTTGAGTGAGGAGATTGGTTGTTGCCATCTGCATCTCTTCTCCCTCGAGCTCTCTCCTTGGGGCAGAGCTCTGAGAATCTCATTTTGGTGGGGATGGTTGAAGCCACAGTGTTTTGGTTCAAAAGGACACGGTTTGTTCTTCAAGCACAAATGGTTTTGCTCTGTGCCTGCAGCTGGGGCCCAGCGCTTCCATTCCTTGGGAAGGGATCTGTGTGGATTGCAGGGCAGCCAGGGCCGGTGGGATTTGCTGAAATTCAGGCGTGCTCAGCCCTCTGTGCAGAACAGCTGAGCTGTTGAGGGGCTGGGATCTTACCCAGTGCTGTCAGTGCTGAATTAGTGCAAGAAATGCTTTTGAAATGCTCAGCCAAAATTTGGGAGTCTACCAGACACGAGTCCCTGGTGGTTTCCTGCCGACTTTGTAAAGACCGTGCAGGTTTTTTCCACTGCATTTGCCAAAAGATGGACAGAGCCTTGCAATTTCTGTCCTTTGCTCCTGAGAGTTCTCTGGAAGCATTTCAGGAACGTGCCACAAATTAGCCTGCAGTGGGATCAGGGCAGAGGCCTTGAAAAAATGTCCTGAGAGCCCGGTCCATCCTGGCAAGCTGTGGTAGCCCATAACTCAGGGCAGATATCCTGAGGAACAGGAGTTGAGCGGCTTTGCCAGAGTGATGTAGCATTTTATGGCATTAGGTTCTTTCAAATCAGTGCTGAGCAGGAGCTGGGTTTCCATGGTCTCGTTTGAAAGGCTCAAGAACAGAACATTTTTTTTTTTTTTTTGTTCTCCTTGCTGGAAATCTGAGGAACAAACAGTTGATGTGACCCAGCCCTTGGCTGAGGACACAGGAGATGGCACCAGCACAAAAGCTTGGGCCAGAGAGTCGCACCAGCTCTGAAAGGGAAGACACTGAGAGATCATTTTCCTTCCTCAGGAACAGTCATTAAATTGGATTGGATTATTACCAGGTAAGGACAGCCCGATCCTTGACAAACTAGTATTTTAATCAGGAAGGTTATATTTATGCTAACTAGCAAAGTTAATAAAATCGATTTAACCTGCAGTGCTGAGTAGAGCGTTATTGAGACCAAACTGGCTCTTCTCACCCAGGGATTATTTTATCTTCATGTCTATAATACAGCTTCTGTCTCTCAGGATATCCACCACTGCATAAATTAAACTTGTATGAGGGGCACTCAGCATGCAGAAGTAGAAAGAGTGAAATCTTCAGAAGGCTTTTTTTTCAAGTGTCCTCAGAAGTATTTATGCTGTTATCTGGAAATTTATGTATTTTTTAAATTGATGCAGTCCAGCTCAGCTCTAACATTTGACATCCTCTGCCTTTAAACTTGAATGAAGAATTAAGATTCTGTTATGATCATTCAATTTCTTTATTAAGAGGTGTTTACAGAATTCAAATTATTGACTCATTTTTTAAAAAATGTTTGTAATGTATCTTTAAAATGGGAAAAGCAGTTTTTAATGTATTTATAAGCATGCAAATACATCCTTCTGTTTTAAAATAATTTACTTGTTTTCCCGTGCTTGCGAATACCCTTTGAACCAGGAATATCAGCCAAAAGAAAGATGTAAAATCTGCTGCCAGTTAAGATTTGTGCATATATTTATTTAAAGTAAATATGTGTTACTGGAATGGATGATCAGCTGAGCAAAGATGCATCATTTGGTTTTGTTTTCAAAGCTTTGGGTATGTCTTGAAAATGAGAACTGAGCTTCTTCTCTGTGTGCTGACTTTGGCAGAGTTTGTGGCACAAGTGCCAGCTCTGAGCTGCTGTCCCTGCTCCGTTCCCGCTGCTCATCCCAGTTCCCACTTTGTGGGGCACTGAGCAAACGCTTCACCTGCAGCCTGGGGCTTCCTGGGCGACCCAGCCCCTCTGTGCCACACTGAAACTCTCTCAGAGCTTGGCATTTTGGGTTGAAATCCTAGTTCCCACTCTGCTCCAGAGTGACCCACCGGGGCCTGGTGTTGCCTCCATTCTCTGTCAGAGCTTTTGGAGATGTTTCTGTGCTGAAATCCTCTCCACTCTGCTCCAGAGTGACCCACTGGGGCCTGGTGTTGCCTCCATTCTCTGTCAGAGCTTTTGGAGATGTTTCTGTGCTGAAATCCCCTCCACTCTGGTCCAGAGTGACCCACTGGGGCCTGGTGTTGCCTCCATTCTCTGTCAGAGCTTTTGGAGATGTTTCTGTGCTGAAATCTCCTCCGCTCTGTTCAGAGTGACCCACTGGGGCCTGGTGTTCCCTCCAAGCCATCGAGGAAGGGGCTGTGGGGCAGAGATCCCGAATCACTGTCTCCCAAGCTGAGCCTGGGGTTTGCTGAGCTGATTTCCTGCAGTGATTTTGTCCTCCTGGGGGCTGAGCTGTGCTTGTACCCAGAGCCAGTTCAGCACCGGCCAGGCTGGTGCTGCTCTGAGGACTTTGGTGCTCCTGGAAGATAAATGAGCACAGAAAGACGAGCTGCAGTCACTGTGGCACACAGCAGCACTGCTCCCCACGCTGGGGAAGGCATCAGGCCGTGCACTCAAACACTTCCTGATGTGTTTATTGCCACAGGAACTCGCTTGGCCCCAGGACACCGAGTGTGTAAAGTGCCACCAGCAGCTGCAGCTGTCTGACAGAAGATCAATTGCGTGTGTTGCTGGGCACAAAAGAGCAGTGACTGGTGCAGACAGACAGCCTCGCTCCGTGTTATTTTAGGCCCTGCAAAGGCAGCAGGCGGGGTGCCATGGAGTTCACAGAGTACAAGAGAGGGAATGAGTAAGAGGAGCTGAGGGAGGAGAGAAACACAGGGAGGTGTGTAAAGCAGGCAGGAAAAATTGAGAGGAGCTGAGGGAAAAAGCCAGGGAGATGAGGAGGGAAAGTCACTGCTGTCACCCACTTGCAGACTGATGTAGGTGAAGACATTGGAGTTCCTCAGGAGCTCTTCCCAACAGGAAAGCCATATTTCCATGAAGCCAGACTGCAGTTAGTCTGGAAAGGAAAGCTTTGAGTTAAAAATTAGTGGTGCTTAGGGTGTGGGAAGAAGGCACAAGTGCCGTGGTGCTGTGTTCTGGGTGTTTCCCTCCTCTCCTTAGGCACGTGCTGCTTTCCTTAGGTCACAGGTGTTACGGGCAAAGAAATGTGCTGTGGATGTAGAAACCCCATGGCCTTTAGATCCTGCAGGAGTTAATTTCCTGCCCTTTGCCCCCCCCCAAGACAGCTCTGTCTCCTGAGCCATTGATGGAGAGGATTTTATCTTTAATGCAGCAGTTTTCAGGCTGTGACCTCTATTGTGAGTGAGGGAGTCTGTTCTGCTTTGTGCAGAGAGTTCCAGTGAGAAGCATCCACACGCATTTTCAAATGTAAGCGACTCTACTGAGTCACAAAGAAAACCTGAGTTAGGAGAATTTTAACTAACCTTTATTCTTTACATCTCTGCCTTTTTGTGTGAGAGAACCCAGGCCGGCTTGGCAATGTTCCTATGAGATGAAAGCCCTGCCACCTCACAGTAACTTAGAGAGGACATAAAAATAATAGACAAATTAACAGCAGCAGGAGGCACAGCTTATTGTAGACAACTGTGGTGCGAGGATCAAATATCATTTCTGGAGGGTCTTTTTTCCTCTTTCATTTTTTCCTTTTTTTTTACCATTCAAGGCCAAGAACAATGAAATTGTCTGCATCTCCTGTAGGGAGCCTAATGTCCTGGAAGCCACATGAATTCCCTCGTGGCCAGCCAGCTCTTTGGGGTGGCTGTTTCTGCCTCTCTCAGCTGGTAGAACCTCCAGCAGAGCTGGGTCAGAGGGAACAGTGGCTGCCAGAGCAGATAATTGCTCTGGTCCCAGCTCACCAGCCCAGGAAGGTGATGGCTTAGCCCCTCTTCTTGTTCCATCTCATTCCATCCCGTGTTACAACCCAAAAGAATCTTCTTGAAGAAATTCGCCTTTGAATTTGCAGTGCAAATACACTGGAGTGCAGTGCAGGCAGCCCCAGAAAAGTCAATGTTCTGTTGTCTGGAAATTTTGGAAAATAAGGAACATCTTGTTGGAAGAACTCAATACAAACAGAAGCATGAAAGTCACTTAGAAAATTAATGTTTGATAAAAATCTCTGGACTTGCCAAACCAGTGGAAAGCTTTGTGCAAATCCAGAGAAAAAGGCAGGGAATTTCTTCAGGCTGCATTTGTTTAATGGGACTACAGTGAATTAGAAAAATATTAGAGAAAAAAAAAGCAGCAGAACCCAAACATTGGAACTCCAGACCCTCTGGCCTTGGTGCAGAAGTGAACATGCAAAGGAGTGGCTTAAATAAACTCTTCATGAGTGTAGTCCACAGAACCTGATCCAAACCCTATTCTGAGCAAAGAAAAGTGAACCAAATCACCCTGAAATTAGTCCTGTTTTTTAATTTGACCTAATTACCTCCGTTTTGGGTGTATCATTCCTCGATGTGAAACTTAATATTGATGTAACAGTTGGGAAAGTTTAATTTCAGGGTAGGGTGGTCTGTATAATTAGGACTGCAAGAACGTGGCAGGGAGGCTGGGAGCCAATTTCCAATGCATGCAGATGAGTGAGTGACTGCTGCAATCGTTATTCACCCAGTGGAGCTTCCTGCTTTTTCCACCTTGGATGCCAGGGGGAATGATGACATATTCACAATCAATGGGCTTCTCCAGATCTCTGCTGCTTTCCTGCCTGCTCGTCCCTGTGAAGTGTGTTTGAGTGGCCACGGGGATGATGGCACGTGAGCTGCCTCAGGAGATCCGTGAGGAAAATCTGCCCAATGGTGGGAATTTCTAAAGCTTTTCAGAGTTCTGTGGGCACTCTGCATCTGTGCTAATTATCCCTGAAAGTGTGAGGGATGAAGCCCAGGTACCCTTGGCTGCCAAACTCATCACTGTCACAACACCTGTCCTGGCTCCAGGAACAGAATGGTTGTGTGTTGGATTTTGGGGTTGTTTCCATAATTTCATCACCTTTTCCCCTGGATGGCCTTTTCCTTGGTGTTTGGGGTGAAACACAATTCTTAGTACAATTCATTTTACAAATGTGGGGTCTGCACAAGTGCAGGTATCTGTGCAGCAGCTCGAGGTTCCTCCCATCCCCTCCCTGAAGGGAAATCTTCACAGATCCTCATGGAAACCCCAGAGGGAGGGATCCCGTGAATCCAAACCCTTCAGCCACAGAAGCAGGACCTGATTGTGCTGTAAATATTGTACTTTTTCGTGTAGAACCAGCTTGCAAACCTGTTCCAGACTCAGGAGAGCCCCTTGAGCAGGGTGCCACTCAAGTACCCACTTGCTTTGAAGCACCTGCCTGGTTTCTGTGCGTGGCAGGTGCAGAGATAAAGTTGGTGCTCAGAGCCTGCAATTAGAGACACCAATCTGCAGGAAATACAAACCCTGATGGTGAGCCGTGTTCTGTGTAATGACAGGCATTACTGTGTCACACCTGAAATGCTGTGGAAATCAGAAACTGGAATTTTCTGTGGCGCAGGAACATTTCTGGGGGTATTTCAAGCGTTGCTAAGGAATTTATTTTTGGCGACCGTACACAGGGATTTAAGTATCATAATTGGATTGTTCTTTGATATAATAGACTGGAAAAGATTATTGAATGAATGTGAAATTGGGGAGCTGGTGCTCGAGGTGTGTTTAATTCCCTCTTTTACCAATTTATGAGTTTGGCTTGTAGCAAAGCCTACTGCACACATTTGGATTCCATTCGTGATGTGTTGACTCGCTTACTTAATAGCCAGTGCATTAAAGTACAAAAGCTAACAACCCATTTATTAGGCACTTTGCCAAAACTTAAACTCATTTTATTGTTAGGAGGTGCTGTTGCTAGACAGGCAAATATTAAGTTTGTTACATTGATTTATTTGAATCATCTGCGCCAAATACATTATAAACCAGCCCAGCATTAACTTTGCATAAATTATTTTTTGCTTTAGTTAGAATTTTTCACTCATTTTGCCATTAGTATGCCTCACCTGTGTTTACAACTTAAAAAGTTAAAAACTTTTTATGTTTATGTTTTTATGGTGAACTTAAAAAGTTATAAACTCTTGTAAAATGAAGAAATGCAAATTGGCTGATGCTTTTGTCAGCGTCAGCAAGTGATTTTTGTTTGTTTTTTGTAAAGCCCGGTGTTTATTTGAGAAGAGCATTGAATGGGAGTTTGGCCCTTTGCACCAGGACTGTTCAGCAGCTCCTCTCGCTGGGCCTGTGGCAGGGGAATCTCCCCTTGGATAAAAATACCATTTTATTGTAAACTTGGTCATGCTGTCTTTGGGAACTCGGAATCTGTGTTTATTCTTGCTCTTCAAGCTGGTCTGTGTGGGTTTTCCCAGGACATTTGTTCAGGGGTTTGCTTTGAAATACTGCAGTCAGTAAGGCAAATCACTAAAGCTTTGCAAAAAAGCTTTCCTTAAAACCAACTGCCAATAACTTGATCTTGAAAAATGCTTTTTGTTGTTGTTGTTGATATAATTAATGAAGTGGTTTGATTCCTCTGGAGTTTTTGGGCTCAAAATCTTGGCACATACAGGTCCCAAGGAGGGCTTTGCTGCTGGGGTTGCTCTGCTGCGTGTGTGCTGTGGGTGCTGCATTTTTTGTGCTCTTAGGCTGTGCAGCAGCAGGACGGAGTGCTCACCCCTGCTGATGATTCCTGCTGCAGCTGAGCTCTGCTTTCCCCAGGGAAATGTCCCCTGGCACAGGGCAGCTCCTCAGCTGAGGGAGGAATCAGCCCTGCACGAGCAAAAAGAATTATTTTGTCTTTTCTCTTAGGAGTTTTCAGTGCAGAGATTTAAATCTGCAATTATTGACCTTGGCGGTGAGGGGATAGTGGAGGTTTTTGGATATATGGGTTCCTATTTTCACTCTCCCTCTTGGACAATTTATGTCCGTGCTGATTTTCTAAGTCTGTGACTGGTGTATCTTTTTGTTAGACAAGCGCTTCTTAATGGTGTACCAGTTAATTTCTCTAGTGACAAGAGGAAGAAATAAGTTATTCCTCTTTTAAAAAGAGTGATTTAAGTAGGGAATAATGAATGCAAAATGCTGTCATTAAAAATCAGAAGATAAGCTGATGGATCATCTGTCATTCCCAAGCCTTACCATTAAGGAAAAGTAGATTATTATTTTTTTTTAAATAAAAATGGTGATGATGAGTATGGAACATGCTGACTATGAATGCCCTAATAATGAAAACTCTTATTTATTCAGTCAACAGCACCTTGTGACTGCTGCTGAACAACACCTGGTGGGAGAAAATGACTTCTTTCATTCTCAATATTTTCATTTGACTACAGTTGTCATCCTGTTATTGTTAGGAGCTGTTTATTAGTCAGTCCCAGGGCTCCAAAAAGCCCCCTCTGGTACCTGTGCTGCTGTGGAGCCACGTGCAGGGCGCTGTCCCCAGGTGTCAGGGACAGACTTTTGGGGAGCTCATTGCAGAGCCTCAGCTGAGGCTCACGAAGCCAGAGAGCAGCTGCTCTCTCTGTTTTGTGATTTATTTGGGTTTTTCTTTGCATGGGAGGCCCTGCTCAGCAATCTGGATTGCTCGGCACTCTGGATCTCAGCAGAGAGCTCTCTGCAGTTCAGTAACACCCAAAAGTTGACACATGCATGAAACAGAACCTGTCCCAGCCCAGCACCTGATTCACAAACCAGTGCTGTGTTCCTCCTGCACACCCTGGACCGTTTATCTTTGCCATGCACTGCAAGGAGGCAGTGAAAGAGGAGTTCAAGCCCTCATCTCACTTCGTTCTCCATCCCAAAGAAACATTTCCAGTGGCCGTGTCTGAGGGTCTGAGATCCCTTGGAGTGGCTGTTTGCTGCTCCACAATTAGCTCAGCTTTTCTAATTGCTCGTGTTTTACAGATATGGTAACCCCGAGCCAGATGAGCATAGACTGAAAATGCTGTGGTGGAGGGGAGAAAAAGTTTTCTTAGCAGCTGAAAATGCCAGCAGATAGATGTCTGTTGATTTGGAGCCATCCAGGCATTCGTACCTTTATTCTTTGCATGAGTGTTGAAAGCCACTGTAGGGCTCCTTTCTTGGTGTTTTACAGAACAAACTCTCTGATCTTTTTACGAAATATATTTATATATATATATAGAGAGAGAGCAATAAATAGTATAAAGAGCTGGAGAACTGGATGGGTGGGAGCAGGAATTGAATGGAGCTGTCTGAATGGAACAAGAAGTTGATCACCTGCAGTGGGACAATTTGTGGTTTTGCCTCTCGTGATTCAGTGGATTGGTGAAGCTCTGGGCTGGCACCAGTTAATCCTCTGGTTTCCCTTTTTTGCAGAGGGGATGTGTGCTGGGCTTCTTCCCTGCACCTCTCCCTCCACCCCGCAGCTCCAGCAGAGATCAACAGGAGCGCTGAGGTTCTGTGAGCTGTAATTCTGCTTCAGCCATGATTATATGTCAGTCTGCTGCACTCTGTAACTGCTACTCCTGGCTTCCTGCTGTGAGCAGTTGATTAGATTCTACTACCTTTTATACTGTAGATAAAGATTTTTTTAACAAAGCATGGTAACACACAAAAGCCCCCATTTGTATTTCACTATTTTTCCCCCCGTGCACTCATAACTCGTGCTTAAATACAAAGCTAAAATGTTTTCTGGCAAGCCTGACCTTCCTTAACCCAATCTGTCCTCCCACTCCAAATAAAATTCAATTTCAAGGTCTATTGTGGCCCTAAATTGTAGGATAAGTCTTTGACCTAGGTAGAAATTTTCTACAAAATGTGAATCTTAAGCTGAATTTTGGACTCTCTCTGACGAAATGAATGCTAACTGCTAGTTTATTTGTAGTCCCACTTGTTACATTTTTCATTGTCAGCACAAGCTTTATTCCTCCAAACACATTATTGAATGAAAGAAAGCAGCTACTCCTTTATCTGTTACTGCTGATGCCTGTAATTCATCCTGTTCATTTTCTGTGCTGCTATTTTCTTTGTGTGGTTCTTCTCCGGCTTGTGTAGCACAGAAAAACTTAATTGCTTAAGTCTGATGTACTTTTCTATTCCTGGCAGCAGTGTAGGTTGCTGAACCATTATGTGGGAGCTGCCTTCTGGAATATGAAGAGTGTGTTGCAGTTGGGACGTGGCAGGGTGAGGGCCCAGTCCAGCAGGAGCCTTTTAATTGTTTTTGGATATTTTCTATAGTGCAGCCGATTCTGCTGTTATTTCCTGAGTGCTTTTTGCAAGTGGGAAGTTTTCCTTTTGGAGGTCTCGTGCTGCGAGGCTTTCTTCAAGTTTGTGGGACTATTTGATTTTGGGAGATCAGGAGGGAAACTCTCAATTCATACCAGCAGCTGATGTTTGACAAAAACCAGGAAGCAACTCTTTATCTGATGACATGGGAGACCATTACCCTTCACAGCTAACCTCCTTTGGTTTCCTGCTAATCAAAGTTTTATTTGGTTGTTATTTCAGCTTTGGTTCCACCTGTTTACCATAAAACACCAGGGCAGTGCTGGTACTCATGTACAGAGGAGTTTTATTGAGCAGTGGTGATGATGCAAATTGACAAGTCACTTCTTTTATCATATCTTTTCAAATATTTACATTCCAAATCCCAGACTTCTAGAGTCAAGTGATTTTGAAGAAGGATCGCTCTTGCATTTGAATGTAAGAAGTAAGATCCTACTTGTTTTGACTGATGAAAAGTCTTGAAAATTTCATGAGACTCGGAAAATGAGAGCAAAGAAAGAGCAGTTAGAGCTTCAGGAATGCTCAGGACGCTCGTGGCAGTGCAGGGTGTGATACGTGATGTCTGTGTGCTGGGGATGCTTCTCTTGCAGAAGGACCACGCCGTGGCAGGGAGGGCTTAAACTCCAGGCATGAATTATCTCTCTGCTGAAAGTGCTCATTGAATTTCCTGTCTGGGTGATTAATGATGGAGCAGACAGTAATTTTAATATGAGCATGGTTAGTCTACCTGTTAATACCCCATGAACACGGGCGGAGTGGGTTCTGAGGAGCCTGCCCTGCTAATTAGTATTTCACTAATCACTCGGACTGGGAACTGGGCCAAGACTAACAGAAGAGACTTCCAGTACAATAAATTGTTTTAATTTTGTGATCTGATCTTATGCATGGCTCAGTGTTTCTGAAGGGCAGAATAAAATCTCATTTTGCATGATAACATATGCAAATCAGAACTTTTTGGTCCCAGATGAAGCTTCGCTTCTATTGACACAGTGCTAGGAAAATGCTGCTAAGAATAAAAAGCCACTAAAACTTTATTTTGCTGATAATATTCCATTATTGCTTTGTAAGCTACTTTATCCATAGGGCAAAATCTACCAGAGAGATAAGATCCCATAATTCCTGTTTGCTTGTACCATTCCCTTTTTGATTTACAGACTGCTGTAGATGTTTGTGGCATTTTGCAGACATATAAAAGATTGACATGTTCTTGCCTCAAAAGAACTTAAAAATTCTGCAGTTTAGCAACGCTCAGCAGTTCCTCCTGTTGGAATTTTACTTTTAATGGCACTGTATAAAATCACTATTGCACAGCCACCAAATGAAGTGGCATTTTATTTTTAGTTACAAATGTGATTTTTTTAACATGTCTGCTGTAGGTCCTAGACAGTCTGTGGGATGGGCTGGAAAGTTCTGTTCCCTGTCCCCTCCTCAACTCTTTCCTTGCATTTAAAACCTTTCCCCACCATTGACTGGAAAGAATTGAGTGCCATTTTATTTACCAGTATTTGAAATGTCACTTTGCTGCTTGACACATCTTTACTTTCTGCATTATGTCCTTGCAGTAAAATGTGAGTGAAGTCCCACCTCTATACCTGCAATTTTAGGATTTCCAGGCAGTTGTTTAAAGCAAAATCCTTCTATATCCTGCCCAGGTAATTTTACAGAATTACATCTATAAACATAACATTAAAAGCAATTTTCTGAGGCTCGTGATTACACTGATTTTGTTTGTCACACACCTGTGTGTCCTGACTTGCCGTGTTCTGTCACTCACGGTGAACTGTCTCTGGGTGAAATGTGACAGATGCTAATGAAGGTGATACAACATAAATTTTAAAGGCAGAGATATCTGGAAAGGTCTTACTTTCACCTTATTGCAAGCTTTGAAAAATGGATTTTGTTGAAAATCAAGTAAAAATTCTGGGGGGTTTAAGGTGCCATACACTTGACCCTAAGCATAAATTAAATTCACTGAAATTTTATGGCTTGCTTTGATGAATCCCGGCCAAAAAAGATTTTTGAGCAGCAGACTGGTGGGAGGCAGGAATTATTCAGAGAGGTTTTGTTCCTAAGGAGGTGAGTGAAAAAACTCCTGCTAATTTCTCTGGGAACCCGAGTAACCTGCAATGCTCTCGTCCAGTTACATTTTCTCAGTGCAAAGCAGCAGCAGGGGTGGCTTTGTCTGGATTTGTGGCTGTAATAGAAGGCACCTGGAGGATTGTAAGGTCAGAAGTCCTGGAGTTTGTCAGACACCCTGCCTTTCCCTTTGAACAGATGCTCAGCAGAGGGCACGGTGGAACAGAATTTACAAAATACACTTTCAAAGACAGCAAACTTTGTTAAGGACTTTGGGCGAGGAATCCTGCAGCTGGCTCTGCTCTCAGCCCTGAATGCAATGTTTGTGGGTGAAATATTCTCCCATGGCAGCATGAGGGGAGAGATTGTACAGCCACTGTAACTGCTAATACAGAGGTTTTATTCCTTGTTTGCTGTGGGAGATGAGTTGTTGTGCTGGGCGCACACTGGCTCAAATCTCCAGTTTCTTTTCTTTGTGTTTCTTCGCTGTTTGCCCTCTCCAGTTGCCTGCAAGGGGGGATCCCGCTCTGGGATGAACTTTTTGTGCATTGCTGGGGCAGCACTTTCCTTGTGGGCTGTCCTGTCCCTCAGCACCCGGCTGATCTGATTGTTGCAGGTTTCTCATCCCATTGCTGTGCTGGTGAAACACGTTTTGACTCCTGGTGGCAAACCAGGACTGCCCAGTTGTGTCTTTAGTCGAGGAGGAAACGATTGGAAGGGATTTTAGCAAACCTGTGGCTCATCTCTAACGTGCTCTAAGCAGCAGGGGCGAGGTGAGGAGGGCAGGCTGCAGAACGTTCAGGAAGCAGGAGCCCTGCTCACACAGGTGCCCCAAAGCCTCCCATGGATGGCAGTCCAGCCTGGGAGTTGGGAAGAAGTGGCAGGAAGCCCAGGGCAGGCAGGTGGAGAGGTGGGCACTGCCACACTCCCCGTGTGGCACCTCCGGCGAGGTCACCGTGCTGTGACCCGTGCCGGCGTCTCTCTGATCTGCACCAGTGTTGTATCAGCTTTAAACGGCAGGGATGGTCTGCATTTGTGTCACACGCTCTGCTGGGGTGAGCTCATCTCCTCCTGAGTGAGTGCTCTGCCTGCAGGGACCGTTCTGTGACACTGGGCGAGAGCGATTCCTGCGCCACGCGGGGTAAGAGACTGATGTGTGCTCTGCCAAACGGCGTCTGGGGCTTCGCTGGGGCCCTGCTCGTAAAACACAACAAAGCGGCGACAAGAACAAACCTTGTCAGCTAAAGGATCTGCTGGGAATACCACAGAGTACTTAGTGACTAAAACAAATCAAATTTTGAAATCCTCCCTTCCGAAGGAAAGCACAGAGGGGATTTAACTACAGCGAGAGCGTGTGTGTTTGCAGGGAAATGGCAGCGGGGCGGGCAGGGGAGCTCGGAGTGAGCTGGGCTGTGCTGGGCCAGAGTTCTCTGACAGGGCTGGTGGGTGGCTCCAAGCAAAGGGAAAGCAGGGCTGCCTCACAGCCCTGGGACCATCCTGAGCAGCAAACCAGGCCTGGCTCTGGCTGTGCCCTCCTCTGTGCTGTGGCCCTGGCAGCAGTGCTCTCCAGAGCCCTTCGGGATGGTGGGAGCCTCCCTGCTCAGGGCTGGAAAGGGTTAAATACACGTTGTGCGCTGCTACCCAATTTGTGTATGGGAAGATTCCTTTTTAATTGTAATTAGGCTGTCCTTGTGCTCGTGGCATGTTTCCATATGGGAATTGTTCCTGTCAGAAGCTGTTCCAGGAGTTTGGCTGCTCGCCTGGTGCTGGGGAGCTGAGCTTCAGCTCTCTGCTCAACCAGATGCTCCCTCTGTGACTCTGGCCAGAGCACTTGGACTCTCTGTGCCTCAGTTTCTGGTCATGAAATGGGAGTGTTAACGTCGCTTCTCTCACCAGGGGCTTAGGAACGCGGTGATCAGAGGGAGTTGAACGCTCAGAGAGTGTTGGGGGAATGGTCCATGTTCCTCTGCCAGGCAGAGAGCAGCACCCCTGAGTCTGACTCAGGCTTGGACCTCGTCCTCAGATCAGGGAATCTGGAGCACCAGTTCCAAGTGCTGGCTTCAGTTCCCCAGCAAAGCTCCAGCTGACGCTGAAGTCTTTGATAGCCACAGAAAGAGAAGCAACCAAGGGAGCGCTGTGAAATGCACACTCTCTTCCTCTGCCTAAAAATGAACATAAACTTCCTCGGGATTTTCAGAGAAGTTTGTACCTAACTCTGGTTGAAGTTTGCAGCAGTACAACAGAAAGTTCTACAAGGCCCTCAGTAGTTCTGTCGTTGGGTCACTTACGTTGTTCTTTTCATTTTTACTGAAGGGCTGTGTATTCCCTTGCAGTGTTGCCTCATGAGCCTCATTTGCAGCACCATCAGTCACCCTCAGAGCTTGGCTAGAGAGCTCCTCAGTCCTTCCTGGCAGTGGTTGGTTTGTCCAGCACAGCCTGGTCTGCTCTGGAACATGTGCTGTACAGGCTGGGTCACTGAGGTCCTGCCAGGAACATCCTTTCTTTGGATGGACCACGATGCTTTGTCTTTGCTTGTGTCTCACTAAGTGGCCCAAAACGCTGGGCTGGAAGCTGATTTGGGTCTTGCTTTGATTTATCTTTTTTCTCTTTCATTGTTTTTCTCTGAACTATAGCAGTGTTTCCCCTAAGGAAGGACAGGGCCTTTGCTCTATTACGTGGAGCATTATTGAAAACTTGTAGGAAATGCTGTTGCCTTTCCCCATTCCCCACTATCGCATTAAGCTGTTGAGAGAGCTCCAGCAGGTAACTGAGTTTTCTCCAGCAGAGACTCTGCTGCCTCGAGCCTATCATGTTAATCTCCCCTTAATTAGATCCTTCATCCCATTCTCAGGAACAGATGGAGGCTCAGGGCTGTGAAATTCTTGGGATCTCCTGGGACACCTGAGGAGGAGCTCTCCACCTCTGCCAAAAGCAGTGATGCCCATCGAGGCTCCTGTGAGGCTGTGCCAGGGCTGTGTGTGCTCTCTGCTGCAGGCTCTCGCTGGCCCTGCACTGCTTCCATCTCCCTGCACCTCAGCAGCCCCAGGGAAGTGCTGAGGCAGTGACCTGCCCATCTTTCCTGCAAGGAGTTTTGATTTAAAGTGCATTTTGGCTTAGCAGACACATCTTCGTGATGAGAAATCTGATGAAAATCTCTGAGTTTCTGGCTGAGCACTCCAGTGCTGTCCCAAGGAAGCACGTGGGAAAGCTCAGGACACCTGTGGAAGTCAGATTTCTCATCAGCAATGTGGGCTGTGCATTGCCATGCAGTGTTTCCAGTGAGCCACTGCTTTTGGCCTGGCATCCCCAGGCCTGGGAATACCTCTTGTAGCACAGAGCAGAAGAGTACAGGTGTCCCCGTGTCCAGAACAAAGCTGCTGAAAATGGGATGTTGACAAGGAAAGGAAGCCAAAACACAAGAACTCTGAGCCCTTTTCTCCTGGCCATTGTAAAAGATGTACTGCAGTGTGCTCGTGGTGATTGTTATTCCTTGACATCCTTGTAGCCCGTTTGCTTTCTTGGCCTGTCAGCCCCAGGTGTGCTGGCCAGCAGACAGCCCCATCTCCGGATCAATACCTGCTGGAGCTGCAGTTTCTCTGAGAGAAAACCTGTTGTGCAGCCTGGTTGGTTTATCCCCTTCACTCCTTCCTTCACTGCTCTGAGCCTTTGGTTCAGCTCTGCAGATGCCAAAGGCTTCGAGTGGAACATCTGCAAGCTCGGATTTGTTCTGGGGCAGAGCGTTGTGAGCATCGCTTGGAAACTCTGGGAGATGGTGCAGACAGTGGAGATTGGGTACATGAAATGAGGAGGAGGCTGTGAGTGAGAACCCTAAATGGAGGGGTTTGGGTCTGTTTTGTTTGCTGGGGCTTGGAATACAGACAAACCCATTACAAAGAGACCATAAAGCAAGCCACGGGTTTCGCTCTGTGGACAAGTTTGGCAAGACTCAAAGCACAGAGCGCCGAGATTTAAAGCGAGTATCCTTCTGAAATTATTGTTTGGAACAGGGAGCTCCACGCCAATCGATGGGAATCTGCTTTTGTTATGGTCACAAAAACTGCCAGGCTGACTCATGCTATTACAGTGATGCACTGTGTTGTCAAGGTAATGGATTTGGGCACTTGGCAAAGACAGGGAGGGTGGAAAAGGCAAGGAGGTATTCTGCCAGACTCCAGGAGGAAGCTTCATATTAAGGATTTTTTTTTTTTTAAATGGCTGAGGTGGAGAACACTCAATTGTTCTTGTAGAAGTGAGAATTTTATGCCCTGGCCTATTGCTGTTGTGGTGCACATCAGCCATGGGAATGTTCTTTCCCAATTGTAGCAGGGTGCATGAACTTCTGCTGCCTTGCCTCCTCCTGCTGCTGCCTGAGAGGCTTCTGTCCACAGAGCTTAGGTGAAAAATAGAAATGGGAACAAAGGGGGAGAAAGTAGAGATATCGTGCATATTGCAGCTCCTTGGGGAAGGAGCCTGGCTGTAAAGGAATTGTTGGGCTGAGTTCTGAAGAGCTTGAGGTAAGGAATAAACCTCCAAGGACCCTGTCTGCAACCTATCAAGGCCTTTTTTTTCCTTTCTCTTTTTTTCCGTAATAGCAACAACATTTAAAAAGCACTGTTTAAGGACAAGCTTGAAAAGATCAACCAAAAAGGCAAGAGAAGTGGGGTTTCTCTTATAAAAACTTTGCAAACCAGTCAGGCTGCTTAACTGTACTTTGATAAAAAGAGAAACTGATAGGAGGAGGGGAAAAAAAAAAAGAAGAAAGCAACTACCTGTTAAAAATTATCAAGATGAGGGATTGCTGTCTGCAAAGCTTCTTAAGACAAATCCTTCCTTACGTAACTCCTTGGCTTTCTCTCACTTAGCAAAACGAAATCAGAAGCTGACAGGAGAAGTGAAATGTCTGCACTAATGAGATAATCTGAGTTACCGAGACCATAAGGCAAAGGATGCGTTAAGTGTTTGAATAATGGAGTGGAGACTCTCTGGAGCAGGGGATGATGGTGGGAATGCACTGGGAGAGCTCTCAGCGGCTCAGGAACAGCGGGGCTGGGTGTTCATGGGTGAGCCAAGGGCAGCTGCGGCCCAGGCTGCCTAAGTGACCAGCTCTGGCCACCCTGGTGCCTTTTTTCTTCCTAAAAGAGACAATGGCAAGGGATAGGAGACCCAGAGAAAGAGAGCAGAGTCCATCCTGTGGTTTGGAAAAGGAGTGCTGTGATTTTTGGACACTGGACACGAGTTGCCAAGAGTAAGTGGTTCATTTCTCCAAACTCGATGTGTTTGGACCTTCTTTTAAAGGTCCTAATCCAACTTCCAGCCAAGCTGGTGGGAAAGCTTCCCTGAATTCTTGGTTTTTTTGGATCAGGCTTTGATGGTAGAAATCTGGAGCCACACTGTGGTACAGGACAGGAGCAGGTGGAAAGGAATTGTGAGGAAAGCTCCCACCCATGTTTGACTGCAGGCTTGCAGTTACCATGAGCGTCAGGGCCGAGTGTTTATGAAGCTGCCCTGAACAGAATCCAAGGCAATGTTTGTTTTTATGTGGTACCAACAGCATGCAGACAGGTTCTCTAATAGCCTCTGGTTTTGCCTGAGGTGAGAGATAGCTGGGGCTGCCATTTGTTGGAGATTTATCTTGTGAGAGCTGCACTTTCTGCAGCTCAAAGTGAACAAATTCACTTGCAGTTTGAAATGTCAACCTTTGTCATGAGTGTTTAGGATTCATGAGCAGTTTTGTACTGGAAAGCCATTCTGGGGGGAGTTGTGTTATATTTTGGCAACAGAGCTGAAGCCACTTCAGTCCAGCAGCCTTGTGCCCGTTGGCAGCGAGGCTCTGGAACATTCCCTGCCCCTGAGGAACGGGCACAGCTCCACTGCTCAAACACAGCTCACAAATGCAGCGTGGGGGCTCTGCTGGCAAACAGCCCACACGATCCAGTGGGTCACCTCCAGCCCTGCTTTGTCCTTGCTGGTGCACGAGGAAATCTCTGAGTCAATTTAGAGTGTCCTAAGCTATGCTAGGAGTGACAATATTTTACTTCTCCAATGACAACACACAATGAAGTTGGATTGTACGTGTAACAATTCAGTGAGGCTAAATGAGCTGCTGCTTAAAAATAGTAGGGTGGTAGGCATTTAATCATCCCAATCTAACTGTAAGATATGGTGATAATCCTTTTGTTTCACTAAATTAAATGCCAACAGGGCATTTAAGCAAAAGAGAGTGAGGCTCCATGAGAAACATGGCACAGTACATTAAAAATAACTGTGGAGAAAGGTGATTCATTAAAGTAAATGCCAACCTTGAAAGAAGGACTCTAACAACCTATTACTATTAAACAAATAATAGCTTATACGTGTTTTTTTTTGCCATCCCATGTTCTGTTATTGCTCTTTTCTTGGGGAATGCAGAACAGTGAGGGAAAAACTCATGAGTGGCAAACTTTGTACTGACTGGACAGTGGCGGCACTTTTCAGCTTAAGTCTTTTTCACCTGGGCTCATGATGCCTTAACTTCTAGCTTTCACATTTTGCAGGTTGTGCACTGCATTAGTGTGTGACTCTGAACTGCACATCAAGTGCTGGCCAGTTCTCCTCACATTCAGTCCCACAGAACAATCCTTTGCCAGCCCCACAACCAAGGACACCGGGGCAGCTTTGGGCCCAAAAAGTGCAAAGAGCAGGGAATTGAGGAGAGAACCTGGGAGGGTGGGACTGCAGAACCTGGAGCTGGGATTGGACAATGAACCCAACATGGAAATGGAGCAAAACTCATCAAAGTGTGAAAACTCGTGAGCAGGATCCACCTTGGGCCTGTCCTGGGTGCAGCCCTGGCCGGGCTCTTGCAGTGCCCAGGGTGGATCCTGTGAAGGGTTTTGAATAAGTCCCTGCTTTATTCCTTTTAATAAATCCCTGCTTTATTCTTGAACCCTGCCCAGCCTCTGCTCCAGGGAGCCTCTCTCAGGCTGAGGCAGGGTTTCAGGGCCGTGTTTTGTTCTTTATCTGTGCCTGTGCATCACCCCCAGCTCGCAGCAGCTTCCCTTATGGATCTTTGCTGTGAGGGAGTGAAATGGAATCTCTTGTCCTGCACAAGCAGATACAAATTGCTGATTTAGATGTTAGCAGCTATGAGGAGTCTCTCAGACAAAACTAATATCCTGTGGAAAGATTTTTTTTTTTCTTTCTTTTTTGAATCTGTTTTCCCTATCTTTGATGCCTTTATTTCATCAGCTCTACTATTACTTTATTTAACACGTAGTCACAGGCTTTTCAAGGCAACGGAATATTAATTCATGGTCGTGTAAGAGCTTTTTCCTGATTCATCCTGGGCATGTAGAGCAGCACGATGAGCCCTTCCTGGCTTTTGGCTAAAAGGGGCTGTGGGAATGGCCAGGGAGAAGGGAAGAGGAGTCTGTGCTTGGCTGCCAGCAGACAGACCTTTCCTTTCTGCCACTGGGAGGAGCAGGGAAACAAGGGAAACCACATCTTCCTCCTCAGAGCAAATGCTGCAACTCCAGACTGGAAGGACTGAAGTTGACACCTGGATTAATTTATTAATTTTATGTAGGAGTTAGTGGTCTCATCTATTGAGATGTTGGTGAATATGATTTTTTTGTCGTGAATCTGAGATTACTGGAGTGCTGGGCTTTTGATCCCGCTTTCCAGCCTCACAGAGTGCACAGGGATGTTTGTCCAAGTGTCCATTAAAAATGGCCTGGTTGTCACCTTGTGCAGTCCCAGCCCTTTCCCAGCTGCTGGGCTGGGATGAAGCTGGAATCCTGCCAGCCCTGCTCTGGTTCTGAGGCTTCCAGAGCAGATCTGTGCCCCCAGCATGACCTGAAATCTGCAGGGGTAGAGGAGGTGTTGAATAATGAATTTATTTTTTCAAAGATTTATCATTACCTGTCGCTCTTTTCTCTGTCTTTAGTTAAATTAGGTACAAGCAGGTTGTAGAAAACTGGGGATTCTTGATTGGGCTGATGCATTCCTGCTGCCTAGGAGATAACAGGACTGCAGGAAGAGCCACACTTACCAGAGGAGGAGTGATGCTGGAAGTGACTGTAGTCCTGCCATGGTGACATTTATGCTTCTGGACAAAAAAATAAATAAAAAATTCAATAAGTGAACAAACCCAGACCCTTTCTGGTGCTGAGGGGTAACCCTGCCTTTCCCACACTGTGGAATGAACCCACACAGAGTATTTCAGAGCTGCCTGAGAGGCTGAGGTGCTGCTGGCTGCCCTGGGCACGGCGTGGGAGGCAGGGCTGGGCTGGTGCTCACTCGAGGAGCCAGCAGGGAGTGTCAGAGGTGTCAGAAACGCCCCCGGGTCAGCAGTGACAGGGACACGGCCCCATGGAATGGAGGTTCAGGAACCACAGCGAGGGCTTCTGCCTGATGCTGCAAATTCACAATAAAGCTCAGGGGCACGGTGTAATTATTTACTTTGCTAAATAACACAGAGGAGCTGTGGTTTAATTACACCAGTTTAGCTGTGCCATCGAATGGCAGAGACTGAGCCGAGTGCATTGCATTAATGAGCCTTGCTACCCGTTACTTCTAATATTGGATAATGTTCCTTTTGTTTTAAATCATCCTTTGCAAACGAGTCCCGTGCAGATGAGAAGGAACCTTTCCAAAGTATCACAATGGACTGTTTTTGTTTCTAAAAGACACAGCCCAACAAGGCACTTGATGCTACAATTATACTCAGTAAAGCCAGATGCGTTTGGCTCTGCTCTTGTGTCACTGACATCCCTTTTGTGCTAGCTTTTGATGGAATTTAAGCAAAAAGGATGTCACAGAGCATCTTCAGATGGCAAGAATCTGTATTTCTCAATCCCATCATCATTTCAATCAACTTTCATTTAAAGAAGATTGGAGAGGGGAATAATGAGCTTTAAATAATAGCCTTTTCTGAACATTTAGGGCATACTAATTAATAAACAGGCCAAATTTTATTTTTATTGAAGTCAATGTCCCAACTCCTTCAACTGAACAAGAATAGTGTTGGTCGTGGCCGTGTAGTGCCCCAGAAAATAGATTCCTTCTCCATTGTTACTGACCCCTCCTCCTTCCCAGCCTCTCCAGCTCGTCTGTCCTGCCAGCTTTAGGATGATTTTCCTCTCCACCATTCCAAGCCTGAAGGCATTTCCTGAGGTGCTGGCATCCCACTGACAGCCCCGAGAGTTCCATTTCAGATAATGACATTTTGTGCTCCATGCTGGAAGATGCCACACAACCCTTTGTCCTGCTGTCACCGTGAGACTGTTCAAGGCATTTGTGTCTTTCCCCTCATTCTGCAATAATTTGCAGTTCTGTGGTTTTACTTTAAAGCCTCTCTGACTTCGGACTGAAAGCTCTGCTTGTCTCTTGTTCTCTGCTCTTAAAAGTCTCTTGCAGATTGCCCTGCATCAGTTCGCCATCCTGTAACAGATTTGTGAAAAGTGTGGTTGGTTTGGTTTTCTTTGCCCTCTTAAGTTTTTATTTTCATTATTACCAAATACTTCTTATGATCCCAGAGCCTCCCTGCCCAATTGCTGAACATAATCTCTGCTGAGAGGCTGCACTTTTGATGCTCTGTAGGGTAGAGGAGGTTTGTGTTGAGCTGGGAGCTGATTGCTGTGTTGGTGCTGTTCCTCAGTTTCTGTAGCTGTGTCCCATTCTCTCTTTTTCACACCCTCACCAAACTCAGAAGCAATGCTGGTGTGGGGTGGGAATGGTGTGAGAGGAGAGCAGCTCCCACCTGGGCAGGACTTGGCGGGGATGGATGTTTGCATTTCCCCATCAGCTCGGAGATGCAGGGCCTGGGGGAGCGACAAGTGAAGGCTGTTCCTTGTTCTGGTTTTTATATTCATTTACATTTATTTTTGTAGGCTTTTCATTGGCTCTCAGAGGAACATTTTACATTTCTCACAGGTGTTACAGTGAGGGGACTGGAGAGCCTTTGGTGGTGGGTGCCTGAATCCACACCTGACAGGCTCGTTTCATTTTTCTGATGGGTGCTGTGCATCTCAGCAGCGCATGGTAAATCCACAGCCAGGCAAAACGGGCTCTCCTTTTCCTGCTTTATACCTCGGGAAAGATGGAATGCTTTTCACAGACAAACTGATAAAACACCTCAAGTGCTTTGTGTCGAGCAGGGTTGTATTAACATGGAAATCGGCGCTGTTCCCTGATTCAGCTGTCCAGGCTTAGTTAAGTTTCATGTATCAGAAGCTGATATTTTTCAAACTGTCAATTTTGGGGGTGGATGAGTGACTAAAACAGATGTATTAATGTCTGGCAGTTGAAGTACTGTAGCCTGTGGTTATACAGACTAGGTTAGTGTCTTGCCAAGATTCAGAAAATCAATGGAATAAGTGCTAAAAAGGGGAGTGCTGTGTACACCAGGAAAAGCTCTGCCATTCCCTCTCGGGAAGAAAAGGAAATAAAACACTGGTTTAGTGCTGATTTCTGTTGTCAGAGGTAAAAGTGAGGCTGTAATACTTAGAGAGACAAGAAAAGTTGTAATTTTCTTCTCAGAAATGTGGCTGGCAGTCCCCAGCTCCTGGCCCAGTGGTGGTTTGGGGAATCACATTTTGTAGATCAACATTTCCACTGTTGTTTCAATTATCTGAAGATATTGATGAAGGCTATGAAGTTAATTTTCATTTCAAAATGCAAGTGAATGACACTGAATATCTTTGTGTTCTGGCTACTGTGGTTGCAAAATTTGGCATTGGGGGAGCATGGCAGCAGTTGGGAAGTGCTGTGGTGGAGTGGGAGCTGGAGAGAAGACAGAAGTTCAGTCTCATTTCCTTGCTTATTTAGGTTTGCTTGCTTTGTTTTGAAACAGTCTCATCAGTTCTCAATTGTCTGTAGTTATTTGTGGAGCTGCAGAAAAAATTATTTATTCACTGAAGAAAGTGAGTTATTGTGTCAGCCAAGAGTCATTATATATTTAGACCATTTAGGCTATAAATAAGGAAAAACTTTTGACCCGTGTTTTCTCTAGACCTTGGAAAAATAGATGGGTTGTTTTTTGTTTTGTTCATTTCTTTTCTTTTTAATATCTTCATTTGAAGCTGTTATTTTCTTAGAAAATATTTTTACTGTGGCCTTTTAAAATGTACAGATTCTGACCTTGAAAGAACGATACAAATTTTTTAATTTTGGCTGGTCTGATCTGAAGAAATACTGCAACTTTTCTCTTTTTCAGATTCAACCACACTAAAAAAACCCCAAAAACAATTCTTTGCAAAATTCTCTCTAGCTGGGACATTTACGGGTCTGTCTTCAGAGAACGGAGCTTAGGAGCCACCTAGGGAAGAAAACAAGGGCACAAGAGGAAATGAAGCGCTGGCATTTCTGTCAGGTTTGCCCAAAGAAATGCCAAATGTTGTGTGCAAGACAACCTTGCACAGGCAGGCAGGAAGGGCATCTGAACTCGCTCAGGCTCAGCAGCAAACACCAGCACCAGCAGGACTGAAAATGCAAATAATTTCCAGACAAGTGTAAGGAGAAGTGCAGCAGCAGCAGCAGCAGAAGAAGTGTCCTGTGTGTCCCCACCTGGACACCCCCACAGCTGCTGCTCCTGCAGGGGTGATGATCCAGAAAAGGATGAATATAACAACCTCAGACAGCAGCAGCAGAGCCACAGGAGCCTCGTGCCACCATCTCCTGCTCCCCGCCGCTCGGGAAGCGCTGGCAGAGCGCTGTGGATGTGCTGGGACAGTCAGGGATGTTTGCATGCTGCACTGAGCATCTGCTGCAGGTTCTCTGCACGGGGGCTGGCAGATTGCTGCCTCTCCTGCCTGAGTGCAGGGCTCAGACCAGCACAGCTCGTTCAGCCCTGTGGAAGTGTTCCTGATGGAATACATCCTCCTCTCCCAAATGACTGCACGTTAAGCTGCTGGGGTAATTTCCGGTTCAGCCCTAAAAAATGCCCTGGGATACAGAGAACCTAGAAAGGTTTGGGGTTTTTTCATTAGTTTGGGCTAGAATTTCAAGGGTGTATCTTAACAGCTGTTTGAGCATCTAGCTGTGGTTTAGCTTCAACCCTGAGTTCTGCCCTGAAGCTGATCTTGATGCTGGAGACAATCCTTTTTATTTAGCAGCGCTGTGTGTGAGATCTGAGCAGTTTACGGAGTGTGCCCTTCGACAGCAGCTTGATGAAAAATTCTGCCTTACATAAATAGTGCCACGAACCCGGGGTGCCGTTCTGCCTTCGGGGGTGTCTGGGGGCTGCTCAGATCTGCCCGGTGCCCTCTGTGATCCAGCAGGGCTCCCGGGTCGCTGTGTGCAGGAGGTGGAGCCCAGGGAGGCCAAGGACGGAGGAAGGAGCAGGAGGAAATTGCTGTGCTGCGCTCAGCTCCTCTGCTCTGCACTGCACAGCAGAATGACAGACTCTGTGTTTACACTGCTGAGGTGTTAACCCACTTTCTGTATTGACTACTCCCCTTTCCTTCCTGCAGAAACAACTCAATATTTTACTCTCCTTTTTATTTATTTTTTTTTTCCTTTTTCTTTCCCACTCCTTTTTTCCCAGCGGCCATATGGGCATTTTGGCTTTGAGTTGAAGCACAGGACACTATGGTGCAAATAAACAAACTTTGCATATGGGCTGCTGCTTTGTTTCAGCAGCTAATGTCTGTTCAACTGTGAGCAGAAATCTGTTTGAGGAGGATATGAGGCAGGAATAGAGCTGGGTAGACAAAAGTTTCCACCTCACAAAATTCTCAAGGAGGATGGGGTAGGTGCCAGAAGAACAAAAGAAGTGGAGTAGGTGCCAGAAGAGCAGAAGGAGGATCCCAAGTGGCATTGTGTTTTTGGGATAAATCCCTCTCTGCGTGCTCGCAGGTGGTGATGGATGGGAGGTGTAACCGATGCTGCTCTGCCCTGGCCTGGCTCTTCCCTGCCACGAGGCTTTCCCCCTGGATTCCTGAGCAGGTTCTGCTTCTCTGTGCCAGGCACAGCTCCCACCTGCACCGAGAGCCTTTCGCAGCCATTTGGCTCAGTGCAGGGATCTCCGTCTGCCTCAGAACCAGCCCCACAATCTTCATGAAGCTGCTGTTCCTGTCCTCTCCAGCATCGAGCCAAACTCAGGGGATTTATCCCTCCCTTTGTCAGGTGTCAGTGTCTGCTGGCCCTGGGGGATCTCCAGTCCCTGATGGGGGGAAACGGAAATGGAAATGGACATGGAAATGGAAACGGAAATGGACATGGAAATGGACATGGAAATGGACATGGAAATGGAAATGGATCTTCAAAGGCCCAGAGGCACGGAACAGCCAGGCACGTGGGGAGGCTGTGTCCCCCTGCCTGCAGCAGCTGAAAGCACAGCAATCAGCAAGAGGTCAAAACCCCGGGCTCTCTCTGTCTTATTCTGAAAGTTGAGTTTTTTCAGATAGGCCATTTTTTATTTGTCTTTTGAAAAATGATTTGTATTTTTCTGTTCCTTTCGGAGGGCAATACTGATCCCAAAGATCATCAGAGATTGTTTCTGCTGGAAACAGGAGCCAGGTCTCCCAGCACAGGAAGTGTAGAGGTTGATTTTCTAGGCTGTGGATCAGTTCCTTTTCAAACAGATTCTTCTGTGTCTCCTAGGAGTGGCTGCAGGGGGCTAAAGGATATAATTGAATTGATATCATTTGGATATATTGTAAATTTTATAGGAGGGTCAGGGTGAATTCAGGGGTACTTTGCTGAGCACCACAGAAAGGGAATGTGGAGCACATCCAGAATGTGCCCAGTCTCAATTCTTTGTCACATTCCTGCTGTGGTCATCTCCAGGTGAAGCACTACCACTCATCACGTGAGACTGAAATAATCTGCTGAATTTTAAACAAATCCGGGCCCTCAGATTGAGGCTCTTGTTCAAGTGAAAAGCACAATTATCTCCTCTATTAAATATGCTAATGAAGCCAAAATGGGGGTGGAGGAGCAAAGCCATTGTTTGATTTTAATGAAACTTATTTTATTTTAATGAGAGATGTCCTATTAAGCTTAATACAGTCAAACTTCTGATAAAGGCCCTTATCAAAAACCATGCCATAGGAAAATAAATTAATTTAATTGTGGCAGCCAAACAAAATGAACCCTTTTCTTGTGTTGGAAGCAAAAGGGAATGTCATCTAATAACACCACACTTATTAGTATTTCTGATATGTAAATTAAAAGCATTAAGTGAATAGCAAGATGATCCATAGCTTCTCTAGACAGAGTAATAAGTGTGAGCCAGTTTTTTTTAACACAGAAAACGGATATAATTAGAAGACTGTTAACAATTTTTTTTAGCTGCGTGAAATGAACAAGCCACAGGAGACCAGTTTGTCATAATAATTAAAGTTCAGAAATAGTTTTATATTACCATAAGTGAGATTTGATAGATATATTTTTAATTTACTATAAATAGCTGCTTCTTTTTGTTTTGTTTTGGGGTTTTTTAAGATTTTTTTTTTTTAATTTTAACAGAAGTATGCCTCATCTTTGGGTGATGGTTCTGTTTATTTCAGATGCTCCATAGTCTGTTATTTGCCAAGGGCATACATTAAATACCTTCCCAATATGAGGCACATATGTGTTGCCACTTCACCACAGCAAACAGACACAACAGCGTCTCTCTCGTGCAGGATAAACACTGAGCAGGATGTTGGATACTGCTGAATTTCACAATTCCTTTGCCTTCCCAACGTGATCCAGTGCAAATCACAATAAAAGTTTGTGATTGCTGGGATGAGTTAATGACAAGGAAAGGCTGGCAGAGCTGTAGCAGTCACAGACGCTGCCCCAGCCCTTGGAGATAGGAAATTCCCAGTGATGGACCAGGCCCCGCTCCCTGCCTCCAGACCCTCTGATCTCTTTGTAACACCACTGGCTAATTCCATCTGCCCACAGGGCATTTCACCTCGATCCTAAGCCGTTGGATAGTTTCCCAGTCCTCACTAACCCTATAAAAACCCCCACTCCTGCCTGGTTTGGCAGATGGGCTGCTCACTGCTCTCCCCTTTGCGGACCCTGCATTAAACGATTCCGTGGAACCTCCACACGGCCTTCTCGTCTCTTCTTCCCTGAGTCGGCTGAGGTGAAACCTAACAAGCTGAGAGCTGGAATCCTAAAAGAGAATCACCTACAGAGATGAACCCCTGATTCCCTCAGGATGTGCTTGCTGGGACAGCCTGGCTGGGAGCTGGAATCACCTCAGGAGATGAACCCCTGATTCTCTCAGGTTTTGCTCTCCAGGACAGCCTGGCTGGGAGCTGGAATCACCTAAAGAGCTGAACCCCTGATTCCTTCAGGCTGTGCTCTCCAGGACAGCCTGGCTGGGAGCTGGAATCACCTAAAGAGATGAACCCCTGATTCTCTCAGGTTTTGCTCTCCAGGACAGCCTGGCTGGGAGCCTGCTGGAGATCTCCAGGACGAGCAGTCTCTCATGAGACCGTCGCTATCCGGGGACATCTGCAGCAGCGGGAGCTCTGCCTGACCCCTGGACCAGACAGCTTTACAGGGATGGAGTGCCTGGTGCCGTCCTGCTGCTGAGTGGTGCCAGGATGGGCACAGGGCAGGGGCAGACCTGAGCCTGTGCCCCTTGGGGCTGGGCCTGGCACTGGAGGTGACTTTGAGCAGCGCCCAGGGCGGCTCTGCAGGCAGGACTGCTCCTCCATCCTAAAACGTGTGGCTTTCTTCAGCCCTGTCTCTTCAGCCACCTCTCTTCCCCCGTGTTCTTTGGGCTCTCCAGTCCTGTCTTGCCCTATTCAATCCTAAATCCTTTCTTGATGTATTTGCAGGCTTTCTTTAGCTGTTCCTGCATGGATGATTAAGGCCAGCAAATAACTTTTTCCCAGAGCATGCAAGTGTCTTCTCCAATAAATAAGAACCACATCTCACATCAGTGGGCACCTTGGGACTTGTGTAACAATTCCAGTCCTGTTTAGCTGAGATGGGATGGAAACAGAGTCCAATTGTGCTGCGTGGTGCAGAGGCTGCTGTTTCAATGCTGGACTGATTTTCCACTTTATTTGTAATGGACAATAGGCCATCACTCTGTTGGTAGGGAAAAAACAAGAAGCCATTGTAATCTGCTTTAGCTTGTGGTTCTTCTGCTCCTTACAGGTCTCCTGCAGAGTTTAAATAACTTCAGTTATGTGTGCAGGAGGCCAGAGCTGGAGTTAAAAGGATTCCTCCCCGGTCAATCAGAGCAGCCGTGGGTGCAGGGAACCCATCGCTATTGCCTGCTCCTAAACATTGACATTCCATTTATTTTGGCTTTCAATCTTCATTCAAGAAATAGATATGTGTGTCAAGAATCCTGTTTTGTCAGTAATGCCCAGGGCCGCAGTTCCAGCCCTGAGCACTGAGGCTGCAGCAGTGGGACCTCGTGCAATCCTCCTTGGTGACACTGCCAACGCTTTGAATTCTCCAGCAGCCCAATCTCAGTGGGGCTGCGAACCCTGCTGGGACAGGGAGAGCCAAAAATGCCACAGGGGGACTGTAAATAAGAGAGGCCAGTTAGGATTTCTGGAGAAATGAGCATCTGGAGAAAAGGGTAAATTCAGGAGTCAAAGAAAATATTACTGGCAATCAGAAACTTTACTGAGTGTATTGATTTATCTGTAGAACATAAATAAGCTGGCAGTTTGGAGCTCATGAAGCGCTTCAAACTTGTTACACTCGCTTTCTCTTATTCCCAGAAGAGGAGTTCAGAATTGGGCTGGGCTCAAACTGCAGAGAAAAGTTGAAATGATCTGGATTCAATTCCTGAGTCTGTTGTGGTCTCTAGTGCTGTGCTGAGTCCTGCTGCCCAGGGCCAGGGGTCCTGAGGGGATTCAGAACCCTGCTGATCCCAGCCTGTGTTCCAGGCTCACATTCCTGAGTGGATTCAGAACCCTGCTGATCCCAGCCCGTGTTCCAGGCTCACATTCCTGAGGGGATTCACAACCCTGCTGATCCCAGCCCGTGTTCCAGGCTCACATTCCTGAGTGGATTCAGAACCCTGCTGATCCCAGCCCGTGTTCCAGGCTCACATTCCTGAGGGGATTCAGAACCAAGCTGATCCCAGCCCGTGTTCCAGGCTCACATTCCCGAGAGGATTCAGAGCCACCACACTGGATGATTTGTTTGAGAGCCCAGCTCAGGCTCCTTCTCCTGCTGCACCCACCGTCACTGTTAATGCTGCTGCTCCCTCCTTCAGGGCGTGACGGCGAGATTGAACATTTTCTTGTCATGAAGATTTGGAAGTTTGAGGATAACAGGTGTTCTCCAGTCCCAGCTGATGGGATTAAGAAGGTGCTTGATTGATAAGGATGTGTTTGAAGGGTAACAATTTGCTCCTGAGCTCCCAATACACACCAGCCTTAATTTTCATCTGCCATCTTGAGGCATGCTGGGGAGGAGAGTAAATTCCTGCAGTCAGACTGGAAAAAGCATTCCTATAATTCTTATTTAGCACCACTTCCTATTAGTCCCAGCCTCTCATCAGCTACACTCAGCTGATAATTTATGTTTTAATGGGCAGAGCACTTTACTGCCCACAGGCTTCTAAACCAAGCCAGAATTTATGTCCCGTGCCTCTAAAGTACCATATATTTATTTCCCTGGCACTCAGGGTTGGTGGAGTTGAATCTTTAAAGAGCCCAGCTCTGTCCCTGTGCTTGGCTGGGAGGGACTCGAGGGTGGTTTTTGTTTGAAGGGAGGTGCCAGAGGAAGCAGTTCAGTTTAGGATGAGGATGGAGGATGAAGGAAGCACTGCCATGGGCTGCTTCTGCTGGTTCAGGCCCTGATTTCTCTTTCCACCCATTTTAGGGCTCAACACCTCCAGAGATCAGGGAAAGCAAAAGATGTGCCTTTTCTTGGTCTTTGACCTGCCTGTTTGCTTCTTTCTGTCATGAGCGAACAGAAAAATGAATTTATTGACTATCCTAGAACTCAGAAAGGCTTCCCCTTTAGCAGGAAGGTTTCTGGGATGTTCCCATTTTCAGTGGTGCAGTTTTCACCTTGCTCAGAGCTCTGTGGAGGTGCAGCAGGCTGAGGCCATCAGGAAGGGCTGAGTGGCTGCAGTGCCACCAGTCCCTGTCAGCCTGTGACGTGTGCCACTCACAGCCTGCAGCTCTGCAGGTGAAATTGTTTCTAAATTATCCACAGGCCTCCATTTCCTCAATCTCCAATTCTAATAAGTCTCAATTAAAAGTTCCTGCTCGGGCTGTCTGGCCATTACTGCTTTCAGTAAATCTGCTGCTGCTTTGCAGTTAGAAAGCTCCACTGGGCATTTAATTTAAATATGTGGCAGCCAAATTTCTTGGTCTAGGTGTGAGGTGGGATTCTTTTATTAAAGTTCTAAAGGTAAGTTATATAAAATCAACTGTGGCAGGTTTTTTCCATATATTAAATACAAAAACTTCTACCAGCATTTGAAATGCTGTCAGGTACTTGGTGACAAGAAATATGTGTGTGTGCTGGTGTGTGTATTACATGAAATAATTACTGTCTGTAGTGCAGAAGACTGGCTTAATCTGAAAGAATATACAGATTTTTTTCCTTGAAAACATGCTACAACTAAAAAAGAAATGAAATGTAAGAGGTTGGGAAGAAAAATTAAAAAAGAAAAAATTAAAGAAAATGAAGTCACAGAAGAGAAGGAGAGGTAAATTGGTAACAAAAAATAAACATCGTTGGAATTGGTATTTACAGCAGGTAACCAAACCTCTTTAGGCATCAAGGTAATTTTGTAACACATGCAAACGTTCCTCTGGCTTTGCCCAGACTCACATCTCCAATGTTTGCTTTGTATTTCACCTTTGAGTGAAATGAGTGGCAAGGTTTAAATAAGGAATATTAATATTAATATTAATATTAATTGGGTTCCGACTGAGAAAGCGGAAATTTAGGTTAGAAATACAGAAGTTGTTCCCTGGGAGGGAGGTGAGGCAGTGGGAGGGGTCCCTGCCTTCCTGATCTGAGACAGCTTCATGTGCTTTTTAACCTGAAAGCATTTCACATTTATTTAACCGCTGTTGCCTGAAGGAATTTTTTTAAGCATTTAATTCACATAATTGTTAAGGAGTTGTTAGAGGTTTAAGTCATGTATGTTCATTTATTTTATAACACAGAATATCCACTTCCCTCTAAAATTATGTTGTGCTGAGCTCTGGAATTTCTGTCTTTTAATGCTTGGTTGAAGGATTATTCAGTAATAATTTCTAAATGTGAAAGAATGGATAATTTTTAACAATTTAATTTCCAACTAATGTAATTCCAACTTACCTTAATGGCTATTTTTCTAATAATTGTTAGTTAAAGAAATTTACCAACTTTCTTCAACTGAATTTATACAAGCTGCACTATAATCAACATATGGGACATTTAGTTATAAGATTAGGGATGCAGAAGGTAATTTCAATTAAGAGAAAAGATAAAAATTAGCAGCTAGGAAGGCAACATCTGTGTTCTTCTGCAGGAAAGGGAATATATCCACTGGCATGAAGATGCCCATCTCAGAGAGAATGAGCCAGGCCTGGAGAAATTATCAGTGTGGCAGGTGAATAGGGAAATTACTGTCTTTTTCCAAAAAAGAATCGGTGATATCGCTTGAAACTGGCAGCTGGCAGATTGGAAATGAAAGGAGGTGCTGCTTCACCAGCTGCACACCCTGGGGGAGTCCAGGATGTTGTAGATTATAAAAGTTTATGGGGGTTTGGAAAGGAAAGGGACATCTCTGCAAGAGAAGAATCTATTCTGTAATACTAAAATTCATTTTTTTAAATATATGTCTGTTTTTCCCCGAATATTGCCTGCACTGTGGGCTCTGCTGGCTGGCCAGGTGTGTCACTGTCCTGTCCCTGAGCTGCTGCTCCCCCTCAGGCTCCGTTCATTCCCTGGGGATCTCTGGATCTCAGGAGCACGGGGATACTCGATTGGATCCCAGCAGAGCCCTCGCAGCACTGAGCTGCTGAGGTGAAAGGAATGGCCCTGCTCCTTCCTCTGCCCTGTGGGGCCTTTTCTTCCTTTATTCCGAGCTGCTGCTGGGGCTGGGACCTGCTAATCCATTCTTTGCATCTACTGCAAAATCACATTTCAGTCCTCGGTGTTGTGTGAATCTGTTTGGTTTTGTCCTCCTTTCCCAGAGCTCTGTGTCCCGTTTTCACCCTAATTCTCGGAGGGGGAGCTTTCCAAGGTGCTGAAATCCCTTTCCTGGATCTCTTTCCTTTCCTGAGGTACAAATGTTCCGGAGGGAGGAGTGAAGGTTAAAACTCCTTCAGAAAGGCCTAGCATCATCTCTGTGCCTGCTGGACACCAGAGGAGCCTCCAAGGCGAGCCCTGCTCCGAGCAGCCAGGAAATGTCTCACTCAGCCCTCGCTGGAGCCCAGCCTGAAGCTCCTTTCCATCTCCTCTGCTGCTCCCTGCACCTCTTGACCTCGTTGTAGCAGAGCTGCACCACCTTCATTTCTGTTTTCCCATGAGATTATTTTATACTCTATCTGCATTATCTTCCAGCTGCTTTTTTCCGATTCCTTGCCCTGGTTAATGTTTGCTTTCCCTTCCAATTTAATGCTGTACATTTAATGTTAGGCACTTTTACAGTAGAAAAGGAAAAGCCATGCTAAAATATATTAGTGATCTAACACCAGTCCTGGTTTGTTTTTCCCCAGAAATGGAACTGGTCTTTAAATACTGAGTTTATAAACTGAGGTTGAGTATCCAGTTTATTAAAGGTCTTCTACTTAAATAATTACATACTAAATTTCCTTACAGCTCATGTTTTCTTATTATTTCAATTTCTTTTTCCCTTTACAGTCTTCAGAAGCATCTTTATTTCAACTAAGTAACAAACAAATGGCCATTTTTTTTTCTATTCCAAACAAAAAATAGAAGAGGCAGTTTCCCAGGCAGAGCCAGTTTTGTGAGACACTTTGGAGAGATCTGTATTTCAGACAAAAGGGATCATGGTCTGTATCTCACCTGTGACCTGCACCTGCAAACAACAGAAAATCATTGTTGAGAGGAGCTCTAAGTAGGTTACATTCATTCCTCAGCAAGGAGTTTTGCTCGGTGCTGTGTTATAAGAGGTGACAAACCAAAACATACGAGTGAGTTATTTAATCTGATTTCCTGAGCTGGATGTACACTGTGTAGCAAAAGCTTTGCTCTGTTCTCAGGCCCCGTGGGATTTGACCACGTTATTGTAATTTGAAATTATTTGCCGAGGAACTTTCAGAGATTCCTTTGTTGTGCAGGTTTGTGGGTAAATGAGATAATCAGAGTTTTATCTGAGTAATCTGCGTGGAATCACAGAATGGTTTGGGTTGGAAGGGACCTTAAAGATGATTTTGTGCAAACCCTGCCAAGGGCAGGGATACTTCCACCATCCCAGGCTGCTCCAAGCCCCAGACAACCTGACCTTGAATTCTACAACGTGACATAAATATACTAAAAACACACAAAATAGAATATGGAACCCATGATGAGTTAAAGAGAAAAACACCATGAGAATGTGTGATTTGTAATGCATGCAGATAAATTTACCCTGGCAAAGCTGTCCTAAATTTTTAATTCATGAGTTTGTTAAAATAGAGAAAGGTAATTATCCTTTTAATTATAACAAAACAGTTTCCTGATTGCCATGGCAATAGTCAAATGTATTTCCTATACATTTATTATGGTGATTGCAATGACTGCTAGCTTTAAATTATTTTTTCCTTTTCTTTTTAATTATAATGCACCTAATTTCTCCCCCCCCCCAAGGTTAAAAACCAAAAGTGAAGGTACAGGAAGGAAGGACCCAGGGCAATCTGAG
>VXBU01002785.1:0-40487 GCA_013400315.1 Bombycilla garrulus | reverse complement strand
AGGAACAGGAGCACTGTGTGTTGTGGCTCCAGGGCAGGGTCTGAACTGAGTGTGTGCTCTGTGCTCCTGGGCCTGGGGAATCACAGCACAAAGTTTAGTCCTCTGAGAGCTGTGTGGTGCTGCCCAAGGAAAAGGCCTGCGTGAGGAAAGTTCTCCACAGTGCCTTGTGTCTGTCTTGGCTGTGACATCTGTAACTTATGGTTGTGAGCAACCACGACAGCTGGGGAGCAGGAGCAGGTGGCTGTGGGGACATGCAGGGATCTCCCTGCTGCAGCCCAGGCAGTCTCCAGGTTAGCTGGGAACAAGTGTGGAAGGCTTGTCTGCAGTGGCAGCGCTCTGGGGGAGGGCTGTGTACACGGCTTTTTATTCCCCTTCTCTTTGATCCACTTGCTTGGAGTTTTCCCTGTTGAATGTTACGTATTTGAGGTTTATTGTGGTGAAATCTGCTTTTATTTGAGCTGCCAAGGCTTTTGGTCTTCTTTAGGGATCTCATTATGAAGAAGAATCTTAGGCAGTGGATGTTAAAGCTGTGGCTGACCCAGGAGCTTATGGTACCTGGGTTAAAAAAGAGTAAAAAAGTGGTCACAGCATGAGCTCTCCCCCCTCGTTTGGCAGGGGTTGCACAGGTACTGGAATTCCTCCAGCATAGAAAATGATCCTGAGCCCTTTGTTTGCCTTCTGTCTCCAGAGGTGCTGGGACATCGTGGGTTCCTTCCAGAGGGAAGGGTTGAGCAGAGCTCCTGGAGGAACCTTGCAGTAAACCTTTAGTAAATAAATCCCGAGCAAACATCAACACCTAATATTCCCTGTGTGGGTGGAATGTGAGAACGAGAGTGATGAAAGCTGAGAAACAAATGAATTTCATTCTTCCAGCAGCGTTATTTGCAGGGCTGTGGGGTTTTGTGCACTCTGTTTCCCTGTCTGGGTGTCAGACCTGCACTGCCACTCCTGTGGGCAATCCCCTTGACACTTCATTTACTCCAGGGCTCAGGGTCTGGTAATTCCCACCACCCCTTTTTATCCAGCAGGAAGTGCTGGGTGCTGGGCCAGGTTTGCTTTAGAATGGGTTTGTTACTCAGGTGTTTTCTTTCCCCTTCTACAATCAGGCTGCCCTTTGGATTATTTTCTTCCCCTCTTAATCTACATTCAATAGACAACTTGGAGTTGCTTTGTCCTGGTATTTAGCAAAGGTAAATGATTTTGGAAACGGAATTCTCCCAGTTCAGAATAAAATTATAAACATGTGAGGTAAGATTAATCAAAGCCTCAAGCTGCTGGGTGGATATTCCCATTGCTGTGTACAAGCCAGACATCCTCCTCCACCGGTTTCCTGGTTTGATAAATGCCTTGAGCTGATTTAAAAATGTGTGGGTTATTTTTAACCGTGGTAGCAGAGCCATCTGTATTGTATCTGATGAAGTTCTGTGATAGAGCAAATTGATTTATTCTATCTCCTTACAAGTTATACTAAGCTTTATGTTATAAATAAGTTGGCTTGAAGTACATGATGTCATTGAGCTTGAAAGTCTCTAGATAAGTTTATACTTTAAGGGTTTGTGCCTTCTGTATGAATTTAAATTGGTGTTGATTGTTAAATCTCTTTTCTCTCTGTCTCGTGGCCTGCAAACTCTCTGGGGTCATGACTGTGTTTGTATGAAATACACAGGGCCCAAAGCAAGGCCGGTGCTCTTACACGTTACAGAGATAAAAATAAGAGCGATCAAAACCACCAGAGCCGTGCATCGGGTGGCAGGATTTTCAGGGGCCCTGCAAGGAGCCGGGTGCCCAAATCCTCCCTTTGTTGGGATGAAATACGGGGAATTAACGAGGAGCTGGTGTCACTCGGGGCAGGAGCAGTCCTGGCTGCAGCAGGGATGAGCCCCACGCTGTGGCCAGTGTGAACTGAGCAGGATTTGAGATTTGGGATTTGGTTCCGGGAGCTGAGCAGGGAACCTGCACTTGGCCCTGGGGCTTCTGAGAGAGTCCATGGGAAAAGCGCCTGTGGTGTGAGAGGGGAATTCATCACATGCTGGGAAAAATACACAGAATCCTTTCTTAGCTGTCTGCTTACAGAACCAGCAAAACCAAGGCAGAACTTGTGAAAGAGATGCACTGGAATCGCTGTCCCTTTTTTGAGAGGGATAATTTTTTTTGAGAGACCAATATTGAAAATGAGCTGATGCCTGATGAGAGCCATGTACGGTGCAGATTTTGGTGTAATTAAAAAGAAAATGAGCAATGCTTTAATTGGGATCTGAAGATGAAAAGTTAAAAGCTCAGTCTCCTCTATTCCTCACTCTCAGATAGGAATTTACGTTGCACGTGTGTAACAAGCCATTGCATTTTAAAAATGGAACCATAAAGAAGTTGCTGTAATTTAAAAGCAGCCAATTTAGCGGGAGTACAGTTTGCAGCTCTGTCACTTGCTAATCAGTCTGTTAAACATAATAGCCATTCTTGTCTGGAGGCAGTTAATCATGTTGTGAATGCACTTATCAGCACGTATTAGAAATACAATACAAGACTTTCCAGCAGAGGAATGGATGCAATTACTGCAATCAGTATACATTTAGCTACGCTCTTATGTTTTTCTTTCCATTCCTTTTTTTTCTCTCTTTTTTTAAAATAATCCATCAGCAAGAGATTTTCCTCTTAGAAAAATATAAAGGACACACTTGAAAGTGTTGTTAAACTGCACAGACGTGCTCAAAGGAGACCTGTCCCACTCTATGGGATGGCTGCTGAGGCCTGCAGTGTTGGAAGCTGCTGGCTTTGAGTGTTTGGTGCCTTTCAAGGCCTTTAAACCTCTCCCCTGACGGGCTGGGAGCGTGGCTGTGCTGCCATCCGTTAGGTGCTGGGGAGCTCAAGCTGCTGCATTTGAATCAGACTAAAGAATCTCAGCATATGGATGAACTCTTTATTTTTTTTTTTTTTTTTTCCTGTGCTTCTCTCCATCTAAATCGATAGAGATGAGGGATCTCAAAAAGTTTTTGAAAGGCGATATTGAAAAAGCATGAAAGCTAATTGCTTCCAGCGTGACTACCCAGCAGCCACGGGTGTAAATACAGCTGTCCAAAGAATGCCAGGCCTCGACAAAATCTCAGCATTTCAGCTCAACAATTTTCCAGGGCTGAGCATATTCTTGTGTGGGGAGGAAGGGAGCTGGGAGGGGGCGGGAGGAGGGAAGGGATTATGAAATCCTGAAGAGATTCAGAGAAGAGAGGAATAGAAGGAGGATGATTTTGTACATTCTGCTTTGCATTAACCCGTGATGTTGGGGATATTTTATGTGGCTTAGCATGATTTGCAGCGCTTACAGGAGCCTGGCTTCTTTTTCCAGCAATCCCTTGTTCTGTCTCTTTGTTCTTTGTGGCAGCTGGTGTTTTTGCTGGGGTGAAATTTTTGATAGCAGCTAGGAAAATGAAAAAGCAAAACCGTGCCAGACTGTGGGGCTGTTACAGTGGGTGATCAGGGAGAAACACCACATCCTCCACAGCAGGGTTTTGTCACTGTCGAGTTTGGGTCATTTTGGGATTTTGGAGCATTGCTCAGGCTCCCTGAGAGGAGGTGGGATGGAAATGTCCTTGGGGTGATGTTCTTGTCCCAGGTGTCTGCTCAGCTTGGACACTCAGCCCACTCCATCTCAGGTTGTTAAAGGCTTCATTGCTGAGGAAATTCCTTTAAATTGAGTTTTGGATTCCTGTTTTGGCTTTACCTTACAAACAGTGGTGGGACAGGCTGGGTGGGACACCACTGCTCCCCCTCCCACTTCCAGTTATTCCTTCTCACCACAGCAATGAACGAACCTCACGTGTTCCTCACTTGTGCCTCTCTCGTTTGCTCGGGGTGTGACCCTGGCTGTGAGCAGTGTCCCAGCAGCTGCCCCTGAGCTGTCACAGTCTGGGGAAATGGTTTTGGGTGAGTGTGCCCAGGCTGTGGCTGCTCTTGGGAAAGGTGACCTGGAGATGCTGTGGGGTGATGTGGTGCTGACCTCGCTTTCCTGCCATTAAAAAATAATTGGAGAATGATTTTTAAAAGGAGACATATTAAATCCACCCCTCTGTTATTTGGAGTTATTGTTGCATGTCTAGGAAAATTTGGATTTGTTTTTAGGACAAAAATAGTCTTTTAATGGGGAGGCTTAGATTGGAACTCTGTTTATCTCTTGCTTTTACTTCTGGTGTAGATCTTCTTGTGAAGATCGGGACTTTAAACTCAGCTTGCAAAGGGGGGAGGAACAGAGACTTCCTGCAGATGGCTCTTTCTATTCCTATACTGAATGCAGACCCCTGTGTTTGCTCAGCTGGATAAATTAATCTTGTTTATTAATTAAAACACAGGAAACTGATGTTCCCGTGCCAGTTTCACTTTCGTGTTTTTACTGTCTGTCTGGTGGTACCAACAGCGAGAGGGAGAGCTTCACTCTTCCGCAGAACACAATTATCAGATTTAAAATAAAGCAATTTAGTGCCCACCGTGTGTCTGTCAGGGAAGGGGGCAGCGAGGAGGTTCTGCTCATGCTGATGTTAATGGGCTGCCCTGCTCCCTGCCCTCGCTGCTTTCAGGATGTTGCCATGGACATTTATTTCTTAGCACGAGTGTGAATTAGCCACAGGACACTCTGCACATCCCCTCTCCATCCAAGAGTGCACTGCATTCAAACCAAGCAAAGTCTTGTCATTAGGTGCTTAGACTTGTTTGGAGCTGAAGAGAGTGTAGGAGGAATAAAATAATTCTTGCCATGCCCTTGTTTTGATTTTTTTTCTTTAATTGTTTAATGCAGGTGGCATCACAGCAGCACTGTGAGTTCTGTGCAGCCTTAAACTGTAGGAGGAAAAATATGGACGGGTTTTTAGTTTCCCATTTTCTTTGCTGTTTTGGTTTTGTTATTTGGTCATTTACGCAGTCTGCCCATGGAGCAAAGGATTAAGTTCAGAGTTGAGTGGGACTTTGTGGGTGCTCAGGAGGAGAGAGCCCCATGTGTGAGTTCTGTGCATCCTGCAGCTCTTGAGGGCTGTTGGTGTCACAGGCTGCAGCTTGGCTCCCTTTTGCTTTCATTCAGAAATTCTGTGCGTGAGGAATTTGCATCTCTAGATCCCCTCTGGCTGATTTTTCTCTCTAGGGAGATTCAGCTGTCAGCCTGAATTGTAATTCAGAAATCAAAACTGCAACTGGATTGCAAGGAAACTTCCTCCTAATTCTGGCGGGGTTTTCTCTCATGGGATTGGTGCCCATGGGAAAGTCTGATGGCCCCCTGCTAATATCCCATTAAAACAGTAAAGGGTTTCAGATGTCAAGGAATCTCTGAGATGTGTTCTGAGCTGTCAGGGTGTCCCCAGGTCGCTTCCCCCAGGTCTCATCTCTGCCTGGGAAGGGGAGGGAGCTGGGTGAGTGTTGGTAAACACAAACCCCGGAGCTCCACGTGGCTGTGCCCGTTCAGGAGCTGCCATCGCTGCTCCTGAGGCTCACAAGGAACCTGGAAGAGGCACAGATAAATCAATCTGCCATTTCAGAGCTGATGAGCAAGGCTCTCAGTGAAACATCTCCAGCTGTGCTGAGCTGCTGGGAAACAGTGGAGGAGCTGGGCTAAGAGTGGACTCTGGTTTTTTTTTCTGCTTCATTACCTGCAGGAAACTCAGGTGTTTGCCTGCGTGGTGACAGTCTGGACAGCCCAGAGTCACCACGGATTTCCAGGGAATATTTCCTGTCTCATGGAGCCCCCGGATGCCCCTGTCCCTCCTCTGGGTTTTCCCTGAGGTGAAATGTTCACGCTCAGTTCCCCATGCTTTGGCTCATCCAGGCTCCCTGAGCTGCTGAGTTCTTTTCAAGACCTTTGCAGAGATCTTTGTATGCGAGTTCCTGCACTGCAAAGAGCTTCTTATGCCACTGGATTTATTACCTTCAATTTTCAGTCACTGGTTATTTAAAAATTAATCTCTGCTTTATAAAATATATCAGCTGCTTTCACAGCAGTGTTGAAAATAGACCATGTGATTATGGCATGTAAAGATGTAAAAATCTCTCAATGGTTAAAGAAAAATTATAAGCCCCATTTGGGCTGTTGATATTTATTAACTGGATAGGTTTCAGCATAAGTCTTTCACGATAAAATCATTCTTATTTTTTGAACAACAATAGCTCCCTCTATATTTGCATCCAACTCAGCTAAGCCCTGGCCCCAGTTTCGCACTGGATGTGTTTATGTTTCCCAACAAGACTTTTCCTCCTGACAGAGAATCTTTATTTTAAGAAATACACAACACAGCAATAAAGAAGTTCTAAATAGTAGTCAGAAAAATCTTCCAGTGCAATCAAAATGCTTTTTTAAGCCCCAAAAGATAGCATGCTGTTCCAAAAGGGGAAAGTAATGACAAAGGTACAAATGTGCTCCCAGTGCCCAGCAGTGTTACCAGTGGAGCTCCCCAATTACCCCATCCCGAGTTCAGCCCTAAAAGTTGTTTTGTTAAAGGTTGACTTAAAGAGTATCTAAGGACTCTTTCACCAGAAGCATTTCTGTGCACTGTCACAAGGGTGCAAGCAAATAAAAATAATTGAAGCAATTGTCTCGGTTGTCTCCAGGGTTGTCATGATGATGTTGATAAAATCAAATAAAGTGGAAGTTATTGCACATTGTTAGTGAGCAGCACAGTTGTGAATTGGCAGTGGAGAAGCTGAAGAGCTTAAAAGGTTTGCTCATTATCTAGATTTATTGTTTTCAGTTGTGGGAAAATGTTGGCTAAGCAAAATAACATCATAATACCTGGTCTTGGCGGTGTGTTTGGAACAAAAATGTTTTGTTGTTGTTTTTGTGGCTTTTACTGGATTATTAAAACCTGCTGTGTCAATCCATACATTCTTAATGGATTTAGCAGCTTGGGTTTATCCTCTGTAGCCATTTTCTTTGCCTGTACATCTGTGAAGAACGTGAATTTTTATGGCAGTGAAAGAAAACTGAGATCAGGCACCAAAAATGTTTGGGAAAATATGGACAAGAAAGCAAGTTCTGTTAGACAGCAGCTTTGTGTCCTTACAGCCTCGTCAGAATTCTTCATGCTGGGAGGAAAGGGGTTGGTTTTGACATCCTTTACCCAGTCAGAGCTGGTGTGAGACCCTCAGAGAGGAGCTGGAGGGAGTTGTAGCTGTGGGGGCACATGCAGGTGATGGAGGTGGCCCTGGGCAGGCAGGCAGGGCTCAGCAAAGCACAGGGGCTGTCAATATGCAAATCTGCATAATTCAGAAACTGCATGCTGCCCTTGGTAGGAATTCGCTTTAATTTCCTTCCTCTCGGGCTGCTAGGATCTTAATTTCCTCAGGGGGAGGAGGTCGGGACCTTCAGTGTGGATCTTTTCCCTCAGAGGTCCTGGCCATCTGCTGCTTCATTTGACTTCAGCAGGAAATTAGGGTCTTGAGCGTTTCTGAAAAGCCTCCTCTTGTAAGTGTTTGCTCTTCAGTAAACCATAGTTACAAAATTAATCCTCTCGAGATCAAAGGAGTGAGACCTCTTTTACTGAAGTATTTTATAAACTAATGTACCTTGGTAATGTAAGGTCGCAGAATTCTTACTGAATTTGGTTACAATTTGTCAGAATAAGAATTATCAACCTGGGAGGACTCATAAGCACCGTGATACATTTATTATTTTCCAATACCTCGTGTCTGCTCCATTTTTGAGGGTGGTGTTTACACTGCTGTGGGCCTCATCAACAAATTGCCATTTACTGAAAACATTATTTTATGAGTGAATGGAACTTGTGATTTCCTGTCGTAGCCAAGTGCAGTAATAGAAGGGTCTGACTTTGATCAGCTCAGTTGTTGCTGACCCATGAGTTGGACACAGCGGAGCCTGGCTGTGCCCTGAAATGCCAGCCTGCCTCTCCTCCTCTCCCCAGACACACAGGCAAGCCCTTCAGCTTGGTTGGCAATGCAGATCTTTGCTTGTTTGGGGTAAATTATTATTTATTATTTTTGTTTTTAGGTAAACACAAACCGGTTGTGCTTTGCTGCTGCCATAATGTCAGTCACTGAGTGTCACTGCATTAATTCAGTAATTCCATGTTGGGCTGGAGTAAATTCAGTTTGTTGTTGGTTCAGTGCCAGGTGATTTGGTGGTGCTGGTTGAAACCCCTCATGTCAGAGCTGTGCTGGACCCTCTCAGTGATCTGTTAGTTTGTAAAAATGAACTGCAGCTCCATGGAACTGCCCACTGGATGTGTCTGTTGGCAGAGCTCTGGGACTTAGCAACGCCCTCCTGCCCTGACAGCTCCTCTGTTCTGGAGCTGAAGTTGGCTTTCTTGGGAAGGGATTTGCTGTTCTGTGCTCAAACCCCACTCCAGACTGGGATCACAGCCCAGCTCCCACCCGCTGGGTGTGGGGTGAGGACTGGGCCGGTCAGGACCTGGTGGAAATGCATCAGACCAACTCCAGAGACAACAGGAGGTGGTGCAGAAATGCTGAGGACTTGGGTGTTCTTCCAGCCCCGAGCAGAGGCAGGACTGGGAAGGAACGCAGGTAGGATTATAAATCACCATTTGAAGAAGAGGACCTACTTACAGGAGTTTGTGAGAGGAAATAAATCCAAAAAGACCCATGGGGTTTTTTTTTCTCCTCTCACCAGAGACAAAAATGTGTAATGAATGTCTCATGTCTGAAACACTGGGCTGGATTCATCAAAGGGAGTTAGTAATTACCAAATTGAGAGAATCATGAAGCGCTTTTCTAAATTTGAAAGGCTCATCAAGAATAGATCAGGAGCAGGCAAAATTAATAGTTATGAACTCATTTCCATAGAAATGGACTTATTAGCAACCATGCCAGCTGCCTAAAATTATAAGGTCTTTTCCTTGTGCTTGCAGGAAATAATCTTTTTTTATAAAAGTAATTTTGACTTTTTATTTTTTATTGCTTCTCTAAACTAGAGTTTGGCAAAATCCTAAACCGGGAAAAAAAATCCTCACTGGACAATAGAAATACTTAACTAAAAAGAGAGGGAAGATTTGGAAGGGAGAAGTGATTTATAGTCCTTGGATTCCATCAGACTCTCCCCAAGAGCGCAAACTTATTTAAGAGAAAAATGAAATGAGTCTGCAGGAAAAGCTGAAAAATCTTGATAGGATTGAGTTGGGTTTAATGGGATTTAATGGCTGATAACAGCATGAGTTACAGTCCTTGTTTTCTGTGCTCGTGGATTTCCCCCCTGGCCGTGTTTTGTGACCAGGCCATGGTGGCCACCAAGAGCGAGGTTCTGGCCCCCAGGCACAAATCAGCCCAAAAGCTGAAGGTTTGCCAGGGGAGGGTGGAACACCTGCTTTTAAAAAGGGTTACAGTGCTGTGCTGCGCTGCCAGGAGAGACATTTAAATGCAGCTGTTGGGAGGGAGTTGTCAGCTAATGGAGCTGACATAAGTAAATGCTGACATCTGAGGTCTTGATTATGGTTTAATTTATCTCTGGTTTTACTTTAGCAACCTCCATCAATTTCAGTAGAAAAAGGCAGTGGTCTCCCACACGGTGCTACAGAGGATGGTTAATAAATTGCAAGAATTATGAATGTAGTATCAGTCTTTCTAGCAGGAAACCTCTGCAGGATAAGAGATGCCGCAGCCAGTAGGTGAGCACTAGTCTGAACACGAAAGAAATGCACTTTTTGGGTTTTATCCTGAGTTTGTTACAGTTGTAACCTGGGAAGAAGCTTAGAACAAAGAGTGAATCCATCCCTGGGGCACTGACTGTGCCAGATAGCACAGAGCTGGCATTGCTGCAGGGCTGGAGCTCTGCACAGGACAAAAGGAAAGCACAATTTAGAGAGAATTCACTCCCCTGCTGGGGAATCAGAGCGCAGAAAGCTGGGGGCTGTTTGCCCGAGCTGTGCACTGAGGGGAGGCTCTGGAGTGCAGGATGGTCCAGGGCCATCTCTGCCAGCAGAAGGCCAAGAGAGAGGTGGTGCCTTCTTTAATCAATATTCATGTCATAACTGGCTGCTGAGACAAAGCAGAAAACCTTGGCCAAACGTTTGGTGTTGCTTTTCCAAGTGAGGATGAGGATTCTCTCTGGACCCACGATGGAGACCTGGGAGGAGAGCTTTGTTTTACTCACCTGTTAACACAGCTGCACCTGGGGAAGGTTTGTGTAGAAGATATAAACTCACTGTTGTGGTTTCTTTCTGTAAAAAGAAAAACAGCAAGGGAATAATTGAAGGTGTGGTGGGGTGAACTCAAGGAAGTGGCAATCAGGGGAACACAGGATGGATTTGTCACTGCAGACTTACATGACCTATTATTTCATGGGCTCTCTGTACCCAAATCCTCCACTGGTGGTTTTGTTCTCAATTTGAAACCACTCCTGGGTGTTTTTGTGAGTGGTAACTCTTGGCCTGAAGAGGCTGAAGTGAAATTGGAGACCTAAACAGACCTTGGCAGGCCCAGTATCTAAATCCATAATGTAAAGCTCATATCTAAATTTTGTGTTCTGTGTTGTGAGCAAATTAATTTTATGCTATTTAGATAAAACAAACTGCTGGAGGTGATACACAAACTATAAAGTTGAGTTTATGTTTTTAACAGAAATGGTTTAGTTACATCCCTATTATTATGTAATAAAATTTATCTTAAAAGGTTTTTGCTGGTTGTCTGCTTGGCCACACAAAAGATGCCTTAATATCTTCTAGTTTTGCCTGGAGGTGGATATTATCTTCTGTCAGCATGGAAAATATTTATCCTCCAGGCATTGAAGCATATGTTTAGGTTGTTTGTTGTCAGAAAGGAAACATGAAAATCAATAATTCCTCCTCAGATTTTTTTTTCCCCCTTTACAATTCTCCTTCAGAAACATATGGCAAACCCAGATTCTGTGCTTTGGGAAGAGGAGGATGATGTTTTAATTCTCCGTTGTCTGCAGCAGCAGCAAAAACTTCCTGCAAGCACACTCGAGGAGTGGCTGCTTTGGGGAAGGACAGAGATAATGAACGTACCATTGGCCTGACACAGAGCAAATTCAGATTTTCCCCAAAACTTCAGCAGCATTGCTGAAATCAGGTGTTTCTCCAAGAGAAGCAGCAGCTGGCTGTGCAGGCAGAGCCTTTCCCTCCTCTCTCGTGCCTGGGGCAGGAACTTGTGCTCTCTGTAAATACTTGTGTGTAAACTTTGCACAATTTGTGAACCAGCTCAGTTTTTGGGGAAGTTGGGATGAGCAAAGGTCTGTTTTCTAAACAGATCCCTGCTGTGGATACACCAAGTGCAGTTGGTTAAATCTTGGTGTCGGTTTGTTTCTCTGCAACATAAAAACAAGATTTGTTTTTCTAACCTGAGGATTAATTATTAGTATTTACGTAGCTTTGGACTTGAGGAAAGTGATAAGAGTTTTTGCTGAGAAAGGAAGCAAAAGTAATTCTTAAATTCAGTTCTGAATGCTGAGCATTTATATCCATTTCTTTACTTTTAAACTTTTATTTCCAGATGAGAAATATATGATTGCCATATAATTACAAGTCTGCACCACTGACGAGGAGAATGTTGTCATGAATTGAAAATAGGGATAATCTACCCCTCATTTATTGTCATGTATAATTTCTGCAAATCCATTTTTTCACTGAGATAAAGACCAGTTTGGGTTTGAAAGACTTTTTTTTTTCCCCTTCCACAAGAGCTCATTTCTGGTAGAACATGAGGAATGGCCAAGTATTCTGTTGTTTTGCAGCATCAAAATTTTAATAATGGTATATTAAATAATTTAGCAACATCTGTGCAATGCTTTTCCAAGGGTTTGTGGCTTATTCTGGAAGTTCATTGTGATTATGGAGAATGAATGCCTGAGTTTAATGGGGGAAAAAAAGTTTCCATTTCAGGAAACTAAAATATACAGTTTCACCTTCCTTAGAAAGTTCTGCGGTTGCCCCTGTGCAATTTTATTTAGGTTTCTGTCAGTGTCACAAGTCTACACATTGGATTTAATGGCAAATCTTCTGGTGAGCGGGGGAGAGAAATGAGAATCCATTTTGTTACCGACATCCCAGTGATGTTGTGGGGAATTCTGCCTTGTTTTCCAGAGCAAACATGACCTCCTACGAGATCCTGCAGATGGATTTTGAGATCGACAACGCCAGCAGCCTGGCAGGGGCCCAGCAGATCACCTGGCAGGTGGAATATCCACGGGACGACTCGGTCAGCGAGCTCGTGGTGTCTGAGATCTTCGTCAGCACAACCACGTTTGTGGGAATCGTTCCTCTTGCCATGGTAAGAACCTGCTGCTGCTCCATTTCTGAGTGTTTTTATGGGGATTGTTCCTCTTGCCGTGGTTAGAACCTGCTGCTGCTCCATTTCTGAGTGTTTTTATGGGGATTGTTCCTCTTGCCGTGGTAAGAACCTGTTCCATTTCCTGAATATTTATGTGGGAATTGTTCCTCTTGCCATGGTAAGAACCTGCTGCTCCATTTCTGAGTGTTTTTATGGGGATTGTTCCTCTTGCCATGGTAAAAACCTGCTGCTCCATTTCTGAGTGTTTTTATGGGGATTGTTCCTCTTGCCATGTTAAAAACCTGCTGCTGTTCCATTTCCTGAGTGTTTTTGTGGGAGTTATTCCCTTTGTCATGATAATAACCTGCTCCCTTTTCCTGAGTATTTTGTGGGAATTGTTCCTCTTGCCATTCTAAGAACCTGCTGCTGCTCCCTTTTCCTGAGTGTTTTCATGGGAATCATTCCCTTTGCCATGGTAAGAACCTGCTGCTCCATTTCTGAGTGTTTTTATGGGGAATGTTCCTCTTGCCATGTTAAGAACCTGCTCCTGCTCCATTTCCTGAATATTTTTGTGGGAATCATTCCCTTTGCCATGTTAAGAACCTGCTGCTGCTCCATTTTGCTGAATGTTTCCGTTGATCCTCGTTAGTATTCCAGGCAATGGGAGCCTTTTTATTATAAACTGCTTCCCATGCACCTGCTGCAAGCGATTTAAATGCAAAAAGTACATTTCAATAATAATTTATTTACCTGATGTTCCGTAATGGCTCCTTAGAAACCATTTGGGTCTTTTTGTGCAAATCCTTTCCCGTTTGTGGGTTATTGGCCTGGTTCATGGGAACAGCTCCTCTGGAGCCGTTGTCCTGTGCTCTGAACGGGACTGTCCTGCTTGTGCTCCAGGGGAAATGCTGTCATTAGAGGGGATGTTTCCCCTGAAATAAATTAGAATTGTATGAGTGGGCGAGTTCATTGCTAAACCAAACAAATGCACTGTTTGCTGTTCTGCTCTTCCCCAGAAGAGCCCAAGAGTCCAGTGAGCTGTGAAGTATCAGTGTAACAAAAGCTCTGCTTTGAGCTGCACAGAAAGGATAAAACACCTCCAGAAGATGGAGGGGTCCAGCTGGTTTAAGGTGTACGTGATGATTTATTTAAAAAATCCAAATGTCCCCTGGTAAAATCAGACACCTTTTCTAGGAGGGACCTCTGAGCTGTGTTTGATGGATTTTTTTAGAGCTTTCTGCACCACCTCACAGTTCTCCCTAGCTCCTTGAGCTCCTGCTAATTGAAACATCCAGTCTCAGCACTTTTCTGTGACCTGGAGAACATAAAATACATGAAGCTCCATCATCCTGCAGCTGCCAAAGGATTTTCTACTACAAAAGCTCAAAGGGATTGGATGGGCCTGCTTGCACAGGGGAAATAAATAAATAAATGCTAATTCCTAAAACTCCCTGCAAATTAACAAATGAGCTTTTCCTTAAATACTCTATTATTATTTAGTATTTATCTAGTGTTTTATATTTTTGGAACTCTTTGCAGACATTAATTAATCAGACCTGAATAAACTAAGCTTGATGAGAATAGAAAATTAAATGGAAATGAAGTCACTTTTATTTAGTCTTACCTGTTTCTGAATGACTTCTAAGTCCCTTTTTATGTTCTTAAAGGTACTTTTAAAAACACTTAATCTTACAATGCTCTTGCTTATTATCTCTAAAATCTACTTTGGTTAGGAAAGAGGTAGAATTTATACCTGTAAGAACAAGTGACAGCAGGGATGAGTGGCTTTGAAGACTGCAAATGCTTTTTGTCACCTAAACCCTTGTTTTGTTTTGGCTGATTTAATTCAGCCAAAAAAGCAGGGATGAGAGGATTACTTGGAAGCTGGACTATTTGACACCTGGAGGTTTCTTTGGAGGAGAGTGGAAGGAATATTCAGTTTTATTCAAGTTTTTTGTCCTAACCTCTTGAGATAAAAAGTTGGTAGAGGTTTTAGCTCTAGGAATGGCTCTGGAAGCTGCTGACGAGGGGAGTTTGGAGAAGATCACAGGTTCTTGGTGCTCCATCCTCCTGTGGTGCTGAGGATCTGCTCAGTTTAACATTCCAGGATCCCCTGTCTGCTGAAAAATCAGCCCCTTTGCTCCTGGGAGCTTCTCTCCTCCTCCTGCTGGTGATTAACATCTCTGCTAATTGATTATTCCAACATCTGGTGTCCAGATTAACACCTGGAACTCAGTCAAGGTGATCCATCCCCTCAAACACATCAGAAACAGATCAAGGGGAGGAAAGCACAGCCAGAGCTCTTTCTGCTTCCTCTGTTTGCTGTGCTGCTGAATTCAGGAGGAGAATATTCTGATATTCTGTCTTCTGCTGTTCCCATTGCTGACTGCAAACACAGCAGGTGATGATTTTAAAGCAAGGTTTATGGCATTGCAGTAGGATGGGAGGTGTGAATCTGGTCCATGTTTGATGCAGCAGAAGGTCCAGCAGAACATTCTAAAGTTGGAGCTAAACTAGACAGCTTGATTTGTCTTAATGTACAAATGTGATAGAATAATCCTGCAAAGTGGAAGTGCATGTCCTGCTAATTACAGAAGCTGATAACACAGATAAATCTGTTCTGTCCAGTGATGATATAATTCTATAAATCTCAGTTATTGCTCTTGATCTAAGCAGACATAATCTGCGAACTCTGTAGCTGTGCAGAGTTTGGAGAGTTGCTGGTAGCAAGGTCGTCAGTGGAGTCTGACACTGCTGGGATACAAGAAACAAACACTTCCCCAGCTGTGAGTCTGTCACCCAGGTTTCTGTCACAAACAACTGAGATTTGATTATTCTGTTACCTAACTAACAGTTGGCAAAAATATAAAGAAAAAAATTAAAATCCAGGTCTTTTAGAGAGTTTCCAGGCAACCAGGAACTTAGTTAAGAAAGAACAAGACATTGAAGGGATGTATTTTAACTGGTTTTTGTAAGAAGGCTCCAGCTGAGGCTGAAGGCTTGAGGAACAATAGATTTAATAATAGAAAAATACCTGGCATTGTCTTCTGATCTGGGGAGATGATGGCTTGGTCTGTGACTGGCAGCCCTGCTCTCTTAGATGTCTGTGCTGCAAATCCTCTCTCGGGTAGAAATGGAACTCTGGGTCCCAGCCTGTCACTATTCCAGAGTGTTTTTCAAATGCAGCAATCAATATTTCCCCAGGACTCTGCGCCCCTCAGCCTCAAACATTTCTCTGTCTCGTACAAGAATTTGAACTGTGTCTTCACTAAGTTTTCTCCCCAGAAATGGGAGCTGTTGGTGCAGTGGAGGGTTCCTGGTGTGGTGAATCACTGACACGATGGCTGTGCTCACTCTGGTGAGGTTCCCTCTAAATGGGAGGATGGATAATTGCATTTCTGATTGCTGCCAGACAAGAATACACAGAAAAACTGTCCTTAAAGGTGCTCATTTCTGTAACTCAGGCTGAAATGGGGTTGCTGAGAGCAACACTTGGCTGATTTGTCTGAGGAAAAACACTTTAAAGAATTTATTATTTTTTCAGAAACCGTGGTTTGCTAATGGAATTTATATTCAGACACCAATTAAAGGAGTGCACTCAGTCCAAGGTGGAAGCTGACCCAGACTTAGAAAGCAGATTACCTGCACCTTAAATTAAAAGGGAGAATTTGTCAGGCTTTACCAGCTTTTTCTTTGCTTGCTCTGGGGTTGGGTAAAAAATCCAAACCCACTTAATTCTGAAGTATAAAAAAAAAGGATAGGATCAGTCCTTTCCAGCAAACCCAGATGATTTATGTATCTTTCAGCAGTTGGTTAAATGCATTTATGTGCAAAATTGTCCCTTAAGTGTTTATCCGTTGCACTTAATGCATATTTCCTGCTTGAAATCACTTTGACCTTTGGCTTTGCAGTTGCTTTTTGACAGCGCCTTTTTGTTGTACTTTGCATGCAAAGGAACCTGCTCAGAATGGGATTTTGTACTTCCCAACATTGATGGTTTCATGGAAAAAAAAATTAAATTCAATCTAGAGTAGAACTTCATCCCAGAAATATTTGGGATTATCAACATTGTTTTTAAATAAAACTGGAATCTGTGGCTCCCAGATCAGTTTTCAGTGTGAGTTTTAACACTGATTAATGGCAGCAGGATTGAAGCCTTGAGCTTTCCTGAAATCCCGTGTTGGAAGGATTGATTTTGTACTCAGAGCAAATTAACTACTGGGGAGAGAGTACAGAATAGGAAAAGAGAGATTCTTCTTCTGTATTACTGTATTTCCCATGCCCACAGCGAGTGTTTGATGTCTCTGTAGCAGAGATAGGATCTTGTGCAATTATTGCCATCTCCAAATTAATTGTCATTGAGAATGAAATGGTTTTGTTTTGTCAGGCTGCTCCAAAAACCACAGGGTGAATTTTATGGAGAAAGATGAAATTTTAAAAGATTTCTTGGAACATATCAACCAAAACACAAAGCACTGAAGGTTTTATTAAGTCTGGTCAGGGGCAGGCTTTGACTCTGAAACACGCTGGGAGAGAAATGTGTGGGAGCAGATGTGAGGAGTGTCCACGTGGGATTTGACTGAACGAGGCCAGGGGATTTCAGCTTGTATTGTGATCAGCCACCCTGAAAAGCCATTTTAGTCGTTAAAGCTGTTTAACAGCAGAAAAAGTTATTTTTTTGTAGAGCTGAGGTGTTTGATTGAACCTGATTAAATCACAGAATTGAGTTGGAGGGACCCTAAAGCCCATCCGGTGCCACCCATGGGCAGGGACACCTTCCCCTGCCCCAGGTTCCTCTGGGCCCTGGACAGGACATTTTCAGGGATCCAGGGGCATCCACAGCTGCTCTGGGCACCCTCAGGGCCTCACCACCCTCACAGGGAGGAATTTATTCCCAAAATCCCACCTGTGCCTGTCCTCTGGCAGTGGGATCCATTCCCTGTGTGCTGTCCCTCTGTCCCTTGTCCCCAGTCCCTCTGCAGCTCTCCTGGAGCCCTGGAGGAGGCTCTGAGCTCTCCCTGGAGCTTTCTGCTGTCCAGGGAACATTCCCAGCTCCCCCAGCCCGGCTCCAGAGGGGCTCCAGCTCCTGTGGGTGCAGCTCTCCCTGTGGGATCTCACCAGAGCAGAGGAGGCGGGGTGATCTCCCTCAACCTGCTGCCCACAGTGCTCAGGATGCAGCCCAGGATATTCACAATAATGTACAGATATTCTGTTTGAGGAGAAAAAAGCGGGTTGTTTTTTAGTTTTTTTCCTGTTTGTTCTTTTTTTCTGAAGCGAAAATGTCCCGTTCTGAATACGGCAGACAAGGAACATTTTGGTAATGTCAGCATTGTTCCTCAGCGTTCTTCCAAAAATGAAATTCCAGACAAATGTCTTCAGTTTCATCAAGTGTTTCATTTTTAACTAGACTGTGTTTTCCAAAGGATATCACATTTTTTTCCTCTTTCAGGCTAATTCTGGGCATCTGAAGTAGGTTTTGGAATGGCTCAATGTGAACCATTATCCCTTTTTTCCTCAGTTAAACATCCTCTACCGTTTAATTTTGAGAGTGAAAAAGAAAAACTAAAGGGAAATTTGCTATTGGTGGGACAAAAATAATGGCATTTTGAATGTTTCCATGAAAGCAATGTGACATGACAAATTTTAAGAAGCTCTGTGAATACTATTAATATTTATGATGCACTCAGGAAAACAGCTATTGTGTGCCACATCCATCAAAGATAAGAATTGTATTCTACTGTGTTGGATGATAAACATTGAATGACAATAGCTGGAGATTATAGGAGGTTTTCATCCTCATGTTTTATGCCTGCTTGAGTAAAGCACCATGTTACTCCACTGTGAACCAATAATTTGCTTTCATGAAATTTGATACACTTGCTGATACCTGTTACAATCAGAGTCCAAAATATTAATGAACATGCAGAGGAGCCTGATGCCAAATGCTCCAGATCCTTTAGAATCAAGTCCTCCAGCATTTCCCACTCAGCCAGCTCTTGGAAGTCCCTCTGAATCTCCCCAAATTAGTGATTTGCCCACACGTTGTCAGTTGTTTGCTGTTTGGATGAATTGTGATTGCCCTGTGGAGTGAAGGCCCTTCCAGCACTGCAAGCTGCTTTTTCCGTGCCAGGTTTGTCCTTGGAGCCTCCCCCAGCACAGCAGTGGGGTGGAATTGTCTGTGCCACGGGAACCCTGTGCTGGTCCCACAAATGATGTCCTAACTTGGTGGCCTGGGTGTGGCTGGGGTGTCCCAAGTCTGGCCTCGCTGTTCCTCTTTGTCCTTGCTGTAAAATGCGGTTTTGGAGGTAATTTATGATCCCCAGGTGAGCAACATTAGGGACAGATGAAGGAGATTTCTCTTCCCACTGCCCTGTGGGTGGGCAGGATCTCCCGTGCCCTGCTTCCCCTGGGACTGATCCCTTTGGCACAGACCCTGCTCTTGCTGCCCTGCCTTCGGACAGAGCTCAGGGCTCTGGGCACAGCTCCTTCTGAAGGGCAGCCTGCTGGTGCCTCAGTTCTGCACCTCACGGGCCCGCTGGGGAAAAGCAGCTGTGATTTGGAATTGATGGATGAGTGTCTGGAGCGGCTTTGCTCTGGGGTTTCTAAATAAAGCAGGGTTTGGAAGAGGTAACGTGCTGACCATCGATCAAGGGTGGGAGGACAAGCAGCCCTTCCTGCAGCCAGAGTGATCTCAGGGCTGTGTGATCCGTGTGGACAGTTTCTATTCTTAGAAAATCCTCTCCAGGGGTGCACAGGCACTCAATTCTCATTAGAAGTGTTTCCAGTAATAAATGTGCACGGGGAAATGCTGAGAGGTCTTCTGCCGAGCTGGGGATCCCTCTGCTCCATTAGGTTTGCTTCCTTTCATGACAGATTTTTCTGGTGGGAGCTCAAGCTGAGGGAGGGATCCCTGGCCAGGGGATCAGGAGTGGTGGGAGCTGTGCAGGGCAGGAGTGAGGGCACAGGGACCCTCCTGAGGAGTGAGCTGAGCCCCCAGGGCTGGGAGCAGTGCAGAGCATCACCAGGACCCTCTGCTGTGCTGAGGGCTGCAAGGCTTTTACTTTGTCTGCCAAAAAGTGTTCCCGAACCCAATAATTTGTCTCCTCTAAGTTTTTCCAGCGTGCTCACTCTGGTTTTATTGCCAATTAGCATTCTGGTCTTGGTCCACAGCTGATTGGCCAGTAATTTGAACCAAAGCCCTCATCAAAAGGGCATCGTTTGTAAAACAGAGAAGAAATCTCTGAGATACTGAAATTACTGTTAATTAAATCGGCACGTGACTGCAATGCACACACATGAACAAAATGATGTTTGTTTTTGAGCTGTTCTGCTAGCTGGAGAGAAAGTATTATTAGGAATATTTGGTACTCAGCAAGATGAGTCCTTCCTACATAAATTAACTTGGTATTGTGTGTATAAATGTATATGGAACACAATATTTATGTACATACTGCAGTGCTGGTGCTGCCTGTGCTGTGTCCCTGTAAAGCTGTAAAAAGTGAAAGGCAAAAGGTAGAAGGGACAACCCCAAAATCAAACTTCATTCATCTCCCTTCCTCCTGCTCCTGTTTCCTTGTGGTCAGGAGCGAGATAATTCCTGTAGGGCTGGCTTGGCCCTGCAGAAGAGGAGGAGCCATGAGAATTCAGCTGGACAGAAAGAAAATGTGAGGCCTTTTGGTGCCTGCAGCGCCCTGGAGTGCCAGGCATGGGTTAACAACCTTGATGTGCTTCCTGTTGCTGGAGATTGAAGTGGCAAACGGAGCATTTGATCTCTGGATCTCATTAGTGTGTCACTTATTCCTGAGTGTATGGATGTCAAAATGCATTTGATCTGCTGCAGAGCCAAAGCCCCTCATTGTTTCAGCCTCCATTTGGGAGCTCACCTAATGAAGAGCAAATTTCAAAGGGAAAAACATGCTACTAAATTCCATAGCAGAGCAGGGAGCTGTAATGGTTGTGGAGTCTCCTGCCTCTAGACTGCCAGTTCAAATCCAGCTCTGCCCATGGGAATCAGAAATATTTACAGTATAATTTACCCTGTGACATTATCTGGTTCCTGGGGCCCAGCAGTTTCTGCTCAAAGATGTGCTGGCCCTGTGACATCAACTCCTGCAGGTCCTTCCTCCAGTGTTCCCCCAGCTCAGCCATTTCTTATTTTCCCCCTTTCCTTGTGGGTTTTTAAACTCAAAGTAAAGATGATCGAATTCCCACTTCACCTGTAGTTTAAAATTAAGTATTAGCTAGTGCTTATCAGTTGCATAAGTTTTCTTAATGATGTAACTTACAGAACAAAATGGGCACCAAACTGTTTGGGTTCTCTTTCTGGAAAAGCACTTCAGCACTGCTTTGGTTTCCATGATGATCTGCTTAAGCAAAAAGGAACAACAATCCCCGTGATCTCCACAGTTTCTATCCCATGATGTGAATTTTGGCCCACAAGTAAGAATAGTTTGTTTTGTGGAAAAATGTTCAGGCTAAGGATTATTCACAGAAAATAACTCTGATAAATGAATACATTTTCAAGTTTTCCATGGTCATGATCAATTCACAAAGAGGAAAAGGAATGCAGAATTAATCGAATAAATTATTCATTATATTCACTCAACTATAGCTAACAGTGAATTGTCTAGACAGTAATTACTAATTTTTAACCTATGCATGTTCACATAACACTATTGTGTGAATAGGTTCAGTGTACAGTGGCTTGAGATAATAGTAATGGATGTAAGTCAACTAGCAGGTGATTTTAATTGGGAAATTATATTGGATTTTTTCTATTGAACTTCCATAAAACATTACATAAATATTGGATCTTAATGTTTTTTTTCTCCAGTTGACAATATAAGCACACAGAGTTCTGTGCTAGTTTGATCAGTGCATAAGCAAACATCATTTTTTTATTATTATTATTTTAATTCTGCTGTAAAGCCCTCAAGAACACCATTAAGTTCAGAATACAGTGAGGATCTCAAGGAGGCTGCTGCAGGACCATTTTCAATTTCAGTGCTGGTTTTCCAGCAGCAGGGTTGGCTCGTGAGGAGGGTTGTGCTCGTTCTCAGGGTCAGTTTGCTGCAGTGTGCTCCCCACGGTGCAGGGAGCAGACCAAAGTCCTCCCACTTCATTGCTGTGGCAAAAAAATCGACATTTTTGGGGGATTCCCTGCATTTCCCAGGCTGTGCAGGACCTCTGCAGTGAGGGATCTCCCCCTGCCTGGGCAATGTGGCTGCTGGGATTTGCTGGGTGGAGCTGGTGCTCACTTCTGTGAGTGTGACAAGGAAGAAGACAGAGATTTAGATTCCCTTGAATTCTATTTTCTTTTTTTCCCCCAGAAATCTATATTACTATCACAGTTAATTAGAAAAGAGATTGGAAATAAAGTAGAGAAACCATAATTTCAGGTGGATTTGTTATCGGAACTCCTGCCCTGTGGACTAATTGTGAGTTGGGGATGTTGTGGTTCTCAGCTGCTCTGAGTTGATCAGAAACTGTCATTTTTATCTTCTACCTCACTTCAGGTGGCTTGCCTGAAGAGGAAAATAGCAGGAAACCCACACAAACAATTGGAAATGGTGCAAAAAGTAGGACATTGTGAAAGGATATTTGCATAAAGTGTTGGTTTTGTGTATGTCAGCTGCATCCTTTGGGATCTGGCTTATAGGGAGTGCTTTAAAAACCAGCCACGTACAGCTCCCATTAACCCTAATGCAAGTTCTGATTCTGACTTCCTGTGTGCTTAATGGTATCTTAATGCAATTTGATTTGATATTTAATTGCAGTAATTTAATTAATGGTTCTGTAAATAAAAAGGCTAAGTTGTGGCCTCGTGCATGCACAGATATGCACAGCAAGCAGCTCTGGGCTCCTGTGGGACTTGAATTTATGTGTCTTAAAGCAGAGTTTAACCCTAAGGATGTATGATAAAATGCCCAAATCCCAAAATAACACTGTAATGGTGTTTGCATTGGAAATGTGAGTGTTAGTTCAAGGTTTTGGGAGAGGAGTGGCATTTAAACCCTGACCCACAGATTTCTTGTTGTGGAATAGGTCACCTCACACTCAGGAATTGCTTCCCTGCGTAAAGTGCATCACATTTAAAATAGTTTACAAAGACTCAGTTATTAATGAAACTGTTACTAATTGGATAATTGCTGGCAATATTGTTCCAGAATCCTGTTGGCCCAGGGGGTTGTTTTTGAGCCAGAGCTCATAGGTGTTTCTAACCCTGCTATTGATGTGCCTTTGACCTTCTCGAACACATGCTGCTCGTGTCTGCTGCACACTTAAAATGTCTATTAAATATTGATTCGTCTCCCTTATAAACCATTTATAAATAGAAGCATGTAGTATAAATGTAAGCTAAAATCATTAAGGCTGCACGGTTGTGCAAGTTAATAGGAGCAATGTTGAAAAGTTAGGGAGTGCATGAATTAGGGGAATTAGGAATAATAAACTGTAATTTTAGTGCAGGATGGAGTTCTCATTGAAGTCAGGGATTTCTCATAGCATCCCCTGAAGATTTTCCTCTTTTTAAAAATTTATTTGCAAACAAAAATCCAAATCTTTTCCCAGAGGAGAGCTTTGTAAAGCACAGCTTCAAATACTCATGCAAAGGAGGAGGAACATCCTGTATTCACATATGGAGCAGAGGTCTGGGTTCCCCAGTGAAATGCAGAGGTGTTCTGCTGATGTTAATGGAATTCTACTGCATCCCCTTTACCATAAATCACAGCCAGCTGTTTCTAAATCAACCCCAAAGTGAACTGAATTCAGTATGAGCAGCGTCCCACTCCAGCACAATTGCTGGCTGTTAAGCTTGGAGGTAAATCACATTTATGTCCCTTCAAATCCACGCCTGCTATGATGTGAGTGAGACCCTTTTCCTGAACTTGCCTTGCCCTGAGCTTGCACTGCCGTGGGATTTGGCGTTATTGCAAATACCCTGAGCTGTTTGTGCCAGGGGGTTTTATTTTGGCCGTGGCACTTGACCCCTAAGGACAGACCAGATTCTGCTGTCATTAACGGGGTATTTAGAGAGGCAGGAGCCAGCTCTGAAACCCTCCAAAGCAGTGAGGGAATGACAAATCCAACCTCCCAGGCAGTGGCAGCAATCGTGAGGCCTTTCCTGTGCCAGGGGAAAAATCAGGTAGATGGAAACAACAGTGAAGCAACAAGGGTTCAAAGTGCTTTTTTTGAAAGCATCTCTTGCCATTTCCAGCTGCCTCCCTGCTTTGTCACCTCTCCCTTCTCAGATAAGCAGCAGCATCACCAGGCACAGACTGTGCAGCTTTCACTCAGCACTGTACCTGACCCCCAGCTCTTAAAAGCAGAACAATTAAGTGACTCCCAAAGAGGATTACAATGGAGAATTAGAGGGTATAAATGTGATTTAGCACGGAGCGCTGAGCGTGACAAATCATTTCTGTGCCCAGATCTCGCTTGCTCTGAAATGAGTTTCATTTGCAGGCCTGGAACAGGCTCAGCTGTGCTCCAGTGCCAAGGGTCAGGTGCAGCTCGGCTCTGGCCAGATCCTCTCCTGAAGCAGCACTTTTGTCAGCTCCTTATTCATGGCAGGAAATCCAGGGACACGAATGTGCCAACCAAACTCCCAGGTTATTTCCTTCTCTTTGGTCCTAGGACAAGGCAAGGTGGATTCGGGGTTCTGTGTTTGTGTGACTGAAGGAGATCTTGAGGCAAAAACTTTCCAGAACATGTGGTGTAAGCGTACAATCAAAGGGAAGATTTTCTTGAATATCTTCCTGCTGTGAATTCCTCTCTGAGAAGTTTGTCTGAGTCTATCACTCCTACAGAAGCTGTTGAGTGTTTCATTGATAAATGGAGATATTTCCCCCCTCCAGAGGGAATATTAATAGCAGGCACGTGTTTGCGTGTGTCTGTGTACTGAGTTGCCTTGGAAACGAGGAGAGAAAGCTCCATGAACCACAACATGTTTTCCATTTGAGGAACACTTGTGCTATTGTAGAACCAGATACCAAAATAATCAAATCCATTCATGCACTCTGTGAGGATCGTGCTGCAGGCAGCAGCCTGAGACTGCAGGTCCCGTGTAAAGATGACAGAAAGGCACTTGACTCTGGTTTTGAGCAGATTGCTGAGCAAACGAGTTGACATTGGTGGAGCTGCTAATAAGGTGGAAAAAGGGGAATGTATGCAGGTTCTACAGAACCTTGGCAAGGCTCCAGGTGCGTGTTCAAGTCACTAAGACACGGAACAGGCCTTGAGTGTTCACATCACAAAACAAAGAGGACAATTTCACCTTATGTGTAAGAACAGCTGGTTCAGCATATTGCCCTCAAAGACAGCATGTTGAAACAGCTGTCCAAGTGTTTCCGAGGTTAATCTACTCAATTAATCATTGTGGATTTTGTTTCCATGTATAATCATGTTTGTACTGCTCCTTGTGGGCACGTGAACAAAATATTGAATATAAAGTTTTAGTCATCGCTGAAACGCCTGCCAGAACAGTTTGTGTGGAAAACTCTTTAAAGTGACACTGACTTGTGGGGAGATAAATGGGGGCTTCCCTTGGAGCAGCTGAAGTCACACATTGCCCCCCGCCCTCTGCTGCTGCAGAGGTTGTTTTTTTTAACATATTTTACACAATGTTTTACATGAGGTTTAGTTTTACACGATATAAAATTAACACAGGTGTGGTTATTGTAATACTGAAACAATCTTCAGTGAGACTCTGTCCTGGAGAGAGGTGAGATGTGTTCTGAGGGCTGTTGTGCTCTGAAAGTCATACACACACAAAAAAGCTGCAGCTCCCACCTCAGCTGAATTCATGTTGCAGTGTTTTGTGAATGAAATCCCAGGACCTTGCACATTTTATGCATATTTGCTGCCATGGAATTGTAGACAGCCTTGATCAGAAAAATCCTCTGGCCATCCATTTGAGCAGAAATAAGTAAAATCTAAACATCAACCTTTCTAAATATCACTGCACATGTAAAAATAGTAAAATCCTTATGCATCATATCCCAGTCCACCTTTCTTGTCAGTGTTTTTTCAGTTAAATGCAGGCTTTGTTTACCCCAAGAGACCATGCAGAATAAGTGGGAAGAGCTATCACAAAAGTTGGTGAAATACAGACTACAGCAGCTCCACACAGCTCTGCTTAATAGACGCTGAAGTCTTTTCCTCTGCCTTGACTTTCCCAGATTATAGGAAAGTTTAGGTTTATTATAGGTTTATTCCCCTCTGCTCTGAACTGCACTGCATGCTGGAGTGAGGCTTTTTAGATTGAAACTCTGGTTTGAGATTCTTGTCCAGAAAAGGAGAAAAAACAAAGGAAAGCAAAGCAGAAATGCTGCAGCAGCGAGGGAGCTGTGCCAGCCCTGGCTGCCCCAGAGCTGCTCCTGTCTCTCAGCCCAACATCCCCTGGCCAGGAACCCCCATCTTCCTTCACTGCTGTCACAATCTGTCTTTAGGAAGAAGAGCACTTGCAGTTTTATTCCAGGTTGTTCTCTGTAACAGCTTTTGTCAGATTGCATTGGGTCTGTGTACCAGGATTAATTACAGCGCTGCTGGGAGAAAAATCCCAAACTAAATCAACAGCAACTTGCACAACTGCCTTCATTAGCACAGAGGAGGAAAAACAGCATTGAAGTGCCATGTTTGAGGGAGTGTAACTTGGGGCAGGGAGTTGAGTGTCAGCATCATTTGACAAAAAAACTGAGAACAAATGGGAAGGTGTGTTTGATGTGGCTGCTGTGACTTCAGAGGCTTGGCCCTGGTTGAGCACTTTGTATCATACTGGACATGCAAACAAACCTCCACTGACACAGGAGAATGCAGAAGGAAATGTCTGATGGCCTTGTTTTGCTTTTCGTTAGAGGAGCCTGCTGATAGTAATTTTTGGGCTTTTGGAAAATTCTTGCATGATAACAAAGGAGCAAAGATACACAGAAACATGATTTTTTGTTTCAAGGTCCAGTTTATTCATTGCCAGATCATTGTTTGGAGAAATTGAAAAAGCAGTAGTTTAAATGAGATACTTTAATCACCCTGTTTAATTTGATTTAGGTAAGAGCCTCCCTTTTTGGAGGAACACTTTGAAAACAAACCGTAAGAATTACTGCCCCCCATCTCTGCCGAGTGCAATTCAGCACTGAGGTGGTGAAATATCACCAGGAGGAGTGGCTAAATATTCCAAGGTGGGGAAAAAAACTGCTAAGAAGTGGAAGGTGAGGAGAGCTTGCTCTTTCCTGCGAGGTAATTGTGCAGGGGTGCCTCCAGCTGGAAGCTCTTAGCAGCTGGAATTTTGACTCAGGTTTGTGGAGGCCTTTAAGTGCCGCGCTTTTCCCATCTCTGTCAATCCTTTGATAAAATGATGTGTCAAGATGCCACAGAACCACGTTTCCCTCAGCTGTGTTTTCTGCCAAAAAAAGCATCTTCTCCCGTGCTGCTCTGTCTATTTAGCAGCAGCAGTGTGCACTGAGGACACCCCATGAGCTGCAGGACAGAAAGGACATGGCCTCAGGCCTGCCCTTGCTCCCACCTTACAGCAGTCAACCATTTGAAGCTGCTAGTACAAAAAGGAGAAATAAATGTGTTATCATTTGAAAACCTGCCAATTTTTAGAGGGAAAGTAGAGAATGAAAGGTTAACACAGCCAATTTTAAGGGAGATAAATTTCCTTAATGGAGGCGAATAGCAAATATTCCTTTTATTTGAGCAGTCCAGCAGGGCTGACCTGATTTCTTTCTGCAGCTCAGGCTCTGTGTTTTTGTGTCTCACCTTAGGGAAATGGCAAAAATTGGGAGAAGGTTTCCTTCACTTAGATGGTTCTTGTAGATGAGTTCTTCAACAGAAGCTGGATAATTCTCTTTTGCCTTTCTTGCTGTACCCAGTTTATCTTCCTGGAGAATCAGAAACAGATTGGGAGGTTTGAGTTTAAATCATGTCTTAATGACTTCTAAAGGCTGATTATGAAGATGATACTTTGGAAGCAAAGATAGAAGTCTTTTCTCGCTTCCATCCTTCAGTTCTGTTGTTGGAAAACCAAGTCAGCCGCTCTTTCATAGTTTACAAACAGCTTAAAATGAAAAAAATCAAACCTACCGTGGAATCCCAGCCTGGTCTGAGTTTGGTGCTGAGGTGTAAGAACAAGGGACCAGTGTTAAAATCCTTTATCAGGGAAATGTGCTGTGATTTTGATATTTACTTGCTTTTGCAGAATAGTAAGTGGGAGACCTTTGTCTGTTTACAGAATGTTTCTATTGAAAACCAATAACGCTGTCACTTTCCATTCCTGAGGAACACGGATGTCACCCCCCCTTGCCCCGTTTCAAACCACCTGTGGGATGACATTGAAGACCCCTCCAAGTGGAACATTTTGCAATAGTTTCCTATTAAGAGATATTCTGTGATTTTCCTCTTGAACTCCTGCAGCTGCCAGTGGCATTATAAACTCATATGCCATGATCATTTTCCACTTAAGAAGGGTGGCAAGTAATAGAGTATTTCTTCCTTTCCTTTTATCTCTTGCTGCATTTGGAGCCCTCTGGATTTCCTTGCAGTCTGGTATTTGTCGTATTTGTTGTATTTTTATTTTTTTTTTTGCTGCACAGCAGAATTTCAGTGAACCTGCCAATAAAATCCCCCTTTAGCTGTTATGCACAAAGGCTACTAAGTAGGAAAAGTGTGGAAATTGGTGTTTAAATTGGTCAGAACCAGTGAGACAGCAAGTGTGAGTGTAGCCACGGAACAGGCATGGATCTGGGGCTGGGGAATATGGAATAATTTCCTCCTCTGGCACTGGCCTGCTGGGATTTCCTCTGCCTCAGTTATTTTAGATGTATCATGAAAATCACTCTCCTGATGTCTTTGGCAGAGCTGAGAACTGGTTTGGAGGCATTGTGGAAAGGACTAGCTACTAGAAGCCTTAGTTAAAATTAATCATTCTGTATGTAATTCTTAGAACAGAGGAAAGAGAGATGGGAAAAGATGAAAAATCCAATAGCTGGATGCTGATTTCACAGCAGTTTTACATTTGTGTGGATACTTGGTCTTTACTGTAGTTACTACCTCCAGCCAGTCTCTTTTTTTTATTAACTTCTCACAGATTCTTAACACATTCTTTCATTTGAGGGACTGTGTTTCCTAAAAGCTGATGGACTCTGGAAAAAAATATTGATGTTCTGACAGCAGCAGCTCAGCTTCTGAAACACAGATGAAATTGTCCTAGTCTGCAGGAAATAAATACACTGCACAAGAGTTCACTGAGAAATTCAATCACGAAAACAAAAAAGAGATTTTGTTCTGAACTTGAATAAAAAAGAGCTTGTTCTTTGTAAAAGCTGAGCAGGAAAAGAAATAATCAGACACAGGGGCCTGCCAGAACAAGGTGGAACGTCACACAAGGCGAGCAGACTGGCAAATTAAAGTCAAGAACAAAACTCAAGCCAAGAAGAGGCAGAGGAAGGAAGTAAAAGTCTCCAGTAGTTCTTAGATAAGTCAGGAAACTCTCAAAACTCACCTCAAATAAATCAATGTTCTGATTTGAAAAAAATCCCATTTTTTAATTTTAAGGTGGTTTTTTTTTTGGAAAGAAAATATTCTCAAAGTTGGCTTTTTTACACTTGTTGATTTTCATCAAGGAATTTTGTTTTCTCCAAACCAAAAGCGTTCCCAGGCAGTACCAAACACAGCCAGGTGAGATTTTATTTAGTGTTTTTTTCAGCAGAAGCTCAGTGTTGGAGGCTCGAAAGGCAGCACCTCATCTGCGTGAGTGGAGTGCAGGGAGGAGCAGTGTGCAGTGCAGAGCTGCTCCCAAAATCAGGGAACAGACCTCTGAGCCTGTCAGGACACAAAAGACTCTGCTGCATTGCCTACAGATGTGTTGGATTTATTTTTCCTGGTTTTATTATCCCATGCAGCACTAGGAAACTTTATTAAGTGCAGCAGACAAAAAGTGGATCGTTTGTGAGTCTGGGGCACTGCGTGGATCCTGCAGGGGTGTAAAAATTATTTAATTCCCTGTTGTGTGTAGGCACTGACTATTTATAGTTTTGAAAGCATGGAGGGGTAGAAATTCTCTCCCCTCAGCCTTGATTTTAAGGATAAAGAGATATCTGAGCCCTTTAATAGGCAATGGAGAGGGATAAATCTTCCCAAGTGTCTCTGGTGCTGTCCTGGCCGTGGAGTGGCAGGGAGTGAATGAATGAATGACAGAATCACTCGGGGGAGAGGAGAGCACTCTGAGCACACTGAGCCTGCCTGTGAGGAGCCAGTCCTGCACCGGAGAGCTGCACTCCACATCCGAGACCAGCCCCATGCAAGCGTGAAATCCCCTAAGCAGGTGAAATAAGCGAGTACAGCAGCCTGGTCCTGGCAGATAAGACAGCCCGTCCTCAAGAGTGAAAAATAGTCATTCCTTGGGTAAGGCACAGGTCTTTCCTGCCAGATCCATGTACTTCAGAAAATGAAATCCTCCTTTTGCAGGGCCGTGAATGTGAGCATCTCACAGACCTGTGTTCCAGTTTAAACTCTGTAGTGCGCTTCTCAAATGTAGTTAATGTGCATCCTGCTCTGGCCAGAGTTTGAACTGAGCTGAGAGGAGAACACCTAAAATCCACTCCTGACCCCTGTGGAGTGAATGCTGGACAGCTGACTCCTCTCAGGAGACCCCAGAGGATTTTGTATCATTTTATGGTGGCTTTCCCCGGATCTTTCCCTGACATAAAGAAGTTTTCCTAAGCCCCAGGCACTGTGGTGGCTGAAGGGAGCGAGTCACCGTGCCCGAAGCACGCTCCCTCCGTGCTGCTGCTCCTGCAGCGTGCTGGGATGTGGTGTAGACAAGCTGTAATTAATTTGTGCATCCTTCTATAGCATTAAACAGCTGTTATTACAGAAGGACGTGGATTTCTGCCCAGGTAGAGCTCGTGGAGGAAGATGAGCACACAGATTGCGGCGCTGAACTCACGTGATCCTCAACCTTATGTTTCAGTGTCTGCAGTTTTGCACTTGTGAAACTGAAGCCTTTTCAAGCCACCGAGTTGCCAGCTCTCCCACTGCTCCAGTGGCAGAGAATTCCCTCTAGAAAACCCTCCAGCCCAGTCTGAAAGAAATTGTCAAGGCTAGGAAAAGAGTTAGAGAAGTGTCTGAAGGAAACTTTTCAGAACGGCCATCTCCAATGTTGTTAAATATTATTAAGCCTGTGGGACAAACATACAGAGCCAGAAAATTCTATCTTTGGCTACTGGTGGTACTCAGGTGGATCTGATAATTATGTTCCATGGCCAGGCATGGCCTCTGAGGAATGCTCAGATTAATTATTTCATGGCCATTTGAAAACAATCCTTAGTGTATCAGCTTGTACACTCACTGCTCCTGAGTAGAGAGCTCTGCCCATTTTGTGTCCACTTGCAGGGGATATTGTTTGATTTCAGTCAGAGGGGAACCACAGTTTTATTAAGTCAGAACATGAGTATGCTTTTCCAGATCAAAAGGGAAAAAACAATATCTTTAAATGAAGAGAAGGACTGGCTTGAGTGCATCAGGAGGATGTTCAGATCCTGCACAGATTTCTGAATACAGCATGAATTCCAGCGGGAATGACTGGCAGAGTTTACCAGACTTGGAGGCTGACTTTAGGCCCTGTGTTTCTTGGCTGAAAGGTCCTGAAAGTCCTGAAAGTCAGGGGCTCTTGTTGTTTGTCCTCTCTGCAGACGTTTCACATCAGCTACACAAGAGTTGCTGTGCGTGAGGGCTTGGTGTCACCGAGCAGGTTTGGACAGGATGTGCTGAGGAGGAATAACCTGAGCCCGGGCTCAGGGAAGGGCTCTTGCTTGTGCACAAGGCACAGTGGAGTCTGCCTGACAGGTTGCAATTACTTCTGCCGAGTGCGCCAGGCTGTGTTCTGAACCTTTGCTTAATGGGGGCAGATCTGTTCTGAGTTGTGGGAAAAAAAATCCCCAAACTGCCTCAGGTCACAGCAATGACAGTCTCTGCGTGTCTAATCAGGTTTCACCTTCAGCAGCAGCTTTTGCTTATTCATCCTACATCAACCTCAGAATGAGCTGAATTTGCTTTGTGAAAAACCGTGAAATGGAGTAAATCTCAGCTTTAGTTTCCATGAACTCCAGGAGAGAATTCCCCCTCCCGCTGGCTGTGTGTGCCAGGTACACTCTGCTGAGATCAGAGCTTCCTTCAGTGTCTCCATGGCAAAAAGACAAGTCCTGAAATGAGGCTCTGCTTCCGAATCTCTGGATCGCGCTCTTTTGTGCTAAAGCAAATTGTTTTTGCAGCACTGATACACATCTAGAATAATATTCAATTAGGCTAATGGCTGCTGCTTACATTGTTCAGTGAGAAGCAGCGATTAGGAACCTCTGAGTATGGTTCAATCTGCATTAATTCTTCCTGCAGAACACCTGCACCTGCCTGTGAGATACAGGAAATGAAGCCTTTGTGCAGGTAAACAGAGGAGATGGAGGATGGCCTTTGGCTGCAGGGTTTGTGGCTGTCCATGGGGCAGAGTGACCCCTCCCAGCAGTGGTGCTCCAGGAGAGAGGCTGGCACAGGGAAATCCCCGGAGCAAGGGATGCTGGAGGGGATGGCAGTGATCCTGCAGGGCAGGGGGGCTCTGCTGCACCCGAGAACCGGGACATGGGTGATGCCACAAGTGGCTGCACTGACATGATGTTTGCAGAGTAAGGAAGTAGCTGAAGTTCAGCCCTTTTTTAGGAGAGAGGATAGAAAGAAATGAGGAAGGAAAAAAGGGTCAAGGAATGTAATCTCGTTACAAAATTTATGTTTTCTGATTTTCCTTAAACACATAATCCCAGCTGTTTGTTCTTGCCTTTGGGGGACAGAATGGTATTTCTTACCTGATGTAATGGTGGACAGTGGAGTTTCCTCACACCCAGGCTTCATTAATATGTATTGGAAACCTAAAATGGTATTCAGCCACGAGGGGGGAAAAGTACAGAATTGCTGTGGATTATAATAATTTCAGCAAAGCATCTAATTTATATATTAAGCTTGCTTAATGGATTTATATTGCCTTGCTCTTTGATCTGAAGCAAAAGGTGGTGAATAATTTATCAAATAAAAAACTCTCCCCTAGCCCAGCCCACACGTCACAATCTGCCCTGTAATTTACATTTTTTAAGAGATGCCGTTTCCAGGCAGAAGAACTGGTTCCTAAAAGACTTCTTCTAATATTACAAATGTATTTTCGTGAGCTACACTCTAGGGAAAGAAATAATAATGAAGGAATGCAATTCTACAGACAAATGTTCCAGCTCTCTGCCTTCCTCACTAAAGACAGTCATTTCAGCTAAATGCCAAAAGGCATTTAACTGTAGCATTTGTCAGTGGAATAGGGTTGGCTTTAGGTTTCCCTCCTGATTTACAATTGAGTGTTTATTGGGTTTAGTGTACTGTAGCATGTTTTGTTAACCTCTGGAAAAACGCAGGCAGCCGGTGCATTAATCACAGGGATGATACCTGTCAGGGGAGCCTGGGCACTGCAGGGCCTGCCCGCCTTGGTGGGAAGGCTGCTCCCACTGGGATTGGCTAAACTGGGATTGGCTAAACTGGGATTGGCTAAACTGGGATTGGCTAAACTGGGATTGGCTAAACCGGGACCGGCTCCCGAGCTGCCTCCTTGTGAGATGGACATCGATTTCTCCATGTCTTTGTTTTTCAACCAAAAGAGGGTGAAAGCGCTGCGTGTTGGCAGCTTCAGGGAGCTGGGTGGGCTGTGAGAGTCCCTATGTGAGGAGGATTTCTGTCACTGTGGGGAGATGGGTGAGCTGAGCCAGAGTCCCTGTGTGAGGAGGATTTCTGTCACTGTGGGGAGATGGGTGAGCTGAGCCAGAGTCCCTGTGTGAGGAGGATTTCTGTCACTGTGGTGCTGTTTAAAGCACAATCATTGGGAGCTTTGTGCCCGGAGTTCCTCAGCTGATTTGACCCATCAGGGTCACTCCTCAGCAGCCCCAGTTCCTGGTTCCATGCACAGGAACAGCAGTGTTTGCAGTCAGAGCTCTCTCCTGACACATCTCCCATTCATTTTCCTCCACATTTCTCCAAACCCACCAGTTGTCAAACATTTACTACACTGTGTGCAGCATTTATTCATATTTAAATAAAGCCATTATCCTGGCCTTGAGTTCCAGTAGTTTTCTGCTCTTCCTCTTGAGTATTTCTCTCAGTAGTGCCATCTAATCAGCTTTAGGTTTTAATTAAACAGCTGTCATTTGCTTCCTAGTTCTGTTGTGACCTGATGTTGTATTAAATTTTAATTTAGCCTGGGCTGCATAAGAAGTAGATTCCTTCAGACAACAAAGAAATGCTATTAGCAGGTTACAGTTGTAATTAAGAAGAGCTGTGCTGAAGTGTTAATGCATTCAGGTACAGAGAGAGCTGCAGATAAACACACACATTATTATTATTATTCAGGGATGGAGCCTGTGATATGAATGTGTAGCTTCCACCCAGGCTGCTGAGCTGAAGGAGCTGGTCAAGATGTGACAGCTGAACCGCTCAAAATGGAAATGGGAAAGGAAATGGGAAAGGATTCCCAGTTTTTCACCAGGACCTTGCAGTGCCCACAGCTGGAGGATTTGCTGGTGGTCCCTGGGTGTTGTTGCTGGTGTTTCCCTGTGCCTGGTGGGAGGATCTGCCCCTGTAAATCAGCACAGGGACCTCTCTGCATTCTGATTCTGGCAGTAATCACCAGCACAGGAGCTCAAGTTCAGTGGCTCTTCTCCTGCAGTAAACCTTACCATGGAAATGTAAACCAAGCTTTGCAGAATTTAGATGAAATGTTATGACTTGTTGAAGAAGCACTAAAAAGTCTGTTTATAAATCTACTGGACAGTCAATTAGTTCATATTTCTTCCTCAGAGGAAAAATATTTTTGCAGTCTATAAATAGCCAGCTCCTAAGAAGGTCTTTACACAGCCTATTATATTTGTGTAACACTCACTCCAGGCACCAGGCATCTGAAATATTGATTTCTCTGGTGGAATTGCTTACCAGTGAAGTGCAGGTTAGTGGGGCTGCACCAGCTAATTGGCACGGTGTGTTCCTGGGTGTGCTGGGAAGCAGGGAAGGTTCAGGACAGTTCTGCTGCTTGTGCTTGTTTCATGCTCATCTTCACCCCGGCTTTAGGAAAGGAATGCAAATAAATTGCCTTTATCAACTTCACTTCGTCCTCAGTGCATCAAAGCCTGCCTGCAGCTTTGGCAGCTGAAGAGCACTCGGACCTCAAAGGAGGCTGGAGGTTTGTTTGTGCTTTGCCACACAGGATGGTCAACACCCCGGTGAGAGAGAGAACAAACAGCACAAAAAACAAACGAGAAATAGATCTGAGGAGCTGGTGCCCACCAAAGTCCAGAGAACCCTTTAATCCCTGACTAAGTCATGCTTTGGATCAGGCTGTGGCTGCCTGACCTGGAGGAGTTCACAGCTGTGCTAACACAGACTTTGGAAGGGGAATTTGTTGTGTGTTCATTGTTTGTGACCTTGGCCAAAATAGATTTTCCCCAGATGCATTGAAGAAGACCATCTGTTGCTGGAGAATGTTGGAGAACTTCTCTTCACGAGCTGTTTGACACAGGACCACCAGGTCCTCATCAAATATCTGATATTTGGGGGCTTAAGCTATATGGGATGTTTGCAGTGGTGAAATCTTACCTCGTCTCTGACTTACGGATTAATTACCTTCAGTTTTGCTTTGTCTGTCTTATAAAACCTTTTCCCCCCTGAGGTGCACCTGAGTGCTTTCTTTCACCTGGCTGTGCATTTCCTCCTCAGCCTGTTTCAAATCAGTCTCTGTAAAGGATCCTCAGTTGTGTTTTCACACTTCCACTTCTGTCACATCCTTCTGTCTTTGCCAGTGTCCCTCTCTCCTGGCTGGCAGCTGGTAATAAATGAGCACATTCAGCAGAAACAAAACCAGACAGTCATTTACTGTGTAAAACATCTGGTTTGTGCTTCGCAGGGAACAGAACAAAGCCTGTCCTTATTTCCTGAGGTGTTATTCCGAAAGGCCTCTCTGCTCAGGATGACTCTTAAATCACATTGAAGGCTGGGTGTGAAGCTGAGCCCGTCCTTTTAGTGCTGTTCTGATCAGAAATGGACTCGAGCGTGTGCTCCATGCTTTTCTGGGCCGTGGCTGCCCATAAACATCCCGTGGGCTCTTGGAGGTAGCTGGCACTGCTGTTATTAGTGCTGCAGCTCATTTAATTCAGGGCCTTTTTGTAGAAGGTTCTGAGTATTGATTAATAATACATCTTAGTTGCAAGTATTTATTGGTCTTCTCCAGCTGTCCTTAGCTTGTGGTCAATGCCCATTATTCTCTATCAATCTAGCCAGCAGCCAGAGCAAATGATAGTGAATGTATCTCCCTATGCAAGGGAGATCAAATTTTTCACTAAAATCCATTCCTTCTTCCACCAATTCTAATAATGGAATTTAAAGTTAGATTAGTTCGAAGCAACTTTTTTTATTTTTTTTCTCCCCTTAACTGGCGAGCAATTAGTTTTACGGAAGTTGAAAAATGAAAAGGGGATTGATTCAGAGCATTTCCTATCTCAGGCTTTTGGAGAGGGCCGGAATGAATCCCTGGGAAATCCCAGATATCCCTTGCCCTGCCTGTGGGTCAGCTTTTGGGCTGGCACTCAGCACTGCTTCTGCACCTCCTGGTGCCAGGCAGGGGCCTCTGTGGCAGCTCATTTGGAGTAATTAATCACACTGCAGCCACAGCGAGGCCGGGGGAAGGCTGTGTTAATGGAGCCATCGCAGTGCCAGCGCTCCGAATTCTTCAGGATTACAGATACGGGTGGTTAAGCGTCTCCAAGTGGGATTTGGATGGGGAAAGACTAAACCAATTGTATATGGATGCATAGTTTTTCTCCTAATGTATTTATGGAAATAAATGGTCGACTCACAGCAGAGTGATGTGGAACAGGAAGGAAGAAATGCTGTGGTGGTGGTGGACAATCAGCTCCCAAAGCACTGGTGTGATTTGGGGTGGAGCGGGAGGAGTTGTTGGTGCCCTGGAGATCCTACGGAGATCGCAGGGAGCAGGGCTGTGCTTACAGACTCCACGGCCCTCAGCAAAATCTGTAAATGGGCTCAAAAGGAGCAAACCCACGCTGGTCAAAACCAGGGCTTGCTGGTGCTGATGCAACTTCTGGCTTGAGAAGTTTCTAAAGCACCGCAGGGCGCGTGCAAGGGACGGTCCCATCCCCGGGCCTGTCACTGTCACTGTCACCACCCCTGGGACGCTCTGGTGGGGTTGTGCTCCTCTAACACCCGTCCCGTGTTTGTGTGTGCCCCCAGGACACAGAGATCCTCAACACAGCCATCCTCACGGGCAGAATGGTGGCAGTGCCAGTCAAGGTGGTGGCAGTGCAGGAGGACGGCTCCGTGGTCGATGTCTCGGACTCCGCCGAGTGCAGATCTGCCGACGAAGACGTCGTCAAGGTGAGGCCCCACACGGGCTGGACAATGCAGTTTCTGGGTTTTATTCCTCCTCCAGCACCCCCAAAAGGGGATTTTCCATCAGCCAGTCATTCCCTGTGGGAAATAGAAAACTCTCAGAAGCTGTGTGAAAGCAGATCTTAAAATAGAAGAATGCAAGAATACAGATAAGCAAGGACAGAAAATAATAAGACTGTGTTTTTGAACTGTGTGGTCATAGGCCTTAGAAAATATGGTGAGATAATAGAAAAATGTAAGTTTAATAATGAAGCTTTATTCATTGTTTTTAAGCCACAACAGGCAAGCATTGTTAAAAGCAGAAGGTGTAGCTCTAATGATTGGCTTAGCAAACACTTGTAAGCGTTTAACAGTGTCCAATTGGCTAGAAAGTTTTTTAAAAGGCCTTGGAACCAAGTGGTATAATGCAGATAGATAAATTATATAGAAAAGCCTTATAAAATCAGGCCTCGCTCTGTAATTTATCTATCTGCATTATAACAACCAAGAGAATTTGTGCTGCTGTTGTTACAGCACAGGCTTTCAGCATCTCTCGTGTCTCACCTCGCCCTGGGGCTGGTGCTGAGATAGAAGCTCAGGGAGTGCCTGTCCCGTCCTGTTATTGACAAATACAGATCCAGCAGTTCCAGGGGAGGGTGCTGCTCAGGAGGGAGGTCCCAGAGGTGCTGCAGGGTCCCCACAGCCCTGCAGCTGACCCAGATCTGCCCAGGGCTCCTCTGCTGCTGAGGAGGGAGGACGTGGCTGGTGCATCCCACGAGGGGAGGGCGGCTCCTTCCAGAGGGGTCTCTGTTCCTGCGTGGCTGTGATGCCTTAAATGTCAACTTTTATATTTTTTCGGACTCTGTCTTGTTTTAATGTGTGGTTCTGGGTGTCATATTCAGGGTTGGTGAGCTCTCTACGCAGGGTAGGGAGACAAAACAACTCCTTTCTAGCTGGGGACCAAGAACAAATTTTAGGCCCAAAATATAAACAATAGTGAAGAAGAGAGAAAGAACAAAGAAAACAGAGTTTTATACCCAGAAGCTATAATTAGACAATTAACTCCAATATGCTAATGGAACAGAACTTATAAAAATATGAGACCTTGTGCCTGGGATCCATTTTGGGCCCATTGCTGGATTGCTTGGGTGCAGCCCCAAGGGATTCCTGCACTGTGCAGGCTGGATCCTTTCAAGAAATCCCTTTTTATTCTTTTACTCCACCTGGTCTCTGTTTCCAGGTCAGCCTTCCCAGGCACCAGCTGTTCAGTGCCCATGGTTTCACAGCAATAATGCAGAATATTGGCACATTGGGCAGGGAGTTTCCAGCCGAGAGTTTCTTATAATTACAGACCCTGATCTCTACCAACATCTGGAGGAGAGTGACAGGAATAGAAAATAACAAACATATTGCAAAAAGTCTTTAAATGAGAGCTGCGAGCTTTAAAACAATGTTGTGCCGTGTTTTAGTGGTTTTTTTTTAAAATATTATGTTCGAGTGGTTCTGTCTCCCTGACACTGGGATGAAAATGGTGTTAATGTGACTTCATCAAGACTCTGCCTGCCTGACTTCTGACACCATTGCACAGCTTTCAGCTTTCAGCTCATTAGTATTATTTTTAGGCATAAATGAGGTGCTTTTGAGTATCTTGAATAGATTAATTTGTTCCATTATGTGGTTTGGGGGTGTTCTGGTTTCAAATGAACTTAAAAATTGACTACAGAGAATTCTGTGTGGGGTGGGGTTTTTTGGTATTATTTATGGGTTCCCTATTTTCCCTTAGATATCAGGTAGGGAAAGAAAAAAATCCCATTTTCTTTTTCTGGAAACCGAATTTCTTTGAAGGTCCTTACCAGAGGAACATGGATGAATATCTTTGTTTATGACTAAATTCATTGTCAAAGGAAAACACTACCTTGATAAATGCTGCCATTTTTTATATTTTTGTCTGTGTAACATGCAGCTATTATCACATTAGTGACTATTATTTATCAGTTGATAAACATGAACAATGAATTGCAAATTACAAACTCAAGCATCAAGTTGTGTACCATCAACATCTTCCTGAGACTGTCTTCTTCTTGCACGTCAGAAAACCACATCCAAAAGATGGTGTGTGAGGAATTATATTTTTATTAATTGAGTTTCTAGCACTTGTTGTACTTGGAGAATTCTGGACTGAACTGGACAGGATTACACTGTAATTTATTTATTTAATTTTTTTTGCTACTGACTTGGTATAAATCAGGTCTTCATTTGCCTGCTTTAGGAAATAATTTCTGTCTCAAACCACTGACAGCAGCAATGTCCCTGGGACCCTCTCCCACACCTGGCACCTGTCTCTCAAATATTTTGACATAAAGAACAAATCCAGGAGTCCCTGAGGCCCTGAATGTGGTCTTGGTTGAGTTGATGTTGCCTCATCCTGGTGATAGAAACTGGCAGTAATGCTGTTTTTGTGAAAATTGCAGAACACTTGCATGATTTCAGTCACAAATTACTGAGACTGAAGGCTGTTCAGGCATAATTTTTTTAACTGCAAATATATGTATTGGTTGCAAGATTGAATCCATAACAATTAATTAGCTGAGTTAAAATTTAGCACAGGGTTTATGTGGCTATATTTTTTCAGAAAAATGCATATTCCCTTTACAAGCCCCTTTGGTAAAGTCAATATTGACTTTGCTTCTGAATTTCTGTTGCCTTTTCCATCTAGGTTGTAGTGCTAAACCCTCTAATGAGAGTTGTCAGGCATTTTGGATCTAATTGCCTTATCTTAAGCTTCTTTTCACTCTTAATTCTGCCTTTATTGTTTCTTTGATGCTGGAGACATATTCTTCTGGGCAGAATAGAGTGTTGCATTCTTAACCTTTTATTTCGGTTTAATAGCTAATGATTTAATAGCCAATTAATGAGACAATTCTTTGATCACTGCTCTAACATCATTATTTTCAGTTAAGACAGCGAATTGAAGCTAGATTAAATAAAAACAGCCTTCCACCCGGGCTCTAATGTATTTATACAAAATGTGTTTCTCTGGGCAGTGACCTGATACTGCTCAAGATGGGCAAAGAGATAAGAGACGAAAAAGTGATTTGTGTGCCAGAGATGTGAATCTTCCCTACTCTCAGCCATCTATCCCCAGCCTAACAGTTTAATTACTTCCCAACGAGAGAATATTTCAGCCCCTTTTTCCAAAGCCTACCTAATTAGTGGTAAATATAATAAAACACACCCAGGGTTTTTTGACCTTGCATTTTTAGCAGATGATCCTCAAAGGAATCTGACAGCAGAATTTACTTGAGTTCATCCCAATCCCTGCTCCCTATGTTTGGAATAAATCCTAACACTGACCAGCCCTTCCACTGGAACTGCCGCCCTCTGAAATATTTTGATGGAAACATTCCTGTAAGTCAGTGAAAGTCTTATGCTTATTCCATTATTTAAAAGGAACATTTAATGCTGTTGGCATTTGAGGGAAAAGATTGGCTTTATGATTAAGGCACTGAAAGGCTTCTCAGCATTAATTTCCATATCTCTTGCTGATTTCCTGTGTGACTGTGGGTAAATCACTCATTCCCCTTGGAATCTCACTTCCTTATCTGCTAACAAGGAGGGAAATTCATCCTTCTCCCCTCCTCCACCTGCATTATACAATTTCCAAAGCTTCTGTTGACTCTGAATGGCCAAAATCCTCATCTCCACCTCATTAAACCTCCGTGGTCTTCTGCCAGGACTCCTCTCCTCCAGGACTTCCTTCCCTGTGTCCTGCTTTTCCTGCAAACCCTAAATAAATAAATAAATGAATA
>VXBU01002784.1:69271-98116 GCA_013400315.1 Bombycilla garrulus | reverse complement strand
TTGTAGCTTGATACCTCAAGAATTTTTGTGGCTAGAGCCAATGTTCCCCCTTTGGTTCTGGTACTGCAGACACTATATGGGACACTAACACAATTATCCTCTGGCCCAGGGTGAATTTGCATGCTTCCTGAATGTTCAGCACCACTGCAGCAACAGCTCTGAGGCAGCTTGGGCATCCCTNCGAATTCTTCTTCTGTCCATTGAAGAACTTTTATTTCCCTCTGTGATTAGAGCATATAGAGGTTTAACCAACAGTCCATAATTGTAAATCCATAATCTGCACCACCCTGTCATCCCCAAAAAGGTTCTCAGTTCCTTTATTGTTTGGGGCTTTAAATCTGGCATATTGCCTCTTTGCCCTAAAGTCCTTTGTCCAGCACTGACCTCGTAGCCCAGACATCACTGTTTGCCTTCCCATCTGAGCTTTCTTCTGAGACACTCGCTACCTGTGTCAACTCAGAAAGTTCAGGAGGCTTACTGTCCAATCTGCGCATGCTTCTTGGGTTTGGGTGGTTAGCAGGAGGTTGTCTACACTGCAACAGCTGTCCTTCTTCTGATGGGGCTTCCCAGGATTACAGATATCTGCAAGTTGCTTTCCAAATATCATGGGACTGAGTTTAAAACCTGGAGTCAACACCATCCACATGAGGTAGGTCTTACAACCACTTCTGGGGTTTTCCCACTTAAATGCAAACATTTTCTGCCTGGCTTCATAGAAAGGGAGACAAAAGAAAGCATCTTTCAAATCTAAAAGGATTAATTAAGTTAGTTCAGATGTTAAATGTGTTAACAAAGTATATGGGTTAGCCATCACTGGGTGCAGGTTGGAACTTCTCTCAGTATGAGAGGCTGGATGACTGTGATTCAAGAAGCTAAAAAAAAAAAAAACAAACGAACAAGTTTACAATACTTTAAAGCTTTTATTACAAGCCACCATAGAAACAAAGCACCTTCCCCTGACCTGCAATAAAATCTGTTATAATCACTAGCAAATGTAAAAATTCACAGGAGTTGCACAATAGCCTCAGGTTTAGATTTCCTTTCCAGTACTTTTTGCCCACCTGAATCTGAAAGCTGCGCGTGTTCATCTGGGATTTCTGAACTGCTCTCATTTGTCATGAGCTCCAGGGATCTGCTTTTCCAAGCAGAACACATTGCCAAAGGAGATGGCTGTGAGAATTTCAAGCTCTCAGCTTGGGAAGAATTTTGTAATAGGAACTGGAAAGGAATGAAAGTAGTTGGAAAGCATGGAAAGGGTGGCATTGTGGCTGCTAGCTGAGAAGGAATCTCAGGAGAAATAGAAAAGCCTAAAAATAATCACCAGAGGAGAAAAATTAGAGAAGCTTAAGACAAGTATTTTTGCATTGAACTAGAAGTCTCTTGCTAAACAGTTATGATATGAACACAATGTTGCTTTCATGTTTCCTGGTAGTTTGCATGTTCAGAACAAAATAATTAAAATCTGATTTTGTTATTTTACTTAAATTGTGAAATCTGCTTGCTGCAATCATCAGTTGCAACAAAAATTATATGATACAGGGATGTTGAATTAAAGAGAACTTATAAAGTACTCCTGAGCATGCAAAAAAAAATCTCTCAAGTCTCATAGCAGAGAACTCCTCAAGTCCACTAACAGGTAAAAGTTATGTATCTCAAAATATTTCTAAGGCATACATTAATAAAAAAGTGGGGAAGGTTTTCCTTTTAGCTCTGGGTGGCTGATTACACATTCTGTTAGAAGACTTACCACTGGAAAAAGCATAATCTGCTCTGCATAGAGATCAAAGTCCAGTTTAACATGCCCAGGAAAAAAACCCTTTATAAATTAGGCTTGCTTTTTATTTTCTTTCTTTATACCACAAATCCTCTCTGTCCTGTAACCTAACTTCAACAAGTAGAAAGAGAATGGCTGAGACTGAAAGTGCCTCACCCTTCAGTTAAGGCATTTTTTTTGGAAGATGCTGACCTGTGTATTTGAAGCCTGTCTGGCACAGACTCAAGATCACAACTCACTACTCTTGAATGCTGTGTTACTTCTTTAAATGTATGGCAATATTAAAGCAACTACCCTTACCATAATAAGATAAATCACAGCACTACTAGATCTTCATATTTTATGTCTTTAGAACTTGATGGGACCAAGTTAACACAGTGTCCTTTGCTATCCTAAACCTACACTGCCTCCAGTAACAAAAGAGGACTTTAAGTGCTGCCATGGCTGCCCACAACCATTGCAAGACAGACACAACACTTTTCAGAGAACTAAACTTTGTTCAAGCAGCTTCTCTCAATGTTCTGTCTTCTTCTACAAGCAGCATCACTCAGCCCTGTTCCTTAGGCAGCACTACACAGTTTTCAGAGGACTAAACTTTACCCAAGCAGTTATCACATAGCCTTCTGATTTGTTCTTCTTTCTGCATGACCAGCTAACTCCTTTCTGTTCCTCACACAGCCACCTATCCCTCTCTCCTCTTAGCAGGACCAGCAAACTCTGACTGACTCTGGCACATCCTCACACCTCAGCAGGCAGATCCCAACTTACTCAGGGTCAGCCAACGCTCTCTTTATTAGGGCTTGTCCTTATTGGTTATATCTGTGGCCTATCAAGGGTTAGACTGCTTCTAATTAGTCCTCTTGTAATTAGTACAGAGTGCAGGTTTTTCTTCCTTTTAATTCAAGTCAGCATTTTGTCTGTGGCCTTATGTGTTAGCTAAATGTAGCTGGATAAGTAAATAGACCCAAAGAGAATCCTATAAGTATATTTCTTACTGTATGAGCTTTGTCCTGAGTTCATAGTACTTTACTTACTTTCTTCAGAAATGCATTCAAGGATTCACAGCACTGGAGCTGGGGGAAGAGAAATTTGTATGATGAAGTGCAGCAGACTTAAGACACTTTCTTTCTCATGCTTCAGCCCTTCCTGAGAACCCAAAAAAGTGACACAGCTGCAGAACAGTTCTGCTCCCAGTGAGCTGTTGGCAGTATCAACAAACACCTTGCTAATTGTGGCATTTGGGCAGAGATTATTGAGCAACATAATTACTCCATGGAGGTTCTGCTTTGATTAGAAAACTTGGAGACCATAGACTGTGTACTTGTTCCAACTGGTCACCCCAGACAGCTTGATGGCTTTTGCCTGCCATTTCAACCAGCCTTTTCTTGGAGGCAAAGACAACAGGATAATGAAGGTTTCATTGACTCAGCCTTAGACTCCATCCTCTCTCTTTCTAAGGCAGTCTCCCTAGTATACAGCAGTGGCTCTTCAGCTAATTCACAGTGGGGTAGCTCCATCAGGAAATCTGGTACAATGACAGCCAGGCCTGTTTGTACCACTGCTGCTATGGCTTAGCTTCTGGCTGCAGGATCAGTGGTCGAAATCCTGCTTATCCTGCCCCAAAACCCTGATTATCACACACCATCAAGTTTGAAAACAAGACCTTCAAACAGATCTGGCACTGTGCTCTTTCTCAAGTTTCTCGTTCCCTTCACTCTCATATTTCTTTGCACTGCCAGCATCATCAGGAAGCTCAGAAAGGGCCCCAGAATGCAAGCAAACAATCCAAGCTGCAGAAAGCCTGGTTTTTGGTGGTCTCTGTGGGGGTGGTGTTTGGTCCCTGCTTCCCACCAGGTGCATCTATCCCAGCTTACACCTCCTCATCTCCTGCCTGCATATGTGCTTCACAGCTCTGACAGCCACACAGCTTTTCCAGGTGCTGTGAACGTGTTCAGTGGTAGCACCTGCTGCATACCAATGGGGCAATGATCTGCTTGTTCATTGTTTATCCAGCCCAACATTTTGTCATTCCTACAGAAGGTTCTCTGAACCTCTGAGGCTGAGAGGGAATGAAGCAAAAACCATTTTATTTTGTTAGCTGACAACAGGTATTATACTCATTAGTGAGGTAGATGAAACTTGCTAAAATTTCATTTTCTTTTATGAAAGCAGTAATGTAAGGTCATATTTTCCTAAAACAATGCCAGCTCCAGGAGTTTCCAGGATAGGGGGGCAAGGGTTTGGCCATAAACTCGTAGTTTTTATTGTTACCTTTAACTGTGCCTGGAGTTATGCCTATTGTCTTGAGTGAACCTTTGGAAGCAGATGCTCCTCATATGGCAACTGAAATAAATAGTATTTTGATTATAAATTATTTCATCCAAACTGGTCAAACTAGATGTGCTATGAAGTATTTTATATGTGCATGGGGGAAGAAAAAAAGACATAGCTGTCCGAGAGGACCTTTTGTGATTAGAACATGGGGAAAAAACTTTGAAAAAAATGTCGATTTTCAACTCTGAAAAATTGTTTGTAAGACCTCATCAGGCTACACTGAATTCTAGCATGAAAGGCGCCATCTCCTAGTTCTCCTAACTGTCTTCTGAGGTCTTAATATAATGAGATTCTTGCATAGATTCTCAACTGGACCAAGAAGTTTGACATTAGAGTGAAAAATATCAATGCCAGATCAATGTGCAGAAGCAGACAGGGGATGCCTTAGGCTGCTTAGGGCCTTAGCTCATAGGTTAGGTGAGGCTGCCTCTCTAGCATGTTAGCTGAGAAGCAGCATCAATCCAAGGATTACCTGCCTTCCTATGCAATTATGGATTCTCCCTGTCTGATGATATGCACAAGCATCTCTACTAAAGCCAGCCCAATAATCTCAAAAGTCTACATGATTTCCCTAAATTCTTTGTTCACCTTGGGATCACTGAGGAGAATGTGCTGCTACTGTGTACAGGCTGAGAAGGGGTGGGGGCTCTTCTTTTTCTGCTTGCTGAGCAGATGGTGTTTTCCAGCAATGCCACTGATCAAATGAAAAGGTTTGAGGAATTGTATCATGCTGTTAGGATCAGGCTGCTCTATTAAAGGTAAAAATCTATTAACATCACCATGGTATATTGACTTTCTTCCTCTTCTTTTATCCACACAAAGCTGGAACTTTCATATATAGATACATTTTTATTGCATGGATGCATTAGAGCAACATCAGACACAGGGTTATGATCCACTACCCAGTCTTGACAGTAAAGCTTGCTACCTATATACAGACAAGAAAGTCACTGACCCTTTCATTTTGGACAGGCTGGGTAACTATCAGGCATACAAAATAGGCACCTAAAAATTCAATAATTATTTAAAGCAAACCAACCTGCTCCATGCTTTTGTATGTGGTAGCACAATGGTTCTCTGAGGCAGGGAGCAAAGGGGGAGTGAACATTTCCATGGTCTCACTCGCATCGTGAATTCCAGCCTGGTTAACAGTGAAAGTCAACTTCTGAGAAAAAAAAAAGAGTTGGTTGAGTAAGGTAATTGTTTTGGATGCCAAAAAGCTTTGTTGTGGCTCAAGTTATCTGTCAAGACATTACTGTTGCTTGTCAGACCACTGGCTTCTGAATGAAATGAAAGTGAACAGCTCTTGCTAGAGGACTCACTCATATTGTCAACCCTATCTGGGTATAGTGAAGATACAACTTTCTCAGTTATACTCGAAGATGGTACCCTGCTTGTCAGATCACTGATAGTCTGTTGTGATGGATGGTCTTTCTCCTTAAAAATGTCTGCTTCCATGCCCTCCTTTCCAAAATCCACTCTAAGGAAGTGTGACAAAAAACACTATAAACAAATGTGTCATACTGATGTAGCAAATCCTGTGGTTTATTTTCTTTCTTTATCACAGGAGAGGTTTTGTTTTAGCCCAGGCTGAATGCAGAGTATCTTCAGACTTCAGAAACTGTAAAACATGCATATATATTTTAAAATGCTATTACATGTGCAAAAGAATATATAGATATACATATTCATATATATAAAATGGTGTTAGATACATGCAATACAAAACACCTGTAAAATCCTTTATATTTGGAGAAAGTACTTCATGATCAAAGATGACTGCAGAAAGCAGGTGACAGAAGCAAAAAGGATAAAACAAATGTTATGTGGGGGTAACAAAAATCCAAATAAAAATATCACTAGAAAACTACCTGATGTCTAAGTAGCTCAAAAGAATGTTTATTTTAAAAAAATGGAATAACACTGCTACATTACTAGCTTGCATTGACTCTCCCTGGGACCAGTAAGTCTGAGACAGTGGGGAAAATACAAACAGTCTGCTTCCCCTCTTTAGGTACTTGGCCCTGGCCCTTCCAGGGCACTTTTGTCACTTACCTTAAAAAATTGGGGCAGAAGTATTTATTTCAGCAGGTGAAGCTGGTGAGCACCCCCATCTTGATTCAAAGGTACTTTATTTCCATTCTTTGAGAAATGTGGAATCTCCAAGAACTTCATTCACTTGCAAGAAAATAATTTCATCCCTTCTTCCTACCCTAACGAAATTGGTTTGCATAAGATGTTTACACACCCTACTTGTTACCTGCTTCGACAGAACCATGATGTTTAGCTAGGAAACCTTATGTTGTTTGTAATCTTAAAATCCCTTTTTAGGTCCATGTGCCGTTCCACTGGAAACACTTTAGAAATCTAAAAATCTAAACCAAGAGAAGTCAAGACTGTCTGGGCAGATGCTTGCATGCTAAGAACTCTACAGATTGGATCTGAAATAAGAATGAAAAATAAAATGGAAGCAGGTGTAGTGAAGACAAAACAATGGACAGAGAGAGGACAGAAAGAATAGGCAAAGAAAACATACTTAAAGAAGAAGTAAAGCCCATGACCCTATATTGCAATTCCCTTCAAAGGTTAAGAAGGAACACCAAATTCCTGAATCTTCCCATTTCTCTGCTGTCAAGAGGAGTATTGGTTGTGTCCTGGTATTGCACAGGATATGACAATTTGCTTCTACAGATCCCTACTTCAGGTCAAACTCAGCTGGAGCTCAAAATTCCAACCAGATGGTGATTTTCCTGAGTGCAACACTGTATACAAGTTGGTTGTGATTTTGGGGGGAATTTTGGTGTTTGCCCACAAAAAAACCACTGAACTGTTCATAGGCTCCAAGTTCAAATGGTGATGAGTTGTTAACTGTGAACATAAAGGTTATGGTCTGTAAAAAGGTTCGAATATAACGCCTGTTGGTGGTTTGTCCCACTGACATCACAGTTTGTACCAGGTCCATGGAGACTCCATGTCCTGGTCATGCTTTCTCCAAAGTATAAATGAAGGAAATACAATCTCAAGACTAAGCATGGTGGAATCTAGAAGGAGGGAGCATTTGCCAAGAGTGTCTCTCAATAAACACTTTCCTTTAGGCACCTCAAGTAAGGCATTATGAAGGAGGCAAATTTCTTGACATCATTGTCAAGGAAAAGATATTTCAACCTTGGCATGGATAGGGAAGTGTCTGAGTAGCAAATGTGACACTTGTCATTTTTTATTCCAGCAAGAATAAAAGAAATTCCAGTAACTGTCTGCCATAATTTGCCTTCTTAGTCTGTTTAATGGATTTTAAGTTCAGGAAAGCAGGGGTTGTGTTCTTAACACATGAGATCTCATACCTAAGGAATTGTTTAGGCTGGTAACTGCCTAGGCTGGGAGCTGACTTTAGTTTGTATAACAAACTGAACACAAAAACTGGCTCTATGATGAACCTTTCCAATATTTGCTTTCTCATGGTTGCTGGCATTGAAGGAATTATTGAATAAACATAAATTCTCACCTAAAGCCCTGACCCTAGCAGTCTGGTTCTTCCTGTGCCTCTCAGTCAAAACCACATGAAGCCACTTCTGCTCCTGGCCACAGAGTAGTTCCTCAGCAAATGTGGCCGAATAAGTCCAAACTGCTCCCTGTGAGGCAGAAGTACCTTTGCACCACTACCTTTGCAGACAGCAGGAGCAAGCAAGGAATACTGGTACAAGCTGATGATTTGCTTTGTGAAGTGTTTGTGGGGAATTTTTGCTTTAGCAGATTTTTTTCCCATTTAAGAACTATCACAAAGAGCAACATGTTTTATCTCAGGCAGTTGCCTAATAAAAATTACATAAAGGAAATAAGTAAAATACTTTACACTTTCACAGGCTTTCCACTCTGGTAATTTTAAAACATTTGATATGTTAACTGGAAGTGTTAACAAAGTCAGTATGTCTATGTATGCCTGATCTTTTAACACTGTGAAAACCTCACAAATTCCCCTTTAAAAAAAAAAAAGAAGGCGGAAATCTAATTGAAAGCCCTAAGAGTTTTAATCACGTCCCCAAAAACAGCATTAGGAAGTTAACTGCAGGTACCAAGGCCTGCAGACCCCAGCAGAAGCCTCACAGCCAGACTCGTAACCCCGAAAAAAAACCTGCCAGTGACAGGGGCACCCAGGGGAATCCCATTTCACTCTCTGGAGAAGTTTTGGGAGAAGAATCATCCTAAACCCTGAAGCTGTTGCACAGGTTTCTCCCTACTGGAGATGATAGCAATGAGAAGTTATGATTTGCAAATTGCTCTTTTGCTTTTGAAAATCATATTATTAACAGTGAGGTAGCAGCCATAAACTTAAGGCATATAGATAAACAGAACAAAGAGACATAAATCAGTAGTGACAATTTTCTTTTAAGTAGTGCAGAATATAAAACATTCAACAAGCTGGACTTATCCTGCACTCACTGCATTCTCCAAAATCTGATGATTGATTGACCATTCTTCATCTTCACTGCTCTGCTACCTAACAATCTAGGCACAGATCTTGATCTTTCTGTGTTGACAATCATAGAACCCCAAAGCAAAATTACACTTTATTTTATTTTATCTACTTATGCGAGTAAGTATGCAGCAGCTTCATGGGTTATGTTGGCCTTCTGTAAACATGGGCTGCTGGAGTGAGTCCAGAGAAGGGCCACAAAGATGATTACAGGGCTGGAGCACCTCTGCTGTGAAGGCAGACTGACAGGGATGGGGCTGTTCAGCCTGGAGAAGGCTTCCAGCGGAGACCTTACCTTCCAGTACCTTAAAGGAGCCTGTGTGAGAGCTGGAGAGGGACAAGGACACATGGTGGTAAGACAAGGGGAATTTGCCTTAAGATGAAAGTATTTAAAAGGTTTTGCTTAGATATTAGGAAGAAATAATTTACTTTTAAGTTTGGTGAGGCACTGGGACAGGTTGCCCTGGGAAGCTATGGATGCCCCATCCCTGGAAGTGCTCAGGGCCAGGTTGGATGCAAATTTGAGTAGTCTGGTCTAGTGAGTGGCATCCCAGCCAGTGGCAGGAGATTTAGAAGTTTGAAGTCCCTTCCAGCCCAATGATTCTACTGTCTACTATCTGGAATACTCCAGGGTGCTTGAACTACATATAATTTATCTTGGCGTCTGTAAATCTCCCATGGAGAGATTTCTGTTGCCGTGCATGCTGTCCATTCAAGTTTCACCACAGCAGAATTATTGTGACAGTGGCAACTTCTGAATCAGTTTGTTTGGAACTTCTTTTTTCCTCTTTTCTACACCATGCCTCCATTACTTGTAGAATGGTTTAGCTACCTGTTAAAGATAAATATGATCAACATTCTGAAAATGTCCCAAATTACATGAAGCTAAAGAAGATGAGTCAATATGTCCTACTAAATGTTTTTCTGGAAATGAAAAAGCACCCTACTTTTTTTTCATATGATCGCCTGTTAAATATATGCACTACATTTCTCTCACTGCCCATTTCTTGTGCAGGCTTCTGATACCAGCTTTTTGTTCCAGAGTGGAGCAGTGGCTGAGCAGCCACATCCTCAGTATCCGTGGCTAACATGGTGAGAAGTTGATAATCCTCTGGTATCCAAATACATTCTTATTCAAGAAGAAAATATAATGAGTGCTAATATAATGGGAGTAAAACTCAGTCACAAACCACCTGAGGTATTCCCTGCTGCTGAAGTATTCCCTGCTGTACAGTTAGTCAGGGGCTGTCTAGCAGAGGAAGTGATCCTAAAATTATCTGCAAAGAAAATAAATATGAAACAGCAGGATGCTTAGGACCTACAACAAAGAAATTTAAGGAAGATAAAAGCTGGATTAAAATAGGCCTGGAAGTTCACAAGTTAGGAAGCACTACACAAGTCATTAAATATATACATAATAAATAAATACATATATATATACACACATAAGTATTGGTTACACAGAGTTTATGAAGATGCCATCAGTACCATGTACAAATAAATCTGGAGAGGAAGCTTGTGCCTCTTGCCTCTTCAGCAGACTGCCACAAGGTCAGTGCAATTCTTTTCAATAGTTCTGCTTAATCCCTGGCAATAAAGTTTATGTGGGATTTTCTGTGTGGAACAAGGACCAATTTACCTATTGGCCAGTGAAGCAAAACCAGTCATTCCCTAAGACAAAACGAATAGGCATTGTTAACTGAGTATAAGCAGGAAGGTTGGTCCAGCTGACACACGGTGGTCCCTTCCATCCTTACCCATTCTATGACTCTGTAATAATTTAACCCCAAAAGAGAATAGTAATTAAAAGCAGCTTGAGAACAAATTTCAAACTTCCTCTCCTATTGTTCATTTCTATAAATTAATCCTAAACAGAAGAGGAATTCACCAAACAGCTTCCAGCAAATGAGCCTGAAATGGATCCGTGATGTTTCGTCCATTTTATTATATGTTGCTATGTCTCAGAAGAACAGGTAAGGTGAAAAAGAGGCAGAGATTTAATTCTCTAGAGACACTACTATCTGCTATGAGGAAAAAAAGATATTTCTTCTAACTGGACAATACTCTCCCATCTGATGTAGAAAGCTGACATAACTGGTAACTTGTGCCGATATAACTGGGTACAGATCCTCTGTTACACAAACACAATTCCAACCCACAATGAAAAAAGATATGACTTGGGGAAAAAGTAAAACATTGAGCTCTGTGATATGATTATCTTCATTCAAGCTGTAAAGAAACTTTGTTTACATCTACAAAGTAATAACGTCTATTTAAGGATTGATGTACGTGTGCATCCTTTCCATGTAAAACGACAAAACTCTAAGATCGTACCGATACGGCATTACACTTTCAGACACTTTGTGCACGTTGTAACCACTAGAGGGAAATCTTGCACCAGTCTGAGTGTGCAAATAAACGAAAATCGAAGCACATAGATGATTTTTTAAAAAGAAACAATAAAAATAATTTTAAGTCTAAAAGAAACGTGTGCTCTTTGAAGAAATCTTAAGGGATTCATAGGAAAGTAGAAGTGTCTCACAATAAGTTATGATATTAGATGTGAAATTTCAAAAGTTTGTACTCAAGGAACATTGGTATTTTTTGTATCCTACTGGCTACTAAACTCAAAATTAATCCTGAGTTTGGGCTAAAAAGTCCAAATAGTTTCCAAATATATCCAAGCATCCACACTTGTGTCAAGAAAACAGCAAAAAAATTTGCAGACAGTTTTTACATTTGAGCATTTTTCTGTTTCTGAACTAGGTGATACCACACAATTGACTCAGTTGTTTTATACCATGGCATGCACTTTTCCATCTTGAGTGAAGCTCCCAGTGAGTGAAGTTCCTAAGAAGAATTATTTGCCTTTGCACCTACACTACACCACAGCAATGAGGGCACAACTCATAGCAACACAACTGACTTTCTGCCACTTACCACTAACCCCTCCTTCTTTTGCAAGATGGATTTGCATGAGCAGTGTTAATTTGACAGCTGGATCCTGGGTTCTTAATTAGATAAAGATATTTTAGAACCTCGCCTCTAACATATTTTTCGTACTATGCTTATGCTTATCTGCACAACCTTAATGAGTTTCTTCAGAGTTGCATCATTACTACAAAAAAAACTAATCTGTATGTTTATGAAAATAAAAAGAAAGAACAGAAAAAGAAAACAGGAATTAAATCCTCTAATTCGAGCAATAAAAAACAGGATTTCCACGTCCTTCTTCAGTAAAATCCAATTACAAATCAACAGATATTTGTAGAAAACTTGAGAAGGATGAAAATTGTTTAGAGAGCACAACAGCAATTAGAAATAATTTTTAGTGAATGCTGCCTCATGCAGCCTAAGACAAGAACAAGAGGTTAATGAAAACAAAGTAGAAAATGTTTCCTGCATTGACAAGTTGTTAAAAACCCCTGTTTTTATGAAAATTACAGAGCACAAAGTACTTTCAGTAACAAACACTGTGCTCATGCCAAATTAACTTCAACATAAAAAGTACACCGGGTTCTTCAATCTCTCTTTTCACTATTAGTGTGTCTGCTGTTATTGTTCTTTCTTATAAGCAGTTGTTTTTGAAATGTAAACCAAACATATATATCCACCAGTCTGAAAATACCATAGACTGCAAAAAGATTGCTATGAGCTGAATCCTGAAATATGGTAATAATATTCTTTTAAATTTCATTTAAAAGTCTCTCTTAGAAATCAATCAACCATAAATATAAATCATTAATGCATTTTACCCAACAGTACATTTTCTGTATCTTAGTAATATTTTTTCTCTTCCATTCTGTGTTTCTGTAACTGACTACAGTACCTAGAAATTGTTTTTATAAAAAAATTCTTGATACTAGCAAAAAAAATTACATGGACTAGAAGCAAAACTTGATCTGATACCTACAAGAAAGTCATAGGTTTAAGTCTGAATAGCAAAAAGATGAGCAAAGAAAATCACGAACAGCAATTAGAGTTCCAGTAGTAACTACTTTAATGGCTCCATATTTCTGTAAAAGTTTTTCAGAAATGGGACCACAAATCACAATAAAAACAGTATCTGGATGATACAATCCAGGATAAGAAACAAACAAATGAAGAAATCACCAATTTTCTGGTAATTAGATAGCTTTTTACTTTATCATTCCTAACCACTAGATAAGACTAAGCACAATTTCTTCAGAAATAATACTGCCATGTTTTGTCCTGAGGCATCACAGCTGTCTGTGGTTGGCATAAATCCAGATCACGTATTTTTTATTTTGAAAAAACTTTTATTTCAGTGTTCAGCCACTGTTTCTCGTGGAAAAAGCTGTTGTTCTCTGCTTCCCCTAATCCTCAGAGAATCACAAATTTATGAATTAATTCCAGTTGTTACAGACTAAATACATTAAATACATATACATATTATTACATCAATTAGTATTGACTAAAATAAATGTCTGGGAACGTTAAAGCTACACTAAAATGAAATAAAAGCTTCAAAAACTTTTGGTAGAAGAATATTAATTTGACTTGTTTAGCTGAGCTTAATATATAAAGGCCAAATTGATAATGCAATAATTAAATATATATATTTCTAACAAAGAGGCAGTAAATGTAAACAAAAGAGGAAGATTTCATTAGAAATATGAATGGTGCATCAGTATTTATTTACATTTGGGTTACATCAGTTCAAAGAAAACTGGCTGTGGATATCAGTTAGAAATTTGTACCAGCAATGGGTTTTTCAGTTTGTGGGGAAAGCAGCCTTGACTTGGCGGATAAGAATTTTTACCTTCAAAATAGATTTTTAATTACTAGGTTTTGCTTTCTAGAGTAAATGAAACTTTGATGCTTTTTGTCTTATGTTAGGCAATGGAGTTAATTCAACCAAAAATGAAGAAATTGTTTTAAGGAAGTAATCATAAAAGGAACTGAACTATGCTCCAAGTTGCCAAGAGAACACTCTGCTCAGTGGTCACATCATTACCACCATGTCTTGTGTCATTCATCCACAGCAGAGGAGGTCTCATTTAATTTCCTCTTCACCCTGAAGGACATGCAGAAGAGAAATAAGATCTACTGGTGTAGGAAAATTGGAGGGTGAAATTTTTGCCTTTTTTTTAGCTGTACTTTGCATAGATTGTTTCAAAGAGGCTATGAGCCCTTAACTCACAAGGGGTGACAGAGGATTGGTATCCCTTGCCACAGGAGGTGGTTGGAGGGAATACCCTGATTACTTGGCAGCAGCACAAAAAGTAGGTTAAGAACCACTTTCAGTGGTTTTGTGAAATCATTTCCTTGGCATTTGTTATAAAATCTGAAAACTAGCCAGAAATGTCAAAATATTTCAGATGCTTCATGAGACAAACTGTTTTGAGGATTTGAAACTGTTATCATTTTCACTTAATCTGAAACTCTTTTTTTTGTGTCCAAATTTTTAATGTTTCAAGTACCATCTCTTGCTACTTATGTAGCAAGAAAATTTCCCCAGAATTTCCACAATTATAGATAACAAGATTGCTTTACAAAGATCCAAAGCAGAGTTATATCTTTTGTGTACTTAACTGTCATTAATAACCTTCCACAGCAAAATGTTCCTCTCTACACAGTTTTTTCAAATTTCCCTTCAGTTTCCACTCATCATCACCAAATTCCATCTACCTTAGCGTATAATTTTCATTTTCTTGCATTTGCCTTTCCTTGCAAGAAGCAAGGCACAGGTGGCTTTGATCTCATCTGTTCCCTTTGACCCTCTTGTAGGCTCACCAATAGTGAGTCAGAGCAATAGTGATTGCTCTTCTAAGAAATGTAATATATAAATAGAAGAGATACACATGAAATTTAAATTTCACCATGTGAATAAAGTTGTCATTTATTGTGGGGAGAAGAATAATAAATCAGTTCCATTTTCATGATCACAGATATCAGAAAACAGATTTAGCTTTAGACTATCTGCACTGAAGTATTATGCCTTTATTTAGCAGTGTGCACTGATGACCTACATCCTTCTGAACTGCTAGAACAGGAAGCATCAAGCAGGACCACTGTGGACCCACCCAAAGCAGAATGGAACCTGCTAACAAGAGAGACTTTGTACATGCAGCCAATACCACAACCTAGCCCAGTCCCCAGCTGGAGGAAGATATGAATTGACTTCACAAAGCTTATCAGCCACATCTTCTCTCTGTAAGACATGATGCAACACTGCATATGCCCTTCTCTCTTTAAGTATGGTGGGAAATGAGAACCTGTCCAAAACCAAATCTTATCTTTCCAAAAATCCCAGATGGAATACCTGCAACAAAAAAGAAATTCTTACCATATGTTTGTCACACACAGCTACCACAACAAGGAAAAAATCATAATAAAGTGCAGCACGCATAGTAAACTTTGAAATGTTTCTTTATAAGCATTAAAAGGAGCATCAATTTCCAAGGCTCCTCTAAGTCTGTGCTCTTATCATGTCTTGAATGAAATTGCCAATATCAGCCCCAACTCATGAGTTGGTTCTGCTGACATGGCTACCAAAGAATCGATGGAATGTCTGAGAGCACAATCGCCACATCCACTGGCTAGCTTGCTGCTATGGCCATCTGCTTCTGTACATTGAGCAGAGTAATCCTTCTCTTCCACTCCCTTTGCTCTAAACTGGTCTTTCTCTTTTACCTTATGGTAGATTTCACAAAAAAAAATGTCAAGAAGGTATTACATCTAAATTAAATTTCTTTCTACCCACCCTTTCATCCTGTAGTTACTGTAAAAGTGTATGTAAGACAAAAACATTAGCATCCCATTGGCTGGAGCTGTGGTTCTCCCTGCATAGCAGCCGCCTGGGAGATGTACTGGGTTTGTGCAGTCAGGTTTTGGTAGGGGGGGAGCTTTAAGGGTGGCTGCTCTGAGAAACTGCTAGAAGCTTCTCCCACAACCAGCAGAGCTGATGTCAGCCAGCTCGTCCAAGATGGAGCCACTTCTGGCCAAGGCTGAGCCCATCAGCCATGGTAATAATGCTAAATAGGAAAAACAAGTTTTTGGTACAGACGTAATTGCACACAGAGAAGACAGGAGTGAGAACATGTGAGAAAACCAACACTGCAGATACCAAGGTCAGCAAAGAAGGAGGAGGAGAAGGTGTTCCAGGTACCAGAGAAGAGCAGCTCATGATGAAGCCCAAGCTGAGGCAGGCTGTCTCATTGCAGCCTTCAGAATTCCACAGGGGCTCAGATATCCACCTGCGGACCCTGGAGGAGTCCCACATGAGAGCAGGTGAATGCTTGAAAAAAGGTTGTGACTTTGTGACTGTGGAAAGCCTGCACTAGAGCAGGCCCCTGGCAGACCCTATGGAGAGAGGAGCCCATGCTACCAGGCTTCTTGGCAGGAATTGTGACCTCACAGGGAACCCATGCTGGAGCAGCCTTTTCTTGAAGAACTGTAAGCCGCAGAAAAGGACCCACACTGGAGCAGTTTGTGAAGACCTGCAGCCCGTGGAAAGAACTCATGCTGAAGGAATTCATGGAAGAGTGCCTTCTGTGTGAGGGACTCCAGGCTAGGGCAGAGGAAGGACTCCTCTTCCTGAGGAGGAAGTGGTGGCAGAAACAACATGTGATGAACTGACCATAACCCCCATTCCCGTCTGCCTGGTAGCCGTGGGGAAAGAGGCAAAGAATCAGCAAGAAAGTTACATCTGAGGAGTAGGACAGGTAGGGGGAAGGTATTTTTAAGATCTGATGTATTTTTCATTATGTTACTCTGATTTTGACTGGTAGTAAATGAAATTAACTTCTGCAAATACCATGATAGCAATCAGTGAGTGATCTCTCCCTGCTCTTACATTAACTCATGAGCCTTTCATTACATTTTCTCTCCCCTGTCCAGTTGAGGAGGGGAGTGATAGAGAGGCTTTGGTGGACACTTGGCAGCCAGACATTTTAAACCACCACAAGAATCCACCCTGTCCTCCACCCAGTTCACCTCCACCCTGGGAACAGAGCACATGGCAATCAAGATTTTGGCTGCATCTCAAGCAGGACTTTTGGCAAGGCCTTGGCAGCAGTACAATTTGTACTCCAAGTGCTGTTCTGGTCCCACAGGTGTACCGTATTCCTCTTCCCTCAGCAGGACTTCTCTCCCATATACATTGGGGAGCAGCTGGGTATGTTTTCTACACTTCAATATCATTTCCAGTGAGCATTTTACCCTCGAAAAATCCAGCAGGTGAGAAGCTGTGCTGCTCCTGCCTGAGGCAGCTGTCCCACACCACCCCTTTCAGATTGCTGGGGTCCCCCATAGTTAGGAGGGCCTGTGACCTGCGAGGCCCCAGGCTGACCCCTCTCCCTGGGGAAGGACCAGGTCTGCCAGACCCTGCTTTGTTCTCTTTCTTTCCCCTCATCTCCAAGGGAAGATGCTCTTTCAGCCAGGAATGACTTCAGGAAGGCTATGGCACACTTTTCCTGCCCCCTCCCAGGGTCCATCAGCAAGTCACCACTGGTGGGACAGTGACAGTGCCCTGTCAGTGACTGTCCCTTGGCTGCTGTCTGGTCCCCCGAACCCCACTGGGGCACTGTTTGGATTGTTCAGTGGCTGAAGGCCAATGCAGGCATGGCAGTGTGGTGGCAGGCAGTGGGGGATACACTTTGGAGCCTTGGAAGGGTCCGCCCAAAAGCTGCTGCAGCTGCTTCAGCTCTGAATTTCCCACCCTGGGGCATGCTCCCTCAGGGAGCCCCCGAGGGACAGACTGTTCAGATATGTTCAGATTTTGCACGGAGTAAGAGAATGTTTCATGGCAACACATGTAGCAGGGAACTCTTAGATATGAGGGGAATTTTTTCCTTTTCAGTTACATTTTTATTTGCTGAATTCTCTTCCAGAAAATCATCATTGCTATGTACAGCAAATGCATGCATTTGTATTTACATAATTTTCTATCATATTCTTGCAAAAATTGCTATTCAGTTATAATAGGTATATAAGCAATCTTTATCATATCTGGGACTGATATTTAAAAACTTGACACTGCAGTGGAAACAAGGATGGATTGTACCAGCCAAGGCAGTCCTAATTTCATGTGTCATATTAATGATTTCCTCAAGGGATCCTCAGCTCCTGCTTCTGTCTATCTCACTGCCTCACAGTGACTGCAACAGTGGTAAAGCTCACTCAATGAGCAGAAGATCCACTGATGATTTGCTGAAGAGTCAAGGCTGGCTAAAATTAATTGCATTTATTATAAATATTCTTATATTCATAGTAAGTCAAACACTGACTCAGTAAAAATTCTGGCTGAATTAAGCCAGATTCTGCTCTTTTTTTTTCAGATAATAACTTCTAACTAATTTCTGAAAATATATACATGCATATTTGAGCTGATAAATTTATTCCTAGGGAATTTCTGCTAGTGGTATCTAAATGTAAGGAAATGCTTCATATTTTGTCACATATCACATTCCAACAAATTGTGTTGGAATAATTGCAATTTCATACAGTTGCCTTTAAAAAGTAGAGTGTGAATTTCAGCTAGAAAGAGACAACTTTTCACAAAGAGATATTCATCAGATTATCAACTTTGTTGGATTCCAACATCTGAATCCAGATGTGTGCCAAACAAAAAGAAACTCTATAGCAAAGCTTCACTCTCTGTTCAGAGTAGTACTGGACAAGACCAAGCACCGCAGCCCAGTTATGTCACCAGTCCTGAGCCTCTTCATTTCGCAGTGTGCATTCCCTGTACTTTCTTCAAAATGCTGTCTCTTTGGGTTTCTATTACTGCAATGTGACCTGTGTCTGCAGTATAAGCACAGTGGAGACCTACACTTCAGTAGGATTACCAGGTAGAAGTAATTAACAAAAACAACATAAATGTAAGAAAGAGCCTAGACATAACCTTATTGATTTACTTATTCTTTTGGGGACATTTCAGTGTTGTAGGACAGATGAGGCGCAGCTTTTCCTTACACAATGATCAGGGTTCCCCTGTAAACTTTACTTTCTTTATGATTCCAAAAGAATGTACTTTAGATGAGCATTAAGAGAAGTGAATAAGGCTTTAGTTTTACAGTGAACAGTATTATTCCTTTATCTTAATTAATTTCCTGAAAGGAGTTCTGGATCATTGGATCTCCTTTAGAGGCACAGAAGCTCAGATGACTTGCTGTCACATGCACAGTGACATTGGTTTGGTTGCTTGGTGAGAAGAGTCCTTCAGTACTAATGTTGTTCAAATTGTATTTATAGAGTAAAAGATGATCCATTGTCAGTCAGAATTTCACTAGTCTGTCTTGAATGATAAGTATCAGAGTTTGTTCTTGAACTACGTTTATTGTCTTTCCTGTCTCTCTTGCACCATAGGTCCTTCATTAGCTTCACAAAATAACTTCTGAACTTCACTCCAATAAAGGCGTAGAGCACAGGGTTCACACAACAGTGTAAAAATGCTATGGCTTCAGTGGTGTATTTTGCATAAGCCATTATCTTGTCACTATCACAAGATTTGTCAATCTTGCCCATGTTGACAGCTGTTATGAGAAGAACAATGTTATAAGGTACCTGGCAAACTAGGAAAACAGCTACAATTAATACAATCACACGGATTGCTTTGTTTCTTTTGGAATTCTGAGCTTGTTGTAAGGATTTGACAATGAAGGTATAGCAAAAAATCATGAATATGAAAGGCATAAAAAATCCAAATGCAACTTGTAGCCACAGCAGCAGTGATTTCAGAGTTGTGCTTTCAGACATTCCATCAAATCTGTGATCACAAATCTCTTTGGTTTCATTGATGGAGAAGCTGTAACTTTCACTGTACAGAAAAGATGAACTAGAGATTAAAATTGATGATATCCACACAGCCAAACAAATGAGTTTACTATGTGAGAGAGTCCTTGCCCTGAGCTTGAAAGACTTTGTTGCCTGTACGATAGCAATATACCGGTCCACGCTGATAAAGGCCAAAAGCAGCATGCCACAGCTAAAGTTGGTTGCATAGATACCTCTAGCCATTTTGCAAATGAAACCACCAAAAATCCACTCATCAGCAGCGTAATTCACTGCCCACAGAGGAAGAGTAAGAACAAACAGTATGTCTGCTATGGCCATGTTGAAGAGATACACATCCGTCATGGACTTGGTTCTTTCATATAAAGCGAAGGTCATCACCACAAAGATGTTACCAAAGAGGCCAATGATACAAATCAATGAATATACAACCGGCAGAAATGCTTTTGTGAAGTTCCTGACTTCCAGCTTAGAACAAGGTTGCACAATTACAGAAGCATAGTCTGAATAATTGGGGTAATCTGCGGAATGAGGGTCTGTCTGTAGAAAAGGAGAACATCAGTTAATACACAAATGTTAATCTTTAATCCCTGTATAGTAGAAACATGATGGATAACAGACCACACATTCCAATTACAAATGCATTTAACATTACTGACAAGGCTTGTAGGAACTATCCAGGAAAATTCATAAAATCATACTTAAAACACGAAGGTGGAAATAATAGTTTTGGTTGTCCCAAAGGCCTTCATATTTAAGTGCATTATGCAGAAAGGACAAGTCTGCTGTCACAGAAGACTCTGCGGTGTAAAAGTCTGAATTTGGATTAGGGATGTAGTCTTTCTTTATGGGAAACAGGCCTTTCTATCATGTTATGCATTTCATAGTAATGTAGCTTGACTAAATCAAGCCCAAAAATGATTAATTCTCTCTACTCAGAGAGAGAGTAATTGCTCTTCACTCAGCTAGACAGGCAATCTGTGATAGCTAGCCTGAGACACATTTACCTGCACCACAAACACCAAACCTGTAGTGAAAATCCAATAAATAGTGTGCTTTGACAGTGAACTCCACTTCCAGACACATCTCTTCAGATTTTCACTCCTGAAATTATGGTGTCTGGATCTGCAGCCTCAAGGAACTGGGTCTTAGAGACTCATCGCTTTATTGACATACTAATATAGTTTATCAATTAGGTACTTACAAAATCCATTTTGGCAGTACACTTCTCAGAAAAATATGCTCAGAAGGACCTCAAAATACTTTCCCTAGTATTTCTGAAGAGAAAATAAAGTAGATAGGATCATGAAACCAGCACAAGAAGTGTGAACAAGTAGAAAAACAAAATTGGAAATAACACCTATTCAAAACAGAATTTCACCATGGAGCATGTTAACAAATCACAGGTCTCTACAAAATGTATAGTTGTAGAAAGTGAATGGTTTTTATCAGTGTTATTAAGAGCACAGACTTCTATACTGAATGTTTAGTCATAGGCTAATAAATTATATATGAGAATATGTGACTGCTACTTCACATTGAATTTGCATCACAAGAAATTAGAATAAATTAAATTTTACTTGGAGAACTTCTCTATGACAATGGCAACCTGTGTATTGAGGGAAATATGGAAAAAATATACAGCACTCCCTTCATGTACTTCATAACAGTAATGCAAAAATTTACACTTTTTTCCCACTCTGACACTTTATCAGTGTTTCAGCATTTTCAACATCACATTATTTGTCCTTTTTTATTAAACTAGTGAGGTAATTGAAGAGCAAAAGAACAGTAGCTTCTTACAGTGCAAAGGATAGTACACAATGTATGAACAGACTGAGCACTGGTGTTTTTGTCTTTGATCAGTGCACAGATTTACAGTGCAGTGTTCAATGTGCATTTCAGACAGCACTCTATGAAAAAAATTTTTTTTCTTTATCACTGTGATACCTAACTGTTCTACAAATGAGGATTACTTAATTTGCACAACACTCTGGGATGAAGAGGTATTTCCACATTTATTTACCAAGGAGAATCTGAGTCATTAGAGTTAAGTATCCACTTAAGATATTCAGTTTGAGACATGTATGCCCCTCAATATCACTTCTAAGAGTACTTAAAGTGATGAAGTGTTGTGGTGAACTATATCCGATGTTTACATGGGGTTCTCTAATTGCACTGGGTTTATATAAAAGTTGCACTAAGTAGCTGTATTTCCCCCACACTACCCGTGGTGGTCGGCCCCTCTTCCCCCCACCCCTATCTCTGAAAGGTAGTTTGTTCCTGTAGTCCCATTGGCCAGGGGTCCCTTCCCAGGGTCCCCCTGTCCCTGGGGACAAAAACCCAGGACTCACCTGGGCCCGGTCTCTTTCCTTTCTGCTGCCAGGCGAGCTACCTGCACCCTTCCCTTCCCCCACGCTCTGCCTAAGAATGGACTTGGATTAAACAGAATTCAGCAGAAAGAATTGAGCGTCCTTTTGTTCCTCATCCTTGTATCGCCCTAATAAACCGAGGGCTTTTGAAGTATAGCCCCCGAGATTTTTAGGGTCAGGTACAATGAAGGACTTCAGTTAGGTAAAGGATTAAATCCATTTACTGTTTTCTTCCAGGATCAGACTTCTGCAATTCAGATCATAGAGTCTAAAGTCACAGAAAAATAAAATGGGGAACATGCCATTGGTGACCACTTGTGGGAAGCTGGACTTGAATTACTTGTTCCACCTCACACAGGAGCTCATGGGCAGGAGAATTAGTTCCTCAGCATTCCCTTCCATGAGTTCAGTCTTTCCCTTCTTTCCATTAGCTGCTCTCTGAGAACTGCACCTCTCAGCAAGGCAGTAATTTCAGAGATGGGATGACATGAGGTCCCATATTTGTCAAGGCTGTGAAGGACAGTTTGGTCTAGAGTTTGTCTGCTTTTTGCTAGTGATGTTAATAATTGGGAAGAGCACATGGGTCAGCTTTAAGTCTACAAAACCAAAACCTTCTTATTTGGGAGTTACTTAATGACAAAAATGAGAGAGTGAACTGTAAAAGTGGGGCAGATGAAGTCCAGATAAAATGGGGAAATTGGAGGAGGGAAAAGACAGAACACTCTCCAAAAACATAATGAGGATGACTCATGTGGGGATACTGGCTCATGACAGAGGGCAGCAGGTGGGTAAAGACCTGAACTTTATGATGTTGCTAAGGCATCATAGTTTATCTGGATTTCCTGCCCTTTAAACAAATCTTTAACTGTCTCTCCGGCTTTGTCTGCTGGCTTTGAAGAACTGATTTTTAGAATCCCCAGGAATACGACTGAAAGTGTTTGAACACCTTCTGAAGCAAATTTCAGACATCTTAAAGGTGTCTCCCAGAAGTGCAGAGATGTATGCAGCAAGCAGGCAAGTTATGCAAATAACCTGGGGCTGTGGTACCCTAGCCCTTCTTTGCACAATTTTATTTGCTGCCTGATGCTTTACATTTTCTGATCTCATCCAGCCACACAATCATGACCTTGCTTGGTGTTTCTGTTACCCTTTGCACTTGACTGCAGCTACAGTAACTCTTCAGATGCACAGAATTAAAGGGGTATCTGTCCAGGTTATTATTTTAGAAACTGTTATTTTATTGCTGCAAGAAAAATACCTTTCTAGGTGTCTGCCATTCATGTCTTTTTAAGACCTACATGGTTAAAATATACAAAAAGAGTCTGACAGCATATCTTCTCTATAAAAGTCACGCTTCATTCCACTTCAACAAAGCCACTCTGGAACATGAACACAACATACAGAAGGAAGGTGATTGGGTGAGGGCATTTAGAAGAAAGAGAGACATGGGTATTTCCTACAGACTGCAATGAGGGCTAAGAAGGGAGATTTCTTCAGATTATCGCTAAGAAAAGGATCTTCAGTTTGCAGAAGAGCTCAGCAAAGGTCGTACGGGGAACAACAACTACTCCTCATAGGAGTGATGCATATTCTCCCTGATCCTACGGGAATTCAGAAAGGCCCCACCAGGCATATATTTATTAAAAAATTAATTCTACTGTCCAGCACAAGGTTCCTGAGGATGGTTAGTATGAGAGTTGTAGCAAAGGACTCAAAATGAAATCCGAATTGCAGAAATCAGATTTAGATCTGATTTAAATTTCTTGAGCTGACTTCCTTTTCTGAAGTTGAAACAGCATTCACAGAAGTTATTAAAAAGATGCACTGGCTGCTGAGGCAGTTGAATCATAACTCCTATAATCACAATTTCCTTTTCAATTTAAATTTTTCTAACAGTTTACATATCTACTTAGCATTACTGTATTAGGTAAATATAAAAATAGATTTCCATATATATATGTATAAATATATATATATACAGTGGTGTATCCTAACATTGGTTATGTACTACATATGGGTAATACATATCTGTGCATGTGCACTCAAAAAATACCTAGTTCTGAATATTAAATATATAAGACTTGAAATTTTGAGCTTCATATTTTTCCACTTTGTCAACGTCATCTCATTTCTTTTCACTATGAAAGCAGCGTGTGAGTACTCAAATATAAGACTAAACCGCAATCTTAAGGACAAATATACCAGTTGAATTATACAAACAAAACACAATGAATAAAGACAAACCTGAGAAAAAGAAAGAATTCTATGAAGAAAAAAAATCAGTCATTAAATACTTTTAAAAATAGTCCATCCTAATAGGTAGATTCCCACTTGTTCAATTTAATGCATTTGCCACACGTATACACGGATTTTAGATTAGCTGTTTTATTTTAGCACTTACCCGATTTGAAAATTGTCTGAAGACCAGATGAAAGAGGATGTGTGATTCTTTTAAAGTCTGTTTTGGCTGCCTCAAACACATTTACCATCAGCCTCAGCAAGAGTACATTCTAATTTAGAAAACAAGAAATAACAGCATTAGTTAAAGGTACAGAGTTAAATTGAAATAACCACCACTTCCTCCTCACAAGCAACGTAAATAACCTGGTTTTTATGCAAAGGAAAATTTTGCTGTGCTGAAAACATACAAGCTGGAGGCAAATATTTTATTAATCTGCTTATTAGTCTACCTATGTAATGATATTATTTTTAAAATAATCAAGTTAGAATTAGGATCATAATAAGGAGGTTGTTAATTGCCGTTGTACTCAGAACATATCCTGAATGATGACCTGGTTTTGCAAAGGATGTACTTAATGTCATGCAGATGAGTAGTTTCAACATCAATCATTTAAATCAACAAGACTGCTTAGAGTAAAACTGTGAAATGAGACAAGTAATAATTACGAAATTGATTAGCAGCTGTTTTAGAAGAAAAAAATAGTAATCTGTTATATGTCAAGGTGCACACAACCTTGTCCAGATCTGCTAACACAAAATGTGTAATTGCAGGTATATAAGTAAAATGTGGCTGTATTTGCCTGTTTAGCACAAACATTTGCTGTTCATGGTCGTACTTTCATGGTCGTTGCTCAAGTTAGTTGGAACTAGATGTGGAAGTATTTCATTTCATGATTCCTGAATTTTAAAACCTATGAATGTTTCTTTTCCAGACATTGATTCTGAACACAACTTAGATGTTTGCATTAGCAAGAAGGGGAAAAAAAAGAAAAAAAAAAACTGGTAAACCCCTCTTTGAACTTCTTATTTATTTTAGAAATTGTATTTGGCATCTCATTAGAGATGCCACATGGCATAAATGCAGACACACTTGTAAGATTCTAAGATATGACTAAATTAATAGAACACTGGACCTAAGGAAATGCAGGATGACAGATGTTCTGCTCACTCACCTTTATTTTTAAACTGAGCATGTCACAGTAGCAGTGGTTCCCCACTAGCTTAAGCTTGGGACTTCTTTCCACTGACCACACCCCATGAATGGATCAAAAATTTTGCCTGGTGTCAAAAGGAGAACTGGTATGTTTAAAGCACCATGTCGTAATGGCTCATAATCATCTAAGCAGGCATAAGTAATTTTCTCAATGGCTCGTTTTCACAGGATCCAAAACCTCAGCTATAACCAAACATGTGTGCATGGAACAACACAGAGGTACCTGAAAGCCCTGAAATGAGAGCCTTGTTTTAACTAAATATGCATGCATGTGTGGTGAAAGCATGTTTTGATTGTTACTGCTGAACAGCAATCTTCACTGTTTGATACAAAGTAAAAAATGGTGAAATCTATCTGTAACTCAGATAACTTCAACAGAGTCACTTGGCTATTTGGACTAAACCAGTCCCTGTCACCACAGATCTGGAGCAGGTTGTGATTAAATCCATAACATAGTTAAGCACTTGAAAATGGTTTTATAAAGTCCAGTAACATGGAGGAAAGAAGATGTGTGATTTTCAGTGCAGAGACAAGGAGGTGAAGACAGAAGTCCTTGTGAATCTTTCAAGATTAATACTTTATCCTTAATCACAATAAAGAAGTACTCTTCACTCTATTATTTATCATTCCATAATGTATAACAATTTCCATCATTAAAACTTCACAGGTTTTCATGCCATCCTTTGAATCTTTGCTAAAAGGGGCTTTTACTTTTAACTATGTTTTTGTGCTTGTTTGCTAACTTGTTATTTGCGTGTCAAATTGTAATAATAGAAATCATCTAATTAACTTGAGTTGAGGCTTAGAAGACTCAACTGGACTTTCTTGGAAAGAAAACACAAATTTCATTTTGAAATCTCCTGTCTGTCAAGTGCTGCAAGGCACAGTACATTTTCTCCTGCTAATCTGAGGTCCATATACTCTTTGTAGTAACATAGCTATATATAACAGCCTTGATCCTGTTTACAGAGAACTCACTTTCTGTAAACACTCTCTGAAGAAAACCACTGATTCCTGTTCACAGACTCTGACAGTTTGAAACAAGGGCTCAAACTCTGTTAAAAGTAGCAAATTGAGAGTAGGAACACATTCCGTTGCTAATGGAATTTGCTGATAATATTGTGAGATACTTCACTGAAGCATTTCCAGTGCTTCTTTCTCATAACTTTGGGAGCAAAGAGATCGATCTGTCTCTTGCAAAGCAAACTTCATTACACAAAGACAAACATAACACGTGGCAGTCATGTAACCAGCAAATAATGAGTAACAGAAGTAGAAAAATCCCTTTCCATTACAAAGCCATCTGTGACTTCAAATGACCAAGTCCATCATGATTGTAATACAAATTCGGAGAAGCAGTTCTACTTCTAGTAGCAGCTTCCAACATCTCTCTCAGACAACTTACCTTTGGAATACCAAGATTAACCTGTAAAGAAACTGAATATTATCAGCTTGTTTTCATGGAATGAGAGTCATGAAAATCTAGATCAGATTTTTAATGGTTAATTAAAAGATAAATCAGAGTTTTAACTGAGCTTTTACAAAAACTATTGTTTCACCTTGTTCCATAATCAAGTGCTTTCCAATTTAAACGTGTCTTGTGCTTTTAGTCTGTAATATATTCAATATCCAGCAAAAATAACAATCTTTCAGAAAGTGAAGAATTCACCATTTGGTGAATTCCTAAGTGACCACAAGGTAATTAGTCCAACTTACCTTTTCAACACAGTTTTATTCAATCAGTTGTCCTTTACAGGTGCTTTATGTTCCACCTTCACACTGTGGCAAGCGGAAAGAGCTCGTTTTTCTAACACAACTATTTACTAGTCTGTGTGTTAGCTAGTTTTGTTTCATAGGTTAGAGCTCCGAAAGGAAATCTGCTCTCGCTTAGCTAATATGGTAATTGTGGTTTGTCAAATCTCACCACATGTTAGTTTTCTGCCACCAGTAATTAAGGAAAGAAAATATTTAAAAATCAGGAAGGCAAAGCCATTGTCTGAGCTGCTCCACATGTTTCTTCCAAAACAACACAGTATGTTGCCTCTTTTAATTCCAAAAGAAAGGCAGCATGCACCCCTATGCTCTTCCAACCTGATTTCATGTTCCTTCAGTTAAATTTAGATCAGCCTAATTTAATTCAAAAACCTAGCCATTAGCCGAAGTTCTAGTTTCCTCATCATTCTTTTGGACTATAACATGTAAATTATCTATTTACATTCAAGCTGTTTATGTTACCTGTTTAATTTTCTCATCAAGACCATCCTACACTCAATATATATTTTTTCTCATTAATCCTATCAAAATTTCCTTCTTTTGTTAGCTTTTTACTTCTTGTCAACTTTGCTGGTTTTGGTATTTCTGTATTTAGATTTTTGTTCTCCCTATTTCTTCCTCTTTCTTTGTTCAGCTTTTCTAGATTTCTTATTCCCATCTCTTGTTGTCTTTATAATTTCTCTTCAGCATTAGGTTTTGTAATACTCCTCACTTCCTTCCCCTTAGATCATTTTTGTTCCTATTTTACCTCACTCCCATCTGTTTCCATTATCCACTTGCCAGATGCAGCCCTCCTCTCACATGATGAGGTATCACTGACTGATATCCATCCCAAACTAACCAGCATCCATCAATGTTTTTATCACTTGGTCACCTCTGTCAAACCAGTCAGGGAAGACAGAGCCCTCCTAAAGGCCTTCTACAGGTTTTTCCCACAGAGGAGAAAATAGAGCTCAGGGATTAAACTGGTAATAATTGTACACAGAGGTCTTGAGAAGGAGCCTGCACAGTCAGTGCTTAGGTCTCACCTCTAGCCCAAGGTATGACTGCGTTTGTAAGACATCACAGTCCATCACTTTTCTTCCATGAAAATGAAATGAGGCTGCTAAAAAGAAAATGTGATGGAAAACAGTTTGCTGGTCATGGTAAACATTCAGATGTGATTTCTTGTCAGACTAAACATGGAATTTTTGAAGGAGGAGCACAGTCATACTCAGAGCATTCCTCTGCTTCACTGTAGCGTCATTTCTTATAACCAGCTGAGCTCATAGCAGGCCTGAGTTCCAGAAAGAAGCATGAAGGGCAGTAGGTGTATCCTCCTGTTGATAATTACTAACTTCAGAAAAGCTGGTTAAATAAATTTTATTCTATTGGAGAAAATGTTGATAAAGCAAAGTTGTAAATTAAAAATTTTCAGGAAAATTTTTATGGCAAAAATGCTAGTTTATAAAATGCACCAAGATGCACAGTTGAGTTATAATATTGTGCTGGTTTGAGATTGATTGACATTTTGGTGGGCAGGAAAATAGCCACCCCTGGAAGTGAGGTGTGGCTGTGGATTTCCCATGAGCCCAGTGCAACACCAATTGTGGGCCAAATTTAAAGATAGACAGGGAAATGAGCCAATCAAAAGTGAAATTCGTCTCAGTAGGATATACATTTGCACAGGACTGCCTGGGAATCGCTCTCTTTGGTTTCCGGCGTTGAACAGGTACAGAGCTGCGGGCCGTGCCCTCGGCCCAGCTTTCCCCCCCCCCCAAGGCCATGGAGGCCTGCGGGAGGGGAAAGGCCGGGCCAGGCCGTGCCGGGAGCACCTCCTGAGGGAGATATCCCGGCAGGGAGTGAGGAGGATGGAAAGGAAGAGCGATGCCCCTTGCCCTGGCCCAGTTTTCCCCCAGCATCCAGTGGG
>VXBU01002784.1:0-68678 GCA_013400315.1 Bombycilla garrulus | reverse complement strand
AGGACTGGTATTCTTGTGGGGGGATCTATGGCAAAGCAGGAGGGACTCTGCTCTTCCTGTTGGGTTGGGGAAATGATTGTTCAAGGGGTGGATTGACTGAAAATCCTAGGTTTTGTCTTTTCATGTGGTTTTGGTGGGAGAGTGAACCGTAGGTGGGGGGGAGGATGGATGTTTTGAAAGTTTCCTTCTGGTTTCTGTTTTTTTTTCTTCTTTTTAGTGTTAGTTAATAAAGTTTCTTCTCTATGCTTTAAGCTGGGTGACTGTGCTCCTTTTTTGGTCCTACCTCACAGCAGAAATTGAGAAAAATATATTTTCATGGGTGCACAGGCCTTTGGCCGGTGTCAAACCATGACATTCTTGGTTCCCTGACCGGGAAATCGAAATTTGGTAAATAAACCCATGACAAATATGCTTGTTAATGTTTTTTATCGTCTTTTATAGTCTCCGCTTATCAGTGAGTCTAGGTTTCCTGGTTTTGGACAGAGAAAGTAGGCAGTGAGTAATATCATTCCATGGTATAAGATCTCACAGAAGTTTAGACAGAAGGACTAGAATTCATAAGGAGCATCAACTCCTATAGACATAATACCAGCCTCTTCTAATTAACACAATTCAAGTTTTCATCAAAATGTTTCTGGGATAGCTAAATGTATTCTGAAGGAAAAAACTGTTTTACTGAAATCACAAGGGTTTTATTTTAAGAAAAAGCTTTTCCTAGATTATGCTGTATTTGGTCTGTTTCTTACTATTCCCTTTTGACTGCTTATCTTATAAAGGTTTAAGAACCATTTCTGGTGAAAGCAACTCCCCAGGTTATGCCAGAAGAAATGAACCTGTAATTACAGTGATGAAAAGAATAACACAGTCCTTGTACTGTCAAGGGTCAATGCAATGAAGATGCCAGGCACTTGTAATCTCACTTTTCTACCTTTTCAACCCAAAAGAAACTGTTTTATAGACCAGAAAATATATGTTTGTTCCTGAAATCCCAAGAAAGAATGTGTAATGTAAGTCACAGTCCCATATTTAAGGGTTTAAGATCATAGTCTTGCTAAAGTGGATGTAATATTTTTTAAAAATTAAGCGTATCACCGCAAAGAAGACAAAGTATTGCAAAATATTTCCAAATAACTACTGCTTTCTGAAATCAATGGTCTACTGCAAGAAAGCTCTGCTGAAATGTCTACCAGTGTTTACATTAGGCTGCAGAGGACTAGTGAATTTCCATGTCAGAAATGTTGCACACATGAAACAAAGATACAAGCAGAGCTAAGTATGCAGTTGCTGACATAATTCCTATGTTTTTGATCCTGTAGTCAAGACCATACCCATTGTGGCAACATTTTTTTATTGCTTGACTAAGTCACTCGCTCTCTGTTTCATGTATCATTGAAACAACTACCAAAGTAGTTTCTCAGAACCTGTCATCACTCTGTACTCCCAATCATTTACATTTTAATCTGAATATGTTGAATTCACTGACCTGATTTCTTTTTAGACTTGTACTTTCTTCTTATGACTGTTTGTCACAAGAGACTCACACCATGGAATGTCCCAATTTCATCTCTCCAGCAGTGGGGTTCATGGCCTGAGTAAGAGCTAAAGATAGCTTAATACTAAAACCACAGTCTATGAAATGGAAGAATGAAATTTGAACTTGTGTCTGTACAATATGTAGTCTCTGCATTGGCTGGATGCAGATCAGAGACGATTTCTTTCCTGCTGCTTGGACCAAGTTACAGCGCGTGCCTTTCAGCACGTGAGCTGTGATTTTGCTGATTGTAAAGAGAAACTGGAGGTGCTGGCTGGCCACTTCAATGAGACAATGACTCCATCATTTTACATCTATACTGGAGGCTGTAACCACTAACCACACCAATGATCTGAGGCTACCCAGAGAGAAACTGCCACAAGAGATTGCAATGCAAGTAGGAAAATCTCCTTCCAGGTCTTCCGGACAGAAGGAATTACTGCCCCCATACAGTCACCACTGAGATGCCACTTGTGCAGGTTGGTGTGGGAAGGAAGTTTTGTCCTAATCCCTCATCCTCTCTATGGTCAGATATTAATCAGTGAGATAATCAAGCACATTTGAATAATTTTGCTTTTAACAAGTTTTAAATGTTTCAGACACTTAAGTTTCACAGCAGAAGAGTTGTACCATGATCCCTTTAGAGAATTGAGCATAACCATTTATTTCTGCATGGATTAGAGGGAAAGAAAATGCACAGAGCTGTGTTGTGCCAAGCAGATGACAGGGAAAGTAGTACCTGACACAGGATCCTCTGCAGTGCACAGCTAACACATGTGTCTGAATTCATATTGCAGCAGATAGGTAACTTTTCACTTCCCTTCTAAGAGTGGGAAGCTGCTGTTATCATTTGATCTCTAGGTCTTTATGCATGCAATCACTGATGGTTAGGGCTTTGGTAATACTGATTTTTCCACTGTGATTTCAGAGGTGGNGAGTCTCTGTTGAATGTATTTTCTTTTCCTGTTTGGAAAAAAAAAAAAAAAAAGAGAAAAAAAAACCAAACCAAAGAAGTAATAGGAGGCACATCACTGAATGTTGTTTCCTCACAAAAGCAACAAATTGGCAACAGGGGTTAATTAATTTTGTGCTGCACAGAGAATGCAAGCACATGCTTACATTAATTTCTGAGGGGTGATGGGTTTGTTTCCTTAAATGTAATCTACCCTGCACAAAGACATGAACTTGCTGATGCTGCGGGACAGATATGTTAGAGAATCAAGTAGCACAGCTAAATCTACTGATATGATACTATAGGGCCACAACCTGGAGAGTGAAGAACAGTTAGCCCAGTTACCCAGGTACAGCTGTCCTGGTGATACCAGGAACACAAAGGGACAGCTTGGTTATGTAGGCATTCTGGCATTGATTTGAACTTCAGGGCTGGTTGGTGGATTGACCGTGGCTGGATGCCAGTGCCCACCAAAGCATTTCTCTCATTCCCTTCCTCAGATGGACAGGGGACTGAAAATGTAATGAAAGGCTCTTGAGATGAGGGCAGGGAGCAATTACTCACTGACTGCTTTGCCTGGGCATCTCTAGAGCTGTTGTATTCTCTCATATCTTCTTACTCTTCTCTTCTTTATCTGTCATTGCTCTTGTGAAGGCACTTTTCCCCCGCTTCTTAAATATGTTATCCTGAAGGCTCTGCCACCATTGCTGATAGACTTGGCCTTGACCAGCAATGCATCTGTCTTGGAGTATCTCACATTGGGTCTGTCGGACAGGGGAAGCTGTAGCATCCCCATCCACCTCCACCAAAACGTTGCCACACAAACCCAATATAACTTTGAAAACCAATAATGAAACTTCTTCAACTGCAGCAAAACTTCTTAACAGGTCTGTCAGTGTATCTTCCTTACGCAGTGCAAAGCTATGCCAGAGAGGTCAGGTACAGATGCAGTACAGCCCTCGAAGGATCTATTCATCTTTCTCCAAATTAGACTATTTTTGATGCCTGCCCAGGCACCTTGCCCATGGCAATGCCATGCCCACCTCTTCCCGCTCATTGCAGGGAGATTGGACTAGATGACCTTTGAAGGCCCCTTCCAAACCAAATTATTCCATGATTTTAGAATTATATGATTGTGCTGTGTGGTACAAACATGTTCTTTACCAAGGGGGAAAGGTATAGTGTTTGTGAGGACATGCTTGAGAAAGCTGGCAGCTCATGGTCCTTTCTCCCCAGGATGATTTGGTTGCCTCTACTGCTGAGATTTTGAAAAGTGAACTAATGTTAACCATGTCCTGCTTCACTGCATCATCCTGCCACTTGGCTGGCTAGGCTTGACAGGTATCTAAACTTGCGCTGGTCTATCACCCATTCCCAGTGAGCTGTTGCTACTCTGAAACTTTAGTGCCTGTTCCAGGAATCACCTCTTAAATGCTAACTGGGCCACCCTCACCGGGATCTGCTGCTGCCCCCCATTGTTGCTCTCTGTGGTCCTACACAAAATCTTGGCTCCATCTGCTTCCTCCTACAAAGATGACCATCTGACAGATACATTTCTTTCTCTTGCCCCTGAAATATTCTTTCTGTCCACGTTCAACTGTCCACACCAGTCTGTGTCTGGAGTGAGGATTACAACTCTGTTGGTAATATTTGGGGCAACAGTCTTGTTCTTTCATCACTTTGCAGGCACAATAATCCTTTTGCTATTTCCAAGCTCAGTTTCTTCCAAAACATCTCTGACCATTGCTATCTGAAATGCTGAAGTGAGATCTAGCCCAGCTAGTCATTTCCTTCTACCTGGTGTCATTTGTAGGGGCAGAGGTTCTACTCCTCTGCACCTTTTGTCCATTTGTCTCAAGCATACCTGCTCCAATCCAGAGTGCCAGGACTAAATGTCCTGATCCTCAAGGCACAGCCCATAAGAACCATTTACCAGACGACCTTAGTATCAAATATACAAAACCAGAATCCAAAAATGTAATTGGCTCCTCAAAACAGTGTTGGTTACGTGAGGTTTGTGTGACCTGTTCATTGACTTCTCAACATTAGTGTGAAGGCACAGAGTCAACATGCCCACAGCTAACCACTGCACTGCATTTAACACTGCAGCTCTGACTCTTCAGCCCCTCCTGTACCAGGGAAGGCCTCACACTAGTAAGGTGGTGAGGTGTTTGGACCTCTGCCTACTTCTAAATCCATGGATAATCTCAAAGGGGTTTTCAGTCTGGTTTTAAAAGACTTTTCCAACATGTCAGCTGCCACAGACACTTTCTCCTGGGCTCTGGCACTTGCCTTTCTCTCCTGGTGACTGTCTTAGTTTGGCAAAACAACAGGAAAGTGTTCATTCTCTTTCTTTGTTTTTTTTATGCTGTGTTTTGTTGGTTTGTTGTTTCAGTTTTTTTTAAGTGAGGAATTTCCCCCATGTTTAGCAAACCAACTCTTTCTGGGATCAGGCAAAAGCGAACAAGAAGAGCCCAGACCTTGATCCTAAATATGGTTAAGTCTTGCTTAACAACCCTCCCTATGCTTGTGGAAGAATTCTTGACAATTCTTGGTGAGAATTGTCATTCCATCTGCAACCAAGAGGGAAGGTCTCACCCGCATGGGTGAACTTTGTCCACATAACCCACTAACCACAGTGACATGTTCTGGGGGGTTGGGGTGTTGGTTTATTTTTTTTTCTTTTCTTTTTTTCGTCCTCTTTAGTTATGGAATTTTTTGTCCCACTTGTTGGGGGGGAACCTGATGGCCGATGCTTAAGTGTATTTGCAAGACAAAGGCTTGCTGGGCCGGGAAGGGGGAGGAAAGAGTAAAAGGGTTTTCGCCGGGTTGGTTTTCGAGGAGAGAGGACACTCAGAGCTGTGGTTGCTTGGAAAAGAACAGGCCGTTTTTTTTTCCTGCTGCTGCTGCTTCTGCTTGCCCCGCTGGGACCCATCTGATCCATCCCTGCACCAGAACTCCTGCGTTCCATCTTGGAGTTTCTTCTGTTCTCCTCAGAGGAGCCCGTCGGAGCCATCTACAACTACAGACTGCCTACGGGGTTTGTGAAGCAGAGCTTTCCTCATCCCTCTTGCCGGCTTTGCCGTGAGGTGGGGGTGTCCCTGACCTTTTTTTCTTTTTTTTCTTTGCAGTAGTTGTTGTTGTTAATACTGTAGTTATTGTTCATTTGTATCTTGTTATACTCATTAGTAAAGGACTGTTATTCCTCCCCATATCTTGCCTGAAGACCACTTAATTTCAGTAATTTGGAGATGGGGGGGATTCTGAGGGAGGGTTCTGCCTTTCCCTAGCAGATACCTGTCCTCAACCCAAGACACATGTGAAGTCTGGAAAGGGTCCCCTGATCCTCACACTAATTGTGGAGGGAAAATGATGTCTTCCTGGCAGGACATGATGTGTGTCAGTCATGCCTGGGCCACCCTGCTGTAGATGGCACAGAGCAGCTTATCCTTCAGGAATACCCTTCAGCCTGTCCAACAGAAAGAGAATTCTGTTATGCTGGCATTCCCTGTCAAGCCAGGTCTCTGAGGATATCTTCATCACCCAGCTCCACAGTGGGGTGTGTTCCTCATGTCCACATTCACACAGCAGCCTACTATCAGCCAGGGTGGGTCTAGAGGGCTGTTTTCCTTTTTCCTTTTTGACATACGCAAGTGTTACATGATGCAAATTTTACTTACTGTCGTTTGTGAGGATGGAGGGAAAATCTGCTTCCCTGTCATCAGGGTTTCAGCCTTCATGGCTGGAAAAGAGAAAGGTGTCATGCCACAGCAAATGTAGAGAGCAAGACCAGAGGTGTTTGTTCTACTTCAAATGGTGCTAGACCTTTCTGAGCAACCTGATCCACACCACTTCTGGCTTTAGGCTGACTAATGTCTTCGTGAAAGGATCCTTGCTGTTAATACTTCAGTGAGGCTAAAACAGGCAAGCTAAGATGGGATTTTTGCTGCATTTTTCCCAGTGATTTTTTGATAGGAGCACCCTGCCTCAGCTACGCCAGAGAAAGGGATGGACTCCCATATGCTGAGCTCAGTCAGAAGGTTCCTGGATATCCTTGAGTGATAATTTTGTGGTCTCTTAAAGAATTTAATACAAACTAACACAATAAAAATGCTTGCACTGTGATGCCTCATGGAATTGTATTACTGAAGAGAAGCTATGAAAGAAGCTATATTGTAATTACTAGATTGGTGTCCTCTGCTTTTCAGATGATACTGCTTGATAACCATGAGCTACATCTCAGAATTTGGAAGATACCTTGACTCTACAGAAGTGGAACCAATAGCAGCATTAATGACTCAAACCCCAAATTCATGTTAAGGTACAGTATTGCAACAATAACTTGCAATTTCCTCATCATCTGAAGCAGGTGCAAAGTTTCAGTAGTCACGTTGACATTTCTCAGTGTAAGAGGCTGGTAAGAGTGGAAGAGGGTGAGAGATAGGCCATGCCAGCAGCTGGAGGGAAGCCCTGAGCACAAAATGAAGCTCTCAAATGTAGCCACTTTGCCTGGTTAAGTGAAATGGAAAGTGAATGTGAGACTGGTACAGTGTGAGACAAGAGGTGTGTGGGAAGAGTCAGTATTTTGCAGTTCTTTCTGAAGGCTCTTTTATGATTTAGGAATAACTTTTCTTTACACTAATTTTCCTTTCCCATCAGTGTTGAATGCAATAAAGACTATAAAAGGCAAGACAGAATAGACTGAAAAAGTTTTACAAGCAGCAGGAGATTTGTGGTTAAAAGTTATTTTGAGCTTCTGCTGAGGAAGATGCCTCCTTACTGAAGGTAGCACAAGGTTTTATTTTTAAAAGCTCTCCTCTGATTATAAGTTAATTTAAAAGCTGCTATTTGAATAAAGAAGAAATAAACTGCTAGAGTTCAATTTTCTATAACCCATGAACAAAGGGTGCTTTTTTGGAGAGGGCTTAAGAGAATTTTTAATGAAGTTAAAATCTTATTATTCTAATAATTAGAAAACACCAGAATCATTGGAAAATGCTAGACTTGAGTCTTTTAATAGTCATCTATACAGAGATTTCTGATTGCTTACAACTTTATCTTGTTATATCTGAGGTGACAACATCCTACTCTAAAAGTCTTTCATCTCTCTTTCTGCACTCCTGCAAGGCCCAGGGTGGTTTTCAGTCTGTGTTAGAGTACAGTACATCCAACTCGCAGTGAGCTTTTGAAGCTGTTGTTAACAGCAACTTTTTCATGGGCCCACTGCCAGCCTGATGTCCCATGAAGGAACCCTTCTGTCTCTACACTGTTCCAAGGCTACAAACCTCAGATTAGAGTTTGAAGCACAGCCCCTGCATGAGGACACTCAAGCACATCTCTGGGGTGCTCAATTCTGCCTCATAGTCCCTCCTGAAAGCTTAACCTCTTGTATGCCTGGTTCCAGCATCTCTTCTCACTACACAATAGCTTTAATATACCACTGAAAGGGCAACTTCCATCATTGAACTCTTCAGGCACTATACAGTGTCCCTAAGGGGAAAACCAAACCTGCTTGATTTGAAGACAATCCAAGGGTTTTCTTCCAGGTCCCTGGAAGACCAGCGAATATATTAGTGAGGCCTCCCACCCCCATGCAGAACTATGTTGAACTGTCCTTACTCAAATCGAGGGCCTCTCTTCTCCCTTCTGACTTGCTTCAACGGCTCAGACCAACATCAGTGTAGGTTTTGTTTCCTTCTGAGCAATAGTGTTGCCATCTCACAGATCCCAATCAGTCACAAGATTTTTAAGTAACCATCTTGTCCTTACTTGTACTGTGCTTAGAGTGGCACAGTTCCCAGATTGACAGGCTTCACAACTAATGAAAGCAGAGGGTTTTTCTGACATCAGAGGTTTCTGCCTTTTCACAAGCTATCAACTACTAGGAAGGAAGAATAGCTCAACTTCTTGCTAACACCAGAGTGCAAATCTGGAAGTGAGGAATGCTCTGCACCACACAGCTGGAGTGCATCTCACCATGCTCCACCAGGACTTCAGTACTGGTCCCACACTGCCTCACCACTGCTCATTCCAGTCCCAAATATACAGCAGAAAATCCTCAACTGTCCTTTATCCCCCTCCTTTCTGTGCCTGAGACCAGTGTAGTTTTATCTATATGTGCAGTTTTCTGCAGGTAGAGATTAAAACTAGTCCATAAGACTGTCCCTGCATTTATTCACTTTAGTCAGTTTAATATAACAGTAGTAAATTACATTTCCCAGTGCAACCTCACGCACAGAGAAGACACTGCCCCTTCCCTGACAAATGGTCAGGGAATGCTGTCCTCTCAGCACCTTGCACTGGTGGACAATACCTGTGGCAAACTGGCAAAATTTGTTTTCCACAAAGTTGGCAAATTCTACACCCCATGAGACTTTTCTGCACTGCCACATCTTGAGATGGAGCCTTAAATTTTATTAAATATAATATTTACTAAAAATAAAGCACACAGTTCACTAACAATCATTCCAAGTAACTCTGTGCCCCAGGCTGGTAGCTAGCAACAGACTGCTGCTGTTTTAGATTAAACCTTCAGGTGAAGAACAAAAACCAGGAGAGGAAAGGGGCATCCATTCTCAAGAAAAAAATCTGTCTTCAGCTATGTGATTAGCTTGTCATGGCTCAGCTTCTGCTGTCCTATACTGTTGGAACCAAGGAAGGAGAAAATAAGCTCCAAGCAGTTAGGTTTGCTTGATTTGAACGATCTCTTTTAATGTCCCTGCCTGTTGAAATTTTGTCTCAATTCCCTTCCCTAACCCCTCAAGGATGAGAGGATCAAGTAAACATAAAATGGTTCATTAGCAGAATTTGAACTCTACCATATGGAAAAAAAAAAAAAAAAAGAAAAAAAGAAAAAAAATAGAAAAGAGGAAAAAAGAGAGCAGGTAATTTGTGTAAAAAACCAGTAGCGACAAGAAAATGTATAGATTCTATTTACTGTCAAAGGCCACACGATTGGACAGTGTGCAGTTTGCTTCCCATGACGAACAGATCCTTTTATTGTACAACAGCTTGAGTCAGGATGCATACATTTTAAAAAAAATCTAACTATATTGGGAGATGAGTAAATGAAAAAGGCTGTTCTGCAAGATTTCCTGTTCCGTGATGCATAGGCAATTGGCCTACATTTGTGACCCCATTTTTCTTTCAGGTCTGTGCAGCTGTACTGCACGGACTCTATCCTTTGATCCGAAGTCTGAAAGAGCAGGAATGGCCAATTCTGGGTCCAGACTGAGTCTTGAATGAGCTACACTGCTCTCTCACCCACGTGCTTTCTAGCTTCTACATGGCTCTAAGCCTGAATCAGACCTTAAATGCTGCTGTTCAGCAAAGGAAGCCATAGAAAGAGGTGAGCAGCCTCCTCCCCCGGGCACCTCTGTGAATCGCACTCGAGCTGGAGCAGCTGGCCAGAGCCAGCACCACAGGCGGGGTGGGGCTGTGGTGGAGAACGCACTGTGTGGCAGGAAAAGAACCTCTGCGGCTCTGCTCCCACCATCACCACGCGACAGGAGAGTCATTGCGCCTAAAAATACTGTGTTTCACAGGCTCTTTAAATGGCTTGTACTACTAGAGCTGTAGTGTTATGAGGTGTTTCTGTGACAAAAAACAGTGGGCCAGAGCTGTGAGATCATGTAGTCTGTATGAACGGTTATGGCCACATATCTCCCAATCTTTTCCCAACAGATGGATTTTCTAGCTCATTCCCTACAATACCAGGCTGCAGCCAAAACTAAAGTCCACCTTCTGAATTTTTGTTTACAAATGGGATTATGACCTCCTGGTTCAAAACCAGAGTGCTCCTCATGGTTCATCTCTAACGTGATGAAGTAATTTTTTCAGATTTTAAAAATTTTTTAACTTGATCCTTGCATCTGCTTCTCCCTGCTCCAAACTGCCTAGCTTGGCATCTGCTTCACCATCAAGAACACATCCACATGCCCCAGGGAAGGGGGCACAGGCCCAGTCATCCCTTGCCAGCACAAAGGGAGTTTCCTGCACCAAGCCACAGCTCTTGTGCGGCTGCCAGCACTCTTACTGTGGCAATCAATTTTACATAACTTGCTCTCTGCTACCATCCATTGCCTTCTCAGCTTCACTGTTCTTTGGGCCAGTCTCAATTCATGTGTATGTGCTTGATTTAACTTTCTTTGTACAAACTGGATTGACTTGGGTTCTTTCAAAGTGGTACTTGGCACTGTTTTTGCATATATTTTTGTGCCTCTCTGGGTTCCTTTGCATTTCTTCACAGTTTATTTTAATACATTTGGATATTTAATGCAAAAGCATGCATGGAAGGAATCAGTGCAGAGGAGCTCCTATGCATTAGCATCACACTAGTGTATCCTAATCTCACTTCCCAGGCTGTATGAGACCTATAGCCCCAATGCATTTGTTTGACTGGCACTTCCAACTCCTTCAAATTAAGTACCATCAAATTAGAACACATTTATCAAAACCAGAAACTCGTGAAAGTATTCACTAATTTTAATTGCTCTTTCATAGAGGAAGACTGTGAGAATTTTTGTCCTCCTTTTCTCTGAGATCATCAACACCTCCCCACATCTGTGACCGCACCTTAAAGAGACCTGAACTGCCAAAACCCGTTCAAAATTCAAACCTTCTTGTACAGTTAACAGTTTCTGTTTAGGTGCCTAATTTCAAATTTCACTAGGGCTTAATTAACTTTAGTCTACTGAGTGAATGTAACTGACAAACACCAGGTTTGCAGTGCTACAGTTAAACAACAGGTGGTGTATGTGTGTTGCATTTTAATGGCAGAGCCTACTACTTAAATCTACAATTTATTCCATAAGAATTATTTTAAATTTCATATTTTCCCCATGAATATGTGTTAAATTATGAAGTTTAAGTGTATGTAATTCTCACCTCCAGGACTGCTATAGTCTCTGAAACCCAGAACTTACATTTTGTAATTTAATTTTGGCTTGCTTGGAATGCTTTGAACTACTTTTCTTTCAATTTTATCAGTTTCCTTTTAATAAACAGAGCACAGACCTCTTACTTTGCAGTTCAAAGGAGATTAAGAAAATATAATTCAAGATGTCAGCAACTTAACACCATAAAGGTGCTTTTCTTATAAAGGTTGCCAGAGTAATTTTGTAAAAAAAACATCTCTGTCAAATGTTTCTAGGTAGCCAAGTATCACATTGATTTCAAGGAAATGTATACTTCTAGATTTACCTAAATTCATCCCTAATTTATCCACAAGCCAGTATTACTTAGACAGTTTTAAGCATTTTATTCATGTTTAAAAAGAACTGGAAAGGATTTTCAGGGAGAGCAGACAGTGCCGTGAGGGGTAGGCACAGCCAGACAAACTGCTGAGCAGCAGCCTGTTTGCCCACAACTGCCCCCTTCCCTCTCTACCCCATGCTTGTTCCTCCAAACCATCATGACCCCTCCCTTTCTCCCCTTTTGGTTCTGGCTCTAAATATCCCAGAACAGGATTTATGCACCCACCAAACACTCTTCTCTGACATCCCATCAGCCCATGTCTCTGTAGGTCACTAAGCCCACAAGGTGACCCAGAGGCTTGCCTGGGAGCACCTCTCCTGAGATGGTCCAGGAAAGACAGGGCTTTCAGCTCCAAGAGTTCCAGTCTAGTATTGGGCTTTCCTGTGCCCTTGCTCCTCTGCGCTTACAAGAGTTGAGTCTTAATCCCAAACCCAACATTCACCAATGTGAAAAGCACCTCTCTTCACATGTTTTCCCAGCCTGTTTCCACTCCAGGAGGCCACTGCATTGTTGCACATGCACTGTTGCCACTGCAGGTTCTGAGGGCTTGCTGATGTGGGTGTCTCCAGTGTGCTGAGCCTCACAGCCCCACACCTCTGGAGAGGAGCTGCTGGATCACAGCAGCCCCCAGCAGTGGCACCTGCACAAGTTACCCCTTTCCTCTGGCCTGCTTTCCATTTGTGGAGCTGAGCTTTTAATCACATAAGCTAACACAAACCACCAGAATTACATGTCTGAAACAGGATGGGAACATCAGTTTAAAAGCAAGTCTGCTACAATCACCTAAGCCAAAAATCCATCTGGAAACAGTGTTCTGCAACACGCCAGCGCTTTCCCAAAAGTTCCCCTTGCAGCATGGCCTGAAGGACACCTGTCAGCCAAAACAGACCATGTGGCGAGCACAACATGGAAACTTTTCCATTTCAGAGAAAAAAAAAGCTGAAGCAGTTTCTTGCTATATAAGTGCATGTGATTTTTACAGGGCAACAGGGTGAATGACCTGATTTTACTACCGTCTATCAGTTGTGGTTTCCCCACAGCACAGAGCAATTGAAACAAAACACTTAAAGCTGTTAAGAAACTGAAAAACAACTTCTAGAAACCTTACACTTTGTTTTTAAACTTAGATCCAAGTGTAAGGATCATAAGTAGTTTTTCACACAGCACACTATTCAATTATGTTCCAAGTCCTCATTTTCTAAAGGATTTTTTCAAGGACATACAATTGAAATCCTTACAGCAGAATCAATGTTAAATTACTGTATTTGCAAACATCAGCCTTTCTCCGTGGGACACTGCATTAACATAAATACCTGCATATAAAGTGTAGCAAAACTATTTCTACCTGCAAACAGGGTGATTTGCATGCACAGAGGCAGCCAGATGGTCTGTCTATCCCCATAATAACTAGTTTTCCATAGAATAATGTAATAATTTAAGTTGAAAGGGCTTGCTGGAGGTCCAGCCTGCTACTCAAAGCAGACCTAACTTCAAAGCTAGACCAGATGGCTGGCTCTAAGTCTGTCAATTTAAGTTTGGAAATTTCTGATGGTGAAGACTTCACAATCTCTCTGGGTATATGCTCTAAAATTCCTGGACCATTCTCATGGTGATTCTTTAGATTTTATTTCACGTATGCAACTAGAATTTCTCTCACTGCAGATTGTTGTCCTTTTACTGGGCACCTGTAGGAAGAATACAGGTCTCTTTCCCATATGGTCCACTGTAAACATGGAAGTTCAGTTTAGCCACCCATCTTTACCTTCTCTTCTACAGGCAGAACAGTCTCAACTCGTTATAGATCACACACCCCAGCCCCACCACCATCCTCTAAGCTCCTCTATGCGGCTCTATTTTGCTGGCAATTCCTGTACTGAGGTAGCCAAGCTGAGCACAACACTCCAGGTACTGGTCTCACAAGGAATGGGAAGTAACCATTTCCCTCAGCCTGCATGCCTCCAGGCTTTCACTCTTCACAGCTGCCCCCAGGCCCTTTTCTGCAAAGCTGCTTTTTATCAAGCCTATCTGTCCGCAATTTAGCTACAGAGATGCTTTGGGAGATTTTTGCCATCTAGCCTGTAGAGGATTTAGCTTCAGTATGAATGAAATCGCTTATAAATCTACCAAAACTGCACCTCTTGCAATTCAGTTCAATTTCTATTGGCTCTGCCTTACAAGGAAAACATCAAACCTAAGGGCCTGCCAGAAGACATGTATCTGGCACCACAAAGTTCTATCCTTTTTTTTTCCTACAATTTTTTTTTTTTCCTGAAGAGGAGCCTGGTCTTTGTAGATCGTATTTCATTAGTGAAAATGACTATACTAAAATAAAAACAAGTACTAAACCCCATCTTTACCAGCATCACCTAATCAGGTATTTCAGTTGTCTCAAGAGCTAGGTATAGTGTCTATATGTTGTCAATATGTTGTCAAAACAGTCTAAAGCTGATAGTGATTTTATTATATCTGGGGAAAGCATCACTTACAAGGAAATATTTTATGAGATGTGCTGCGGTTTCCCACTTAAGAGGTGAAATGCAGTAATTTCACTAAAAAAAAAAAAGGACAGGTATCATTTCTATAATCCATCCTTATGACAAGAACCATGTTAATGCTATAGAACTGTCAGCCATAGTCTAGTTTTAACTTCTGAAAAACACTGAATTTGTTAAAAAAATTACAGAGAGTATTTAACATAATAGATTATTTCTAACCAGACCTAGCTGACACAGAACTGAGCAGAGGAGTCACCAGTGTCCCCCTCCAAAACTTGCTTCTCTGCTCACAGAAATGTTCCCATCTTTTATGACAGGGCTCTGGTTGTCAATTCTAACATCTGAGGTGGGGTACTCAACTACATCAGTCCTTCTGGGAGAAACCTATGTGAAATACTAAACAATATGGTTTGAAATATACAGTGAAACAAGCATTCAAGAGAGCTTAACTTGTCACTTATGTTTAAATACCTCTAACAATGTTAAACAAGAAAAAATCTTGCCAATCAAGATTGTTTGGTTTCTTTCCTTTGTTGAATCATAAACCATCTGACAACTTGGACTGATACCACTAATGAAATTCTGTCAAGTCTTAACCAGATTCATCACCCAGAATTGCAAGATTCTTTGGGCTTAAAATGATTCTCAATTGCAGACTGGATTATAAAAAAAGCATTTTTCATAAAAACCCCTCAAATCCCACAGAGTTTCCTTAATTTATCTGAATGCTAAGATTTCTGGTTCAGCAAGTCTCAAAACACAATTTAGCCAGCACAACAGTTTTATTTTACAATTTGAATTATTATATACAATTCAGTAAAAGCTCACAGGAAGAACAGCATGGAGATTTACCACTTTTTGGTATCTCCTTGAATTAGAGCCAAAGTGCAAGGTCTCCAATTAACTCCCAAGGTAAGAGAACAATACTTGGCTGCTAACACAATTCATGTTAACACTTAAAATATCTAATTAATTAATGAAAAGACCACATCTTTAAATGCAATTAGAAATATTTTAATAAACTTATGGTTTCTTTTGGTATGATAAATTGCCACATATCCTACAGCTAACAGGTAATGGAATATCATGTTTCCCAAGGCACGTAAGAAAGCAAACAACACTGCCTCTGATTTATTCCATACACCTTAAAAATGAATGCCAGAAAACAACTGTTCATGTGAAATTTTATTTCCTTCAGACATGCTGATGGTCTTAAAAAGAAAAACAAAGGAAAAAGGAAAGGAAAAAAAGACAGTGGAAAAAAAGTCTAATCCAAACTTTTCCATACACAGTATCTTGAGGCACAGGTTCCCCTACCCTTAAATGAATTTTTTACACAGGCTATATCATATGTTACAACATTGTTCCTATTTTAAGTTATGGCATATTGACTTTTTGGGATGAAAAAACTTCTCCTCTGTGTTCAGCTGCTACAATATGGCATGAAGTTAACATGACTAAATACTCTGATGCTTTTTTGCTGGCTATTTTTGGGGTGCACATAAATAAAAGGCACACTTTTGCTGTCTCCTCTCAGGTCATTTATGTAACGTACAAGCCTAACTTCCCAGCACTGCTCCAGGCCTGCTAGCCCAGTGCAAAAAAATATTTAAGTCAGCTTCCAGCGCTAGTAGCAGCTTTATATGCTTAACCAATGGCTTTAGTTTAGCATGCTGTTTCCACTGTGGTGACTACTGATGACAGGCCAACAGTGTTCCTGAAAAAGAAAACTACAAATTCTAAAAAAGAAAAAAAAATTCAAAATAATATTATTTATATTCACTTACATGTCTATATTCCACATGCGTTCACAATGTTCAGAAAGTGCACATTTTGAAGTCTTGTTTCGGTATTACAAATGTCCACGACCTTCACATTATAGCAGTGCCACTTGCAATGGTATCGTTTAAGAACTGTCAACCTTGCCACGACTGACCTTGTTCTGCAAGAGCATCATGAAAATACAAAAATTTGCTCTTAGCTAGAACTTAGTGTCCATAATGTCCTCAGTATGGTATTTTTAAATATTTGCATTGAACTTTGTACAGCAGTCAGAATCTGAAAAGCAGAAGTTTAGTAGTTTCACTTTTTGGCGCTCAGTTTTACTTAAAACATTTTCAAGAATGAAAGTGATCTTACAGCACATGAAGAACCCTCAAAAATAAAACCTCCACTAAGCATTACACACTGCTAAAAACTTACCCATAAGCTTTAGTTACTGATTTGTGAATGCTTACAAAATTACTTTTAGTGATTTAATAACAGATAACATTGATGAAATTATCATATATAAAAACAGCTTAGGTCTTAACATCTATGGTCTGACAAACATATTTGAACAAGAACTTCCGAGTTAAGACCAGTGCTAAATTGAGCTCCTAAATATAGCTAAATTTAGGTTTAAGAGTTTAGATACTATCAATTTAATATGCCTTTAAAAAAGGTAAAGTCCAACTTTCAGAAGAGTCTGTAAAAGAGCAGTTTCAAGTAAGTCTGGAGTGATTAGGTATTGCAGCTAGAGTTACAGTAAATATGTACTACACGCTGACTTGACAAGATTGTGTTAAAACAAGTATGAGTTGAACCACTGCCTTTGAAGGTTCTTGCTTTGGTTATCTTTACAAAAAATCTGACTGTTAAAATGACAGTGCAAGTTCACTATAAAGCCACATGCCTCTTTCTCCATGTTCTCTTACCAATTGTTTTTTATTATGTCCACTGCCAGCAATGGACATTCTGCTTGGAAAACCCACCTCCTGCTGTGAAAGGTTTGGCTAAATCAAATGAAGAAAGTAATTCGGTATCAGACTCAAATGGGAATACACTATTTCATTTAGTTCTTGTTACAAATATTTAAAAAACTTCTTCACCTACAGTCTTTTTGAAACACAAGGCACAAAAAATAGGGAGTGGACATTCCAGCAAAAGGTGATTGTCTGAAATTAATAGTCCACCGCAATCTTCTAGTCCAGCACAATGAAAGATTTTTGCTATCCAATTCTACGCCACATCTTCTAGATAATCTGCAACGTCGCTTAACTGTGAAATGGTAAGGTCTTGTGTGATGCTGTCGAGCTAGAAAATAAATAAAATTGCAAACTTAGAAATCAAAAAAACAGTAATTATTATGTCATGTATTCTTTCATATGCTTTCATATACCTTCTGGCCTCAAGCTCTTTCAGTGAGATTACACAATCCTTTAGGAGGTACTCAGATCTTGAGATACTGGGGTAAACCTTTATATGTTGGGCACTGAACCAGCTTCAAATACATTTTACACACCTAAAAAGGTACAGTGAGTTATGCTACTGAACAACTGTTGCAGGGTTTGGTTTTTGTTTTATTGGGATTTTGTTAATCAATATAGTATCTAACTTAGCAATGATACTAGGTGTAAAAAACAATTTAACAAATAATAGAACCCTAACATACAACCTAGGAACTAGGGATAATGGCACATTACTTCACAGAAGGTTGGAAACGAAGTCCAAGACAAGATCAGAAGAATATAAAGAACAAAGACTTAAAAACAATCATACTTTATCACTGGCATTTGACTCTTCTGTTCCCACAGAAATTTCATCTATTTCTTCACCAATACTGATGTCACTTTTTTCTGAGCGATGACTAGTACTAAAGAGAAAGAACACCATAAGCACAGAAATAAGACTTCCTTACCAAACATCCAGGTATGACATTTACTTTATACCTGACATCTGACTGGAATTGCACTTCCTAGCAAGTTACATGTGAAGTTAATTAAAACTCCATAACAACTAAAGGCTTTCTACCAAAATGAGGCCATAATAAATACTGAGAAATACTTAGGCCTTGATCATGCAATTCACAACATCAATAACTTCACACCACAAGCATTAAGTTGTTAAATATTTATTACTGTTTACTCATGATGCTTTATTTTCCAGTTGAATATCTCAGCATACAACGTAATTATTGATTAATTGCATTAATTGCTAAAACATTACTAAGTGCATGATTCAGGGAAAAATCAAACCTCAAACTCCTTCCATAGAAAACCCAACATGATATTATGTTGAAGTTAGCAGTAGGTTTTTAAGGAACTCACCTCACCATCCCTATACAAAAAGAGATATGGTTTGGTTGTTTTTTTAAATTTGTAACTAAATCTATTAAAATAGCAAACTGAAGTTTAAAGCAGTTCAAAAATACTGACAGATGCCAGTGACAGCGACTGTCTGCCATATTATGAAATAATTCACATATGCTAGTGGATATGCTTATACTGCATAAAGTACTACCTTACTGAGGTATGATCCTTCTCTTACCTATTGAAATCATCAGCATATTCATCATCATCTCCATTTCCTAAATAAGATTTAAAAGCTATTAATCAAACAAGTTTTTTCTCTTCAGGAAACACAAAACCGCCAAATCTTTTCCTGCACCAAAATACGTGGTTTGATGACCAGCAGAAGTGGAAGTAGATTAAATTACTTACATTGATTAGAAAGATGAGTTATGTTTGTCATTATTTAATCTAAGTAATATTAACATAAACTGTTTCAATGCCAAACATACATTTTCAGGAAGTTAGTTGCATTTCTGAATACAAAACTTAAATACTTGACAGCTCAATTTCGAGAGAATTCTTCCATCACACTTTCTTCATATTGCACCAAAAGAAAGGCAAAGGTGTGGAGGGCAACTATATATGCTACTGAAAAGCAGTAATAATTACCAGGCTATCTTTTAGCAAAAACATAAACCTACTCTTTTCATAGAAACCTCAACAACAAAATTCATCAATTGGTATTAGTAAATGCATGTACAGAAAGAATAAAATTTTGCTCCATGTGTAAAATATTAATCCACAAGACACCAGTTTTCAATTTTCTGTATTTCTTTATATCATATCTTGCTTTTAACTACATTAAGCTTCACAATCTATGTTAACTAGAGTAACGTGAGTAAAAGCAGAAGGTTTTAGTTCAATACGTGTATTTCTATGTTAAGTACAGTAATGTAAGTAAAAGCTGAAGATTTTAGTTCAATATGTGTATTTGAGTTTCTCAGAGTCCGTTAAGAAGCTGGGCCAGAATTTATCAGTTATGGCAGAACAAAAATATCAGAGCCCCCTCATGATTAGCAGTTACTTGCCTAATTCTAGTGATCCCAGCTTTGCATTCACCAACCGCAGGTCTTTTAAAATAGAGTTTCTATCCAAATCTGTAAACAAAAGCACTTATATCAGAAACTGGATTTGCCACTTGTCAGTAAGATCCCACTTACACATACAAACCAACCATTTATAATTACTGCTCTTTTATATCAACCTTATGTACTTTTATAGTATAGCATGGCAACATCCTATTATATTTTCACAGCTGAATTCAGATAACATTTAAAAACTTGAGGAGTAAACAGGAATGATCTCCTACTACTCAGGGATTTACAACATGAAAGCAAATACCTCTGAAGAACAGGTACAAATAATTTAAGATAATACGAAGGAGTAAGCCAATTTCAGTTTAAAACTGAGAAGTAGAATTACATACTCCTTTATGTACACTGCTTAATATGCACACAAAAAAGGGATGTAGATAAGTATTTCATGCTCCAAAGCATAAAATGCCCCAGTGGTAGCACAATAGATCCAAACCAGTATACCATCACTCGCTAAGAAAGCACTACTCTAAAGCACATTGCAACCAGAAGGGGCCACATGCTCTATCATTCTTCCATCTGAACGTGTAGCTCATAAATTTCATTACAGAAATAACTTCTACAATCATCAAACCACAAAAATACATGAAAACTTACTACCAGACTCCTTTAGCAAAGGTGCACCAGTCAGGGAGCTTAACCCACTTTTTAGAGCTGGTGCATCAGAAAGGGATGCTAGACCTCCAGCTTTATTAGCCTCAGTTTTCCTGTAAAAAATCAAATAAGTAAGTACTCCACAGAGAGGCAAAATATGCATCATTATTTTCTTTTCTGTTATTAAATTGTCATAAAACTAGAACAGCAATACTACAGAAAAAAAGAGCACTTTTCACTCTGCAGCGTTAAAAGCAGTAGGCAGTTCACAGGCAAAAGTGTCAACCACAACATTGACTGAGAAAGACACTTTCTCACCCCTGCAAAGACTTCTGCTTGTCTTCTCTCACAGACAGAGCACCTTCATCAGCATCACTATTTACGTCAAGGGACCTTTCATCACCCCCAGATGTAAATGCAGCCAAAAGAAACGGGATTCAGATATAAATCAGTACTTCAGTTTGTTTCACATCTTAAAGAGATTATGTCTGATTAAACTATTAATTCTAAGAGCAGTCAGTTCACAGAATTAAAACCTCTTGGTTATAGGAAGATAGATCTCACTACATGTTAATGTTCATTTGGCTACTACCTAGTTTGAACGCTACTTGCAAGTAAAGGATGAAGAAACACAAATTAAAAGAGACCAGGATTTTCACATTTAGTATTGCCAAAACTGTTTGCTATTTTGATTCCATTCCTATTAATAATGGGCATCATTTGAATCATTCATTATATCTAGATCACCAAAATATCATGTGTAACATCACACATTAAAGTGCTTCAAAATTTTCAACAATGGGTCTCTGACCTAGAGATGAGTGCCTGGATCATCTCTCACACTATCATTAGCAACTGCTTGCTCTGAAACCAACTTAAATGAACAGGCAAGATTTCCATAAGGAAATTACCTTTTTGCAAAGAAAGCAATGCTGGTAGCTGTGTTACTTATTTACCCTCTGGAACTCAAGCACACCAGCACAAAGCAACAGAAAGGAGATTCTACCTGAAGAATATGAGGGGTTTTTTTGCCCTCTAGAAGAGTTATCAGGAAGGTAAAAAGGAGCAATTCAGTCCACACATCTCAACCACAAATAGCTTTTTTGTTGGTAACAAATCCAGCAAACCTTAATATGGGATGTTACTAGAATAGCTGCATCACAATAACATTACGTGCTACAAAATACTAATTGCAGACTGTGACTCTCCTACAGACACACATAATCTGGAAGTAATTTTTTCTGTAGGGAGTTTCTCTACTAGGAAAAGAAATCCTTACTTTACTAAATAATGAGTCTGTTTCTTGGATTGCCTTTTAGAAGAAATTTAATTTACCCAGTTTCAAAGAAAATTTCTCTTGCTGTCATTTGAAAATGCTCAAATAATAAGAAATTAGAAAACATTATTACGCAAAAGTTTTTACAGACTTTTCTAATTTACCCAACTTATCATTTAGACTACCTGTTACTATGGTTGTTTTTGTTAAAGGCTAGTTAAACAAGCTCTTGAGTAAGGAGGAGTAAACGTACTCAGACGCAGTTTTAATCTTGATATGAACAATAAGAAATGGGGAAAAGAAATACTATAGTAGTGTTAGTTGTAACACAATATTTTCCAGAGTACAATCACTGCTCTTTGAGGAAAAAAGAGTCTACTTCAACGAAAAACATCCAACAAAAGCTGTATTTTAAATAATCTTTCACAGAGAGTCCATTAATTTACTAGAGACCTCTGGTATGATTACTTTGTGCTCTACCAGAAGAATTCTACTCCAAGACCAAGCATCCACTGTATCAGCAATACAAAGCTTATGCTGCTCTGCCCACTACCAGCAAAGCTGGGGGAAAACCCAACTGCCAAAACGACTTAAAAAATATTCTGCAACCTCTTCTAAATGTCTGCTAAGCTGGAGCAATTCTCTCATTACTTGAGCATAGTGAAAAAACACCATGAAAAACACCAGAAATGCTGCTGATCCTGCAGCATTGCTCAATACAGCAGTATCTAAGCTAAGCTTCAAGATAACTCAACATGATAACACAAAGATAGGTTTTTCAGTTTTATAACAAAGCTGCTATATATTTCAGTCACTTGTTCTTGTTTCAAATGACATTTTTCAGTCATCAGACTCTACAGATGAACAATAAAAAAAACATGCTTTGGATCTGCATTTCCAAAACTGGCAGATGCAGAATTAACACCACTTCACTGAAAACACAAAAGGTGTTGCAATGTGAAGAGAAAATCCTCAGCTCTAAGAAAATTTTCCTTATTACAGTCTGTAGAGCCAGTTCAGAGTGTTTTTTGTATTCCTTACAAAGCCATACCAATATTTAATGCACTGTCCCTGTCACTGTCCTGTTCCTTTAGTACTGATCACGACTGTAGCTCTGCTGCAAGAAGAAACTCTGATGTCTGTGCCTCACACATGTTTATTCCACCAAAGAAACAGGCTGGGGACATTAGATACCCTAACTGATGCACCTTAAAGTGATACAGGTTTTTCCACTCATAGTACATCCCAGAGACCCCAGAGGACACGGCAAACAGAGTAGAATAGAATGGAATAATGGAAGAAAGTAAGAGACATCAGTAGTTTGGAAACAAAATGTTACAGATCTGAACATTTACAAAAGCAAATAATCAACCAACTCATAGCTCTCAAAAGTCTGCTAGCATACAGAGGAGGAAATAAACCATGCTTTCCAAAGAACATTTCACATTACCTACCAGCTGTAAGTTCTTCCTGGTTTGGGTACAGGGTCATCAAAGAAAGAATCTCCCTCTATATCATCTTCATCCACAACTAGATCACTTTTTTCTTTGGTATTGTTTTCGAGTTGACAATCTAGTTTTGTTTCATTAGGCAGAAAATTAATACTTCTTTTGCTTGCTTCCCCTGATGAGACACTTGTATCACTGTGAGAGTTTTCAGCAGCCTTGAAAAATAAAGACTGGAGTGAGTATTCATGTCACGTAATATTCCAAGTGTATGTATAATGCACAACACAAAACATACACCTAGCATCATTTTGTAAAATATTATCTCAAATGCCTGAAAAGTACTAGTAAGTTCATTAGTATAATTAAGAATCACACCAGAAAAACATGTTTTTTATCACTTTAGAAAGCACTCTTTATTGTTGCTCCCATTAAAATCTTTTGTTCCATCCTGCACATTGCTATGCTATCTAAATCACTTCTATTATAGAAGCAAATTATGTTAAAATATCTCGGTTACCAAATAAAGAAATCTACAGACAGATTGATTCTTATGCTTTATTCATGTTATTTTGCAACACTTCTACAAACAAAAGTTCTTAGTTATAGCCATTGTATTAAAAAGAAATCAATTTAAACCCACGAAAATTACTCTAAGTTCCATATTAAATGGTAATCTCTGCAATACAGTATAAGGTTTTAAACTAATAAGCATAAGAAAACTGAAGCTACTGACACATTCTCTCAAATACTACAACCAAAAATTACAAAAGTGAGACTTTCAGTCTTCTTCTCATGCTTATGGCTCAGACCTACAGTCTAGAATGTAAGGACAATTCCATGTGCAACCTTTAACATCAAGTCATATAACTCAAGCTGTAACTTAGCATGGATTTGTGGCCCAAAGAACAATATTCTAATTTACCTAGATAATCAAGGTGCTGAGAATAAAAAAGTGTATTTATATTATTACCTAGCAAGGGATACTGCTATTTTTACTTTCTCCTGGTCTTATTAAAACTAGGCCAGTAAAAGATTTATTACATTAACTTCCTTTCTACAAACTAACAGCAGCACAGTTTTGAAACAAAACAAGAAGTATTATTCAATCCAAATAACCAATATGTATGTAGGTTGTACTGTCTGAAATATTTTTATCAGTCACTAACTTTCATTCAGAAGGCTGAAGGCCATAAAAATTAAAATTACCTTGGCAGATCTTTTTCATACCAAGGCTATCTTATCTCAGTCACAGAATCACGTTCCATTGCTGGCAGTAGCTCAGTTTTTCTAGGGCAGGAAAAAGTACTTAAACCCACAAGTGGTAGTAATAAAAATATTCTGATTCTCTATCCCAGAAGAATAGAATTTTTTTTTGAAAATTAAGAGCTTAATGATAGCCTGGCTACAATAAAACAGAAGCTCCAGCTACTTTTCTGTTCTGGGCTGTGTACTATGTCCTGCCAGAAAAGTATAAGCGCAACAGTTCATCTTTGCTTGGAATCATATATGAAAGTTTTGCGAGAGGAATAAGTATTTTCAAAGTGCAGATCATTTAAATGAATGCTGTCATATCTGCAGTTTCATAGAATTCTCTCCTTTACTCATCTCATCTGTGTAACGAAGCTTTTGATTATATATAATCTTACCTTATTTGGTATAGAGTGTGCACCTGACCATCCATCAGATGATTTTAATGTGGGGCACTGGCTGTCACTTAGAACTGGAGCCACCTGAGAAGTTTCAAATAAGCACTTACTAAAACTTATATTTAATTTTGTAATACCTGGCACTGGTGAGGTCGCATCTCAACTACTGCATTCAGTTTTGGGGCCCTCACATTAGAAAAGATATTGAGGTGCTGGAGCATGTCCAGGAAAGGGCAATTAGACTCATGAAGGCTCTAGGAAACATGTCCTAAGACGAACAGTTGGGGCAGCTGGTCTAGACAAGACAAGGCTTGGGGGGTTGTAATGAGGCAGGGACCGGTCTCTTCTACCGTGCCTGCACTGAGAGGTCTAGAGGAAATGACCTTAAGGTGAGACAGGGGGGGATTCAGACTACAGATTAGAAAAAACGTTTCACTGTTACAGTGGTCAGGCACTGGAACAGGTTGCCCAGAGGGGTGGTGGAGGCACCATCCTTGGAGGTACTCAAGAGGCATCTGGATCTGGTGCTGGGTGCTGTGAGTTAGGGGTTAGTGATGGTGCTATACTGACGCTTGAACAGGATGATCTTAAAGGTTTATTTCAATTTTAATGATTCTCTGATCCTTCGATAACTGCATCCAACAAGAAACAAGGCCTCCATCCTCACTTGGACAATACGCAAACCTTGACACCAGGAAGACAACTGAGGGTACAACTAGAGAAAACTGGGAATTTACAGTCACACACAGTATGGAAATCACAGAATGAGGAGATCCAGAAGGGACTCTCCTTTCTAAATTGCACTATGGGATTTGACTCCAAAACACAGCTAGCACGTGTCCTTCAGCAAGGCAGTTAAACACCCTCCAATTCAGGCGACTGTTCAGTGGAGTCCCCATAACAGAACACGGACAGACTGGCCAGGCACAAGGATCGTGGCTTTCCTGGAACATTTCCAGACTGATCAAACACCAGGAAATACAAGGGCTCAAGGAAACCTCCCTTTCACGTGACAGAAAATTGCTGTGTTAAGAAGTCTATAAGAACTACTCCTGAATTTAAGCTTTCTTTGGGACACTGAATGCATCCTGCATGTAGAGAACTTCCTTTCAAGTCACAATCAAATGCTATTGGTTGGGTTTAATTCGCTTAATCAACATATTAATTATCTATTCCATCCAAATACTACTGTCATTGCCTTTAAGTAGTTTGATACTTTGATATATTTAATTTTAAGTACATAGGTTTTCAGTAGAGCTTTAAAGCTTCTGACAAAACTCATTTGAGGCTTTTCAGGTCATATTAAAATTAGAAGTATGCCAAGGAAAACAGGTACAGATAAAAGTGTTATCAAACCACACCAGAAATTAGAAAATAAGTGACACAGTGTTCTGTGTCATTTATCTAGATTCACTCTGTGCTACTATGTTGTAGTAGAATACTAATAAAGAGCCCTAGGGTGGTATCAAAATTAATAGTCACAAAGTTTATCTCTTATCTCTCTGATTAAGTTTAAAGCATAAATATAACAAAGACCTGAAACAGTCTAATAGTACAACAATAGCCAAGTATTCATAATTTAAGGGGTTTTTTCATCATTAAAAAAATGAATAAAGAATTATAAAGAAATATTTCAAGTTAGTATTACTTACTTCTCCACCACCTGAAGTCTTTTTCTGCTGACACTTCCTAACAACCTCTAACAACAGGGGACCACCCACAGTACCTTCTGCTTCCGTAATTCCCAAATCTCGAGCTAAGTTTTCTCGACCGTCAAGGCCATTTAGCTGGGGGGACAACAGGAAAAAAAATGAATCACAACATCGAAATAACTGTCAGAAAACAAAAGATAAATTTTGTAATATGAAAAAGTTGTATTTAACACAGCTCTACCTGGACTGAACAGTGATTATTTATGATATCTTGGTGGTGGTGGACTAAAGTAAAAAATCATAAAATCACTCAGGTTGGAAAAGACCCTTAAGATCAAGTCCACCACTACACCTAAGTCCCTAAGTGCCACATCTACACCTCTTTTAGATACCATCTATTGTATCATTTACTTCTGATCTGTGCTTGAACTTGTCACAGATCATGTAAAGTTATTTTAAATATGCAAGAAGCCATCATCAGCCTTGGGATTTAAGAATTTATATGGCCAAATTACTTTAGCCTATCACATTTAAAAGTGGACCCAAGGACACCCAGCCAGTGGTCCCAGCAAATTCATGGATGATGGGGAGTTGCCATTCCTGTGCATACAGAACTATGCTTGCATAGGTCAACACTTACTTTCAGTCTCTGTTTCACATTAAAAAAAACCCCCATGGATTTGAACAGAAAAAGGGATGAAAGCAATTTGGTATCATCCAAAAAAACTCACAAAAAAACTCCAACAACACTTTTTCAAACTGAACTTCACACTACAGGAGAAGCAGAATGCTACAGCAAACCCAGGTTGGTTATCACAGCCCCAGGTGGCAACACTGCAAAGGGCACCAGTCCATATTGATCTCTTACGATCATATAGTGATAATTCCTATCAGAACACAGGTCAAGCCAATACTGAAGTGAGCCACCACTGCTCAAGCACACTGGATAAAGAGAAGAACAAGAAACTGTTCAGAGGCAAAGGCTAGTAGAGACAGAAAAAGTCAAATCTCTCAGCACCATACACAGCAGTCTTGGCCAGCTCACTTAATTTTGGCCTGATTTCCTTTATGCTCTACAATAGGTGAAAAATGGACACATTTACTGGAAAACAGAAGACAGTGATTCAAAGAGCTAAGATGCCTTTACAATGCAAAATGAAGCACTGCTCCCAAAAGTGAGTGGCAACACAACACATAATGTAGTTGTTTTTATTTGCTTCTATCTGGTAGCAAGAACGTGAATCTTTGTACAGATGTGTTCTAGCAGTAAATTAGCTACTAATTTGGCAAAGGATATTTGGCAAAGTACAAAGTTGTATGGGATTTTCTTTGAATAAGCCCCTAAAAAGAAACACGAGGTTCTGAGAAACAGAAGTCAATTAATTGACTGATTTGAAAAATCGGATCTTTAATATATTAACTGTTGAAACCGACTTAGGAAAAAAAAAAAGTACCTGAGATATTATGAGAAATTCTGCAGTGAAATGAAACCACTTCAAACCCAAAATTATCATTAAAACCTTTACATCATAAAAAGAAACAAAGGGACGAAGATGATGAAAACCCTGTAACTCAGTACCTAAAGCCTTAAAGCAATCAGTTGGGCCACATAACCACTGTAGGTGCCTCCCAACTGAACTATTCTATTCAATCACTTTTTATCAAGTATATCTGCACAAAGTCCTTTGTGTCATTGAAATTTCTCTCAGAGTAGATGACTGACATTATTTTAATTTTCAGGCAACAATACTAACGACATAGCAAAGTTAGTGGCAAAAAAAATGTTGCAGGGGTATGCAGGATTCATACACTATTGTATGATTCCACAAAAATTATCAGCTTGTTAATTCAAAAATAAATTATTATCTAGCACTGATTTTGATAAACAGAAATATTCGTATTAGCCCATTTTCCTGAAAAATGTATTCTCATGACACTAAGTACTAATTACAGAGAAAAATTTAAAAATATATTTTTAATAAAAACAAATGGTTTAAATAAATCTGCCATAGCTTCTGCATTCATTGCCACGCACTCAAACAGTGCATACAAACAAAATCAGTATATCTTACTGCGCTTGATTCAGGCTGGAAAACAGCTAAAGTAAAATCAAGATTGAAAAACCGTAGAAATTCTGCAACAAGACCTGCTACCAAGCAACCTAAAAAGAAAATGAGAAGAGTTAAAATACACCTGACAGAAACAAATCTTACTTCAAAGATTTAACATTAACACCAGCACACATGGCTTCAGTATGGACAAAGTTTAGACATACAGCAAACTATCTCACAGCAAGTTTGTATACCAACTTCCTACTTTTGAACTTGGCCATCATATAAAAATCATTTAAGCCAATAATACTGCAAGAGCATTACAGACTGCTTACAAAACTCATGTGCAGCACGTTTTTTAACTATTCCACTGTTTTAAAAACATCGTTTTGACATTTGTTGTATATGTGCATTCATGCCTATACCTCTACTCTTTGTTTTCACTGGTTACTGTTTCTATTGGTCTAGAAAGTCTCTGACTTAGCACAACTACAAGCCATCATGAAATATTAACTCCAATGCCTTAATCACCTTAATTAAAGATACAACTTCAGCAATATTAACTTTATAAATTTAATTATATTCTGAATAAGTAGTAATTAGGACATCTGAAAGGAACAAAAGCATACTTAAGGTAATGGAGACTGCACTGTAAATAAGATTCAAAGATTTAATCCTTAGTCTCCTATTCTTATTATCTTGAGAAGTATATATTAAACAATGAACTTACCATCCTTTGTACCTAAAAAACTTTTCAAGCTTTCATTTACCAGAGGTGCTTTGTTCTGTCAAAAAGCAAAAACCAAACAGCAATCAATGTCATCTACATGCTAGCAAGAAACTGAAAACCACAGCAAACTACTGTTTTGGTGCACTCTGCTGCACAGTGATACCCTGCCCATGCAATTCAGTTCTTAAAAATCTAACCTTGCATGAATTCTACAGCTACAAGTAAAAGCTATGTAGCAATAAATTTATTTAGGCACATTAAATTTGTCTCGGAACTACAGTAATTTAATCAAAATTCTTAATAACATACTGATTTTTATTTACCTAATGACTGAAGAGGTAAGCTAAGCAGGCAACTTCTCAAGTTGATCCTCTAATATAGTGCAAAGTTTAAGGCAATTCAGGCAAACCTTTTAAAAAATGGAAATTTACAAATCTTCCACATGAATTGGGGACCATGCTAATTATTAGAGCATAAATCAATACTAATCTTCTATTAATTAAACAACCTTCAAAGATATTATGAAAAATGTTTTTTCTGCCTTGTTAGATTTGCCCTCTTCAACATTTAAACAGAAATAAATCAGTATGCAATGTCTGGGTTTGTCAAAATCATTCTGGGATTTTTCAAAACAAATTCTAAACGCCATTCCTAAGATGGAATGGATACTCTGGGTAACAAATGGATCAGTTATAGGTATCTGTCACTAAAGTTGTAAATGCCAACACACAAAAAAGCGCTATCTAAAAAAAGGAAATCTTGCTTAATATTTAAGAATTCAGAGTAGTGGTATTAATATGTCACCACTGTCAACACTGTAAATTTAAATTATCATGATACGTGTAAGCTTTTTGAGAAATGGTGAGCTGAAATATACTGTAGCAAATCTCTCTTCATGCTACTTGAAGTATTGCTATTACTCTCCAGGTAGTGTGGGAGGTTGTTCTCTGGGTGCTCTATAATACCTATATCTATAATATCCTGAAGCTTCCTATAAAGAAGTTCTGGCATGGCACTATTCTTATATCACTCTTCCACCACATCTTCTTCAGCTATTTTATACTAAATTTCTGGAATACGTAATCTCATATCACAAAATAATGACTTCCCGTCCTTACTAACATCCTAATATTGTCTGTTTTAATTAAGCATTTTTCAAGAAAGAGCAAAACCATCTAGCCAGTAGAGTAATAGAACAATTTTCCATTCCTCTCCTTCTGAAGCAGAGAGGCTGGACATACAGCACTCTCTACTCCCCAGTTCTAGAAAATGGAAAGACAGAAGAAATGAAGCAAAGTTGGCAGTAGAAGAGGTCACAAAACTGGTATTTGTATACTACAGCAGTACTGTTATGCAATCATGAACCAGTATCTCATTATCTTAATATTAATATATTCCCAAAGTATCACTACGTAGTCCATCTCTTTATTAAGAAATCATTCTTAAGTGTTGAAGCAAATTAACCTGAAGCAAGCCTACACATCCTTATGGGAATACCATAAGCACCAGCACTTGGCATTTCACTGGACTAAACTGCTTTTGAAATATACTTGTCGAAACACACCAGCATAATATCTTCAATTTCAAAAGACATTATTCTGATTTGATAAAATATTGATCAGTCAAGTAGGTATCTTTTTTAAAATATATATTTGATGGAGAAAATATTTAGCTATTCTGGTCAACTGGACAGAAGCCATATAAACCTAGCAGAAACAGACATTTAAAATTATAATTTCAGAAAACTATTTAACAATTCCCATTTTTAAACATCAGGAAACACCCTGATAGTCCTGTTTTATGTTCTTTATGCATCTTATGCAGAAATATATTTTTTTATCTTGTTACATTTCATAAATAGAAAGTATTAAAGCTATTATATTTAATTCTAAACAAACGATGATTTTTCTTTCTGATTTATTTTTTAATGTTCTCTTACCTCTACTTTCTCTTGTTCTTCTAATGCCAAAAACACAGCTGCTCGTAACTCTGCCTGCCAAATAAAAACCAAAATGAACAGCATTTCTACAAGCACTTTTTTTCCTAAGCAAATAGGATGCAAGGAGCTAGCAAGTAGCTTTACAGCTATTTGTTTCTCCTCAAGCAACTTGGCATGGACTATAGTCTATATCAGTGCAATTAAAACACTCAAGATTATAGGCAATGTTACTTGAGGCAGAGAAATAATAGTTTCCAGTCTGAGAACACGGCAAGGGGCAGCATAATTTGATACAAGACTTCCTAAATTATTTCTTTATACATAAAAAGATTCCAAAGTACCTAAATTATCTCTATTAGTTTCTTCTGAGAGTTAAACATCCATCTCTTTCAGGCAGCTCCAAAACACCTACCCTTCATTTACAATTTAGGAAATATGAATAAATAGGCCATAATAACCCATTAAAAACTAAACATTAAGATATACAAATTGCTGTGTTTTCTTGTCAGATTACACTCAAAATCCCAGAATTTCTCAAGGTAAAGAACATGATCACGGTCATTCAATTATTCCTGGTAGTAATTGTTTATCTACCTGATACTAAATATATTATTATAAAGAAACAGAATTCTTCTAAGGACTACTTTGAATATTGAAGCTTAAGCCTTGCCTATTTTTAAAAAAAACTTCTGTAAGCACTATAGTTTTTCTGCTTTCACTGAATGTGTCAAATGGATAGCACACATTTGATTAATTAGTTTGCCACTTTAATCAACCGTCTGACATTTTGAAGTAATTCAGTAGATAACACTGCAGTAATAAACTAGAAAAGACAGCATACTAAAGTTTTCTCAACAGCAAAANTTTCAAAACAAAAAAAAAAAAAAAAAAAAAAGAAGCAGAATTTAAAAGGAAGCTTTATTTCCATAAGTAAGAATAAGGCAAATATGAAGAATGTCTGGACTTTCTCATACATATTACAAGAGATAACTAAACATGAAGTAACTGATCCCTCTCACCAAAAATATAAAACCGAAATATAAAACCAAAAGCAAACCGACCAAAAAAAAAAAAAAATCTAACCCAAACCAAACAAAAAAAGCTACCCAAAAAACAACCAAACAAAAAATCCCAAACCCAAACAAAAAAATCCCAAACCCAAACAAACATCTTTCATGCGAAAAACAAACATTTCTTTTTTAAGGAAATTCCTCTTTGGACACCTTATTGAAGGACAAAAAAATAATGCAAAAAAGCTAAAAGGATTTCTCACCAAAAGAAGAATAAAATGCTTACAACAATTATATGGTCATACTGACACTGCAATCACATTTTTTCCACTTGCTTGGATACAGCATTCAATCAGAAAATCTTCCTATAAGCAATTAATTTATTTATTATTCTTACCTTTTGTCCTAGGTTACAATGTAAAATATGCCAGAAGGTCTGTATTCTATCTCCATCTTCATGAACTGTTGAAACCAGGAGGGGCAGTGTTTTCCTTGCCTCCTCCCCTGGACTATCTCCTGTTAATGGGCTATTAACACCTTGCCCTATGAGTCATAGATAACTCCCTCCGGGAGCCATTTCCTGTTTAATGAGCCATTAAGGACCCACCCCATGACTCATACAATGACATCAGCCCATTGTGAGGATCCACCACATGACTCATAGAATTACATAATCCCATTGTGAGATGCTCCACCCAGGGGGAGGAGCCAAGCATTCCCACCTGGATATAATGTGGGAACTGGGACAGAACAAGTAGCCCTTACCCACTGGTTTCCAGAGAACAAGAGCTACCAGACCTGTCTACATGATCACTATTTCAGCAAGACCACCTCATCTGGACTGCTGCCACGACCCTAACTAGCAGAGTATCAGGTTGTATTCTGACTCTGTCAGTGTTTTTGTTTTCTTTATATTACTTGCATGTATTTTACTTTTTCCTATTAAATTGTATTTCTGACTTGGAGTCTCACTGGTTTTGCTTTCAAACCAGCACACCTTTTTTTTCAGGTGTTGGGGTACAGCTGTGAATCGGTGAGACCTTTTACACACCCCATTAACTTAAATATTCTTATGAAATCAGTTTTCATTTAAATAAACCTGAAACAGTTGCAAGCCCTTCTTCATCACTTAGGCCATAGAAACCCAATATATTTACATAAGAGGATAATAAAAATATCAAAGCATTCCTGACTGGCTGTTACAACTGTTCAAAATAAAACACACCAGTCAATGCACATGGGTAGGGGTAAAGCCCCCTAAGGGTCTGGATTATGGGACTGGACACTAAAGTAGTCTGAAAGTTGTTGCCAGTACATCAGCTAATCCAAATTCTGACCTGTTTTGAGATTCTAGAACAATATCAAACTGACACTTTTTTTTTCTCTTAACTGTGATTGTTTGCCTGCTCCACTCCTCTAGGTCCAATCCAATGGCTTTTAATTACTAACAGAAGTGCTTTTCTTCCTCTTCTTATTTATTTAATGACACATGGTCAATATCTCTCAGATATTGCCATTGCCCATGAATAGCTGGTTCACTTTTATTTACTTTAGTGCCCAATTAATAAACTTAAGGTCAGGAGCTGACCACCAGAAGACAATGCCACTGGTATTTACACCTCTCTTTAGCTTACCTGCATCATCTACCACCCTAAGTCAGAGCGCCACCCCAAAGCCTTTCCACAGATACACAGCCTCCAATACTGTGAGCACCACAATGTTTGAAGTTACACGGTCCTGTACTTCCTGTTACACTTCCTGTACTTCCCAAAAGGGAAGTTTACACTGCTACAACACACTGACCTTCATCCTTTGAGGTGGGTACTGCTCAGATCAGAGCACAATATTCTCAAAACAACATCTGAATAAATTTAGACAAAGAACCATACACTAGAATTTGTGTGAGGCTAAAGCAGTAATTCCCAACTTCATGCAGAAGAAAGAAAAAAGAAACAATAACAAAGCTGAGGCCAAAGGAATAATTGCCCTACTACAAGATGAATCATACTACACCAGTAGGATGGACAATGCCATATAGGCTTTTCAGGACTGAGGCCAATCACAAAGAATTTGAACTTGAGAGATTGAGATTACCATCATCAGGTACAGCCACAGCAATTTGCTCCCACCAGCAGATATGCAGGTTTATATAACTACACAGATTAATTCCCTGACAGACTGACAGTGTTCTTCTCACACTTCTTTTGTTTTTTAATGGGTATGAGCAGATTGTATTTCTCTTTGCCCTACAACCCTTTGGCACCAGCCCAATATGTGTTTCACATATTGCTACAATCTGCTCTTGTCGTTTTCCACATTTCCACTGCCTCATTCTGCTAGCAATATTCAACACAATACGAATACACTGTGAAGTATTTTAGTCTAGTAGTAAAGCAGACTAAAGCTTGATACTCCAATTCTCTGCCCATATTCTTTCTAAATCTTCAATAAAACAGGGTTATGTAAACATAAAACAGGGTTATGTAAACAGAGACAGATGTTGATGAGTGTCTATCACTTTTACATCCATCAAGCCTACAGACTTCTTCATCATACTGTGAAAAATACCCCATTCTCTTCTGTCCCTAAGTAGTTTCATGAGGCAAGAGTTCATGCCAGTGGAACAACAATTTGGTGTCACTGAACTTGGCTAAAACAAGTAAGGCTATCATTGTACGTGACAAATGCTGTCTGTGTCAGAGAAATGTGTGGGTCAGTGTTTTGAAACAAAATTAAATTTCCCCTTTTCCTCCCAGGCATTTACAGCTCATCAGACAACACTGGTTTTTACTGACTGTTGTTGTACTATCAATCAGAAATTGAAGTCCATGAAAAAAGCATGTTTTCTTTGCTGAACTACAGTATCCCTCTTTAGAACGTAAGTTTACCCAATTCCAAATAGAGACTCTTTTGTATATACCCTAAATACTGTCAATGAAAACAGCTCCCTCAAAGTGCAGTTCCCTAGAAGAGAGGATAACTATGAGATAGTAAGAAAAGAGTTCTTACTACCTCAAGAACTCCCCAAACACACTTTTTAAGTGGCATCTGAAAAAAATGCCTATCTAATTTGGAAATACTCTTTTAATAGGAAGACAAAAAGCACCTACCTTAACAAGGTTATTGGTCTGACTTAGCAGTATGTTTGTAAAGCCATCCACAGCATTTTAAACAGTAGATATTGGATGAAAAGTGAAAGGATAAGACAGAGACTATTCAGGACTGAAGGATAACCTGTAACTACTTCCCACCTGCAGACTACAAAATGTAAAATATTTAGCACGTCCATGGAATTTCTGGGTGTTTTTTTGGTATTATTTGTCTTTGTGCTAGAATAGATTTGTCCAGGACTGAAACAAGAGATCTGATTTTCCTAAGACAAAATTTGAGACAGTGTTTTCCAACAGGAAAATATTTGTAAACTTCAAACACACTTCTACACCTCAAAGCATGCAGGAGCAGCAGTGGCCAAGATGATTTCTTACAATAAGCACAAACTCTGGAGATGGCTTGCTCCTTGTATCCTGTCTCCTTTGTACAGCTACACAGTTCACCTGCAGTCCCAATATCCTAACACCTTCTAAAGAGATCTCATCAAAATAATTTTTTCCTAGCAAACTTTATTCATGCTTTCTGTTCCTGGGGCAATATTTCATATAAATGAGCAATGGTTTTCCAACACTGACCTCCACATGCTGTGGAATACTAGGTAAAAAAGTGGGAACTTTAGCTTCATAAACTGCTTTGTACCTATAGCACAGTTGAGTACGACATTGTCTGCTGGCTAACAAAGCCTTGCTGTCCACTTTGTGCATCTCTCAGCATTTCTACAAACCCTTAGAGTTCAGCAGCTTTTGCAGAGGAAGTCCTAGATCTTCTCTTTTCATCCAAGACCCATTAGCAGAAACCATAATATAAATTTCAGCCTGCCAAACACATATGCTACTACTCCTCTCAACCCACTTCAGCAGCTGAACAAGAGTTTTTGAAGCCATATTGGCAACGTTGTGGATTCTCTAAGAAACAAGGGGTAGGCAAATTCAGCAAGTGCCAATATGGGAGACACTTCAGAGATCCGCAATGGGCAAGCTGGAAGTACAAAATCTCCTGCAAGCTTGCACTCACAATATGTGCATCAGATGATGGTGTGGTTGAATGTGTGGTTTAAGGCAGTGAAATGATTAGAGTAATGCATAAGATTTCGCAGCTTAATGCTCAGAGACCCTCCAGCTAAAGCACAAGAATGTCTAACTGCCATCTGTTCCAGCACTGCGGAACAGCCCCATGCACACCCAAGCATAAACAATCTCTTGCACTTGTAAAATTTAGTGGCACACGGGCACCTTTCTGCACAACTTTCTGCATCTCTACCTCCTAACTCCAGAAGAGCTGTCAGGTAGATACAGAGCAGATGCATTGCTCTGGAAAGAGACATGGAAGAATACTGAGCTGCTTAGCTGCTGGTGAGTAACCCAGACTAACCCTTCTGTGTGCACAGTTACTCAGTAGTACCCTCTCTGTCATCTTCATCTGCAAAATCTGTAAAGGTTCTCATTCTTGAGTATGTGGTGGGTATGCCCACCACCCCCACTGCCTGCTAACTTTGGAATCTTGGCTAAGTGACATAAAGGAGTGAGTGTACACACATAATCCTTTAGACATAAACAAACAAAGTTCTGGACTAGGACTGGAACCAGTCAGACTCCTCTCTGAGAATATGATGAGGACCATATTGACATGTAAAAGCTGAATTTCAGTTAGTTTATTTGAAATAATTAAAAATGGTTATATTTCACTTGACTTATAAAACTAAAAAGAAATAGATGTTACATAAAAAAATATAAATTATTCTCCTTGAATCCAAGAGCTAGTGGTATGAACCACTTCATCACAACATGCAGAAAACAGGTTACACTGCAGTGCACAGCATGTGCCTCGGGACAGTTAATAACTCTCAAGAGACTTAAAAGCACTGCTCATCATCGTACATGGATTGAAAATACAAAAGCAAACATGAAAATTTTAACTGACCTGTGCACATGCTCATATTATAAAATAGTACTTTTATCCTCTCTAACATGACACCACTTGCCCATACCTCAGCTGTCCAGGTTTTGAAGCAAATTAGTAAGAAATTAGCAGTACCAGCTGGCCAAAAGCTTTACTGGGCATATAACACTGATGCTAAAGCCCCTCATGTAACTGTAGCAACAGCAAGTTCCAGAGAAGATGCAAAGTTCCAGTAATATAAATTATTACAAAGCAAGAGATAAAAAGATATAAACCAAAGCCAAATAAGATAACAAAGAAACACACAAGAAGCATAATGGCTCCTCTCACCCAGATGATGACAGCTTCCCTAGAAGAAGGATAACATTCTCTTCAAGACAGAACATCCCTATTTGTACACTATCGCACAGAAACAGTGATAATTTTCAATGAAATACAAATATCTACAGTTATATTGTGTGTTTACAGAATTCATCAGAAAGTTGTTTTATTCATCAGACTAATTCCAATGATTAACAAACTATATATAGTATACATTTGTACTATATACATATATTTACATGTGTGTATACATATACACACATACTGCAGTTTAGAGAATACAGGAAATTCTCAACTGCAAGCAGCAAATACATTTATACAACTTCCAGTTTTCACACTATTACTTTATTAATTACTCCAGTGCTCAAACTTTAAGACAAATATAAAAATCATGAGCAAACGTCATATAAATAATATTTTTTCAGCTAAATAATTTACATCAACACCAATGGACCCAAGAAATTAATCTCAAAATAAGAATAAACTAATAAATTGCAAGCCATTATAAAATCATGCTTTAGTAAAGAACTAAATTATGACAATATGTTTCTTTCTAGAAATTATTCTCATTATGTTGCACAATGTGTGGCACTCTGATACATTCCATCCACTGAAATAATTCCCCTTGCATTCCAATCATTCCAGTGCTTCATACCAATGCAGCTATACACTAACCACATATTTTTCTCCTTAATGTAGTGACTTCAATAAATCACAAATACTTTATTGTAGCTTTCTAGCCTCATCCATCTTGAAAAATGGTCAGTTCTCTTTCTAAAGTATGAAATAAGCATCAGTTTTGAAAACATGTAAATGTTCAGTTCTATGAAATAATAAAAAAATACTGACACATAATAGATAAACGCTATTGAATAAAATTAAGTTTAATTAATTTTAGTAAAAAGATGACGGTGACTTTTTAAATGGATGGTATAATCTAATTTCAAATAGAAGACGACAGTTTAAGAAGCCTTTTTCAAGCTTAATTCTTCCAGCAACAGGCACTTTGTCAGGTAACAGTAGAACAAAATCTGTAAGTCATTAACACTGCCAATCAACACTCATCAAACTCATATGCCAATTAAGGTTTACAGCTAAGGAAAAAGCCACCATGAGTTCCTTTAGTCAAGAGCCTTAGCCATAAGCATACCAGTTATTAAACAGTAACACTTTGTATTGAAGAGAGACATAATCTGGCAAGGAGGCTGCATTTTTTTGTTTTTCTAAGTCATTTGCTAATTTGCCGTAATGATGCCTTACACAGTTATACTGCACACTTTAAGTGTTACAGAATAGTGAACTACAACAAATTTATTCACATAAAACTCAATGAAATGGCAACCATAGTATGAAAATTTACATACTACACAATGCTGGGAATCAAGAAACCATAGTTCATGAGCTCAATGTGACCCAACTGCTTTGCCATACTTTTTAAAATTACAATTTTACTATCATAATTGTTTAAAAGTATGTCAGTGGTTAACAGGTGGCCCAGAAGGCCTATCTGACATCTACTAGAAAAGTCTCACTACTCTAATAGTGCTAGAATCTCCATTCACTTACAGAACTTAAATAAGGATCATCAATCTGAAAGAAATGAACAACATAGTTCTGAATATTATTTTGCTGAAAAGTACGATTAGTTCAAAATACAGTAAACTTGAAAGTACATACACAAAGATGCTCTCACTTCCATAAACCACTTCAGTTGCTAAACTGTTCTTGAAACATCACTAACTACCATCCACCTCTGGAGACTTAGAGCACTGTGGATAAACACCACAATCCCTGATCTGAAAGCTACACTTCATTTCTTCTCCAGCCTTGAAGGAAACCCATTTATTTTTAGGCTTCCATACCTGTGCTGCTCTCTATTTATACACAATAATTATTGCTGGAAGCTTTAAATGAAAACAAGAATACATGGAACCAATTTTCCTATCCTTTCTGACACAGATTGCACCACAAACTCAGTGGTAGTGTGCAATCCACTATCTTCCGTATATTTTCTTAACACAGGGTTATTTATCCCCTGTAAGCAGTCAGCATGCACAGACTTTCCAGACTTAGCAAGCCTTGAAGGCACAACTGAAGCAACCCACACTTAAAGAAGAGCAAGTGCTCAAATAGCGACCCACAACAACTGCCGCATGAAATTTTCAGTAAGGGCTTTCGGTATCGAAGCAGGGATTAACTTCACCCTGTCCTGCACCACGCTGCTGCCCACCGCTTCCAGCAGTTTGGCGGCAGCAAGGGAGCTCTTGCGGCCACACGGTACCTGAAAGCGAGCACGCATTGCCGGGGCCGGGCTCCTGGCGGCGGCTCCGCGCTCCCTCGCTCTGCCCGCCCAGGGGATCGCGAATCCCCGCGGCCGCGGGGCAGCGTCGTTGACGGTCAGGCCCCAGGCCCTCGCACCACCTGCACCAAAGCAGGCGCCACCGCCAGGCCGCGACGCCGAGGGAGCGCTCCAGCCGGGAACACCGGCTGCAAGCGGGAGTGAGAGGGGACCAATCTCGGGAAGCCTCGGTCCTCCCACGCTCCGAAGGGCTGCGAAACGCCGCCAACGCCAGCCAACGCTCCCCGCAGGCGAGAGGCTCTTCTTCGCCCACCTTAATCTTATTGAGCACCCCGCTGCTCTCCAGCGTCTGTACCAGCAGGTCCCGCAGCTCCGTGTCCTCCTCCGGCGCCGCGGCCGCCATCTTGCTTCTCCCTGACAACCGCACAAACCGCGCTAGCGGCGGGAACGACCCGGCAGATTCGCCGCCTCCGGAGGCACCAGCCTAGGGCGGACCCGAGGGAACGGGGCGGACCGGGCCGGTGGCCGCCCTCAGCACCACCCCGATAAGGGACGCAGAGGGGCCGCGGCCACTCAGCGCTTTTGCCGCCCGCTGAGCCTGGAAACTGCGGTGGCGAAAAGGCAATGCGGGCGGCGGGCGGGAAGTTCAAAGCAGGGGCGGCGATAACGGCTGAACTGCGCGGCCGCCTTCGCCCGCCAGTGGCTCCTCAGACCCACCCTGCATCCTTCCTTTCTCCCGCCACGCTCGAATCCGAGCAACCGTACGAGGAGCGGCTGAGCTCATTAGGTCTGTTCAGCCCGGAGGAGACTGAGGAGCCATCTCAACGCAGTCTGCAACTTCCTCGTGAAGGGAAGCAGAGGGGCACGCTCTGTGGTGATGTGTGACAGGACCCAAAGAAACGGCATGAAGCTAACTAGCGGGCGGTTTAGGTTGGATTTTAGGAAAATGTTTTCATCCAGAGAGTGACTGGGCACTGGAGCAGGCGCCCCAGGGAAGCGGTCACAGCAGCGAGCCGGTCAAAGTTCAAGAAGCTCTTGGACAAGCTCCCACACCTGGCAGCTGCAGACACTCCGTCCTCGGGCTGACGGGCCCCCGTCCCAAGGCCACGATCGCTCCAGCAGCTCCTGAGGGCAGTACTGGGCTCCGGGCAACGTCTCACCCGCCTGCTCTGCTGCCCACAAGGGCACCTGCCGCTGAACAGCACCACAAGGCGCTTCCGGAGCCCCCGTTTTGTAGCAACCATATTCGTTGTTGATCCTTAAAAAGTGTAAAGCTTTGTAAATGGTAATGTTTCTCTGCAGCACTACATGTGGCATTTTTTCCACGCTTATAATTTTTCTTGAAGAGAAATCCAACATATGACAAATAATTTCCTAAGTTCGGAATGCTCCAAGGGAACACGTACAGCTGCCGGGCGAAGCACGGCGCTGCGGGAAGCTGGTTTTAAAACACGTGTTCGGGAGATGCTCTAAAGACTTGGCCAAGCCTGTGAAGACAGGTGTCCATCACCCCACTTCTGCTGAGCACATGGGAGGTACTGCTGGAGCCCTACACCCATTCCCAAAGCTGCCCAAAGAATACAGTATTGCATTTTGAAATCCTCAAGTTCGGAAACATTAGCAGTCTTTCACGTCAGTACAAAATTGTGTTAAACCCACAACACTGTACTTAAGCACTTAAGACAACAATTCTTTCAATTTAATTTTTCAAAACCGTGTCAGAAACAAATAGTAAATGGAAAAACATAATGTCTGGTACTACAGTTATTTTTATTTGTTCACTAGATCTCTAAATTTAATTGAAAGATTAAACCCATTTGACTAATTGATAAAGAGAGCAGAGTAAGACAAATCAGTAGACTTAGAAGATAGTTTATAACTTGTAAGATTCATTTAGTATTTCATAAACAGTGTCTTCCAGCTTTCAAATACGTGTAGAATATTTTGACTCCATTCTACAGATAAAGTTTTTTGACCTCTGCAAAACAGCAGACTATTATATAGCTAAATATACATCAGCTTGAGGGCAGCAAAGCACAGTCCAGTATCCTACTGCAATGAACCACCTCAAATTGTCTCAGGTTTGAAGGAAATGCTTCCATTCTGAATGTATGTAATTTCCAAGTCAACTCTGTGGAAATCAGAAATACATAGTTACAGGCTATTAACACAATTTAAATCAAATTTAAGCTTTCAAAATAATCAATGGACTAAGTTTATTGACTTAAAATTAGGACATGAGAATATACATATGTTCCAAAATGTGTAGATCTACTCAGAGTATTGTAAATGTTTCCTTAACACACTTTTAGGAATAAAGTCTAGCTGGATTTGTTTGTTCTATTTGTACAATGGGAACAATCAAGGAAGAACAACACATTATGTTAGGGAGGAAAAAAACTGAGAGTCTCTATCTTGGCTCTTAAATCGTAATGTAAACTGCTGAAAGCTGGAAAAATGTGTTCTTTTGAAGCATTTCAACTCATTTTGGGGAGTTTTTTTTTCATGCCACCATTTCAGCATATAAACATATAGAAATCTAGGGTACTACCACATTTGTTCAGAATTTTTTGAGGAGAAGATGTTGAGAAGAATAATTTTCATAAAATTTAAAATAAACTTTTCAAATATTCTGACATTTCTTCATTTTTCATAGCATCATGAGTGCTAATAGGCAGCAGATAAATGACAACAGAAAAAGAAAAGATCATAGTAGACAGATAAATATTAAATAGAAAGTCTTAAGGAGATAGTTATCCAATGTAGCTGTCCATTTCCTATCTTTGCATATTTAACAGAAACATTCTTTTTAATAACAGCCTCCATTAACATGCACTATTTTATTATATTGTAACATAAAATTGTGGCTTCTTTGTCCTAATATATTAAAGGCCTATGCTGAGTAGCTTTGGATCTCTCTTTTTTAACCACCCTAATGGGAAACTTACCATTTGGCTGTTTCCACAAAGTGCAAACTGGTAATTTGACACCGTCAGAAGCAAATCCCTGTCGCACCTCAAACAAGATTAGCACTGGAGCACATGGCCCTGGAGGCTGGAAAGTATGTGCAGTACAACCCAGTGTTTTCACCCCTACCCTGCAAAGATGACACCAGTCTGAGAGAACAACTGGGTGTGCTTATCTCCTGATTTAACGGGCAGTGACAAACACTTCAGAGCCACATGGATACCTGATGTCCTCAGCAGCAGGACAAGCTACACTGCTTACAAGGATCTAGAGAGCCTCACCATTTTTAATTCTTCGAGAAATTTTCTGAAACTTTTAATACCTCTTAGACAATAACAGATGGATCACTCATTCAATCCAGCACATTTTCACGTTTCCACAGAAAAGTAGGCAAAGAGATTAGTTTTGCCCCATTCTCCTTCCTACCCCGTAAATGCATAAACATAACTAAAATTTATTTACCAGTTAATAAAACTGAGACGTTGAACAAAGACCTTATTTCAAAGACTGTAATTAATCTGTTTAAAACAAATGTTGTCAAGCTTGTGGAAGCAGATCTGCCCATATATTTCTTAAGTGCATTAATGTAGGATGGTTGTAACATATCCCCTGTAGTTCAAAACTGTATAATAGTAATTGATAATCACACTTTGTATTTATGACTCGTGCATCGGCAGAGAAAGAGGGATAAGAATATGATTCATAGTTTAACATACCACTGAGAACCAAGTCCTGACTCATCCCTTCGGGCTCCTTCCTCAGAAACTTCCTTCTGGTTCCAAACACGAGTTGTTACCATTTCAAACTTCTGTATTTGGAAAAGCACGCCGCAGACGCCCGTATCAGTTCCTGAGTTTGCATTAGTCAGCAGTCTCCTATTTAGAGTCCCCATCGCACTCTCGAAGACCTCTGTACCGCGAAAATGCTCAGTATGAAACCAACACAACTAAATCCTTGCATATGCTAAAGAAGAACTAACCAGAACAGCAAGACGNAGGCTGCCTCAAACAGGCACCAGGGATGCCGCGGGGCCGCCGCCCCCCGGGTCTGCGCGTCCCAGCAGCTGCCGGCGCCCGAGCAGGCCACGGAGGCCGCTGCGGCGAGCGGTGGGGCCGCCCCTCCCCGCCTGCCCTCCGGGGCGGGGCCGCACGCGGCCTGGGAGAGGGGCGGGCGCGGGGCAGTTCCTGGGGACAGCAGGTAACGCGGGCCAGCCGTGTGCGCAGTGCGCCAAGCTGTGGTAAGGTGTGGATTCGAGGCAGCGGAAGTCGAATTGTAGAGTGCCCTTGCTCCGGCCTCCCTCGGCTCCCTCTTCCCGCCCCTGTCCGCCGTGGTGGGCCTGCGTTCCTGTGGTGGCAGCTGGGCAGGAGGGAGCTGGGGTTCGGCCCGCCCGAGGTGTGTCTGAGTAGGCCTTTGTGCCTAGGAGAGTGACTCTCTGCCGCTGAGATTCTCGGTTGCGCGCAGTACAAAGGTGGGACTTGCAGGCCTGGGACGGACTCAGGTTGTATTAGCTATCACTTCATGTGCTTTAAATTCCATGCGTAGAAAATCGAAAGTTCGCCAGAGAAATGACACCAATTTCCCAGAGGCGGTAAAGCTGTTAATAATTTCGGGGATTTTTTTTTTTTTTTTTTACTTCACATCAGCTTTGGCATTCTGTCGCCTAGAGGCCTCTCCCGCTTCCGGTGCTTGGGTGATTTGCATTCTTTAATGTTTGTGTAGACGCCTCTGTAATGATTGTTTATCTAAGTAAAGGCTTTCTGCTGTCGGACTTAGATCGGTGCTAGAGCAGAGCCGGGTGTTGGTTGGCGCCGTGCTCGGCGCTTCCCCGGCTGAGCGCCGCCCCTGCTGCCCTCGGGCTCACCCCGACTCTGCTCAGCCTCGGCGGCCAGAGACCTGCATCGCCCTCACCGCTGTCAGAGGGGTGCTGCTGAAATCGTGCCGCGCTGGGCGCGAGTATTGCCTCTGAAAAGGCTTCAGAGAGCTTTCTTCAGTTACTCGGGCTTGGGATGCGTGGTTAGCTGGGAGTGGACAGTGGAGGTAAAAGTTGCCGGAGCTAAGAGCATTTTTATAAATTAAGTTAATGCTTCTGGCCATACAGTATTGTGACTTGGCTTGTCTGACTTGTTTGGGATGTTACTAAAGCCCTGGATGTTCATTTGTGTGGCCTTAGATGCCAGGCTAACTGTCCTACATCTTATATCTGCACATTGTTGCCAGCATTTAGCTGCGTGCATGCTATGCCCTAACCATGGGTATCTCCTGCTGAGTGCTCTTCTGCAGCACTTTCTCTTCTGATTTTACATGCTGAACTAAACTGTAGAGCAGGAAATTTTATATTAATGAGGGCTCTGCTAGTCAAACTAATCGTTAAAAGCAAAACAAAAAGAAAATAAGGAAAAGGTGACTAATTGCTAGTGTCCAAAAGAAGCATGTGCTACATCAGCAGTCCCCTCAAGATGCTATATTGGAATTCAAACTATAATGAATGTGTTAAAGGAGGATTTCCTCAGTGTTTTCTACAAGTTCTCGCTAGTCTTTGATAAGCCTGGGCAGGTAATTTTGAAAACAGCATGGAACAATGCTAACATAACTGAAAGTGACCTAGCCCTGACTGGGTTACTAACACAAGAACAGAAACACACAGAGAAACACATGTTTTGCATTCCTTTTCTCGATCTAGTAAACCGAGAGTCATTTCCAAGCTGTTCTTGTGCTTTGGAATTTTCTCCATAATGAAAATGAGTTGATAGCCTAGTTTCACGTAATAATTTTATGTATGTGTACAGGTTTCATTTTGAAGTTTTAAGTTTTCTACGTTATGAAATCTTTTGGAACATCATAATTTCTTTTTGTAACTGACTTTCATAATATGAAATCCCTATTTCTTATTAGAATTGGTGTAAGATTTGTTAAATCTGTTCTTTTTTGTATTTGTGAAATTAGTAACCTAGTATAATTTTTAGTAAACAGAAGCAATTTTTATTAAAATGGATGTGCTTTATGCATTTTAGTTGTTAATAAAATTTTCATTTGGATGTATATTTCCTCAAATGTGCATCATTCAGGTGCCTTTAAGGTGAGGTTGCTGCACTTTTTACCTGCCACCATCAATGTTACAGACAAATAAAAGTCATTCAGTCTGTCGTGATAGTGTTGTAGTAGCTGCAGGGTTGTCTTCTGACCTAAATCCTTAGAGAGAGTTTATGTATTGTTTTATCAGTGGAAAAAAAGTAAAAGTTATAGACTGGGGGCTTTCAAACCTGCTCACTGTCTTTGTTGCCCTATGTTCTGGTTCCAGGGTTCAGAACAATATGTGGTATAAATCAGCACCTTCTGCTGTTCTGATAGCAGCATTTTTGAAGCTCCCCTGTTCCTGGTTATTGATCAAACATAAGAGTTCAGTGAGAAAGGAGATAATTGACTTTATTTTTTGCAACTTAGTCACTGAAAAAAAAATAAGCTTCTTTCTGCCTACCAACTTACATCAAAATAAATGCTATTATGCTTGCTGGGTTATTTTTCTTTAATAATTGACTTCCTTAAGGTGTTTCTTCCACACCTTTGTAGAATACAGTATTTTTTGGTGGTGTGTGACATTGCTGTCTTTTAAGTGGTACTTCCTTGCTTTTTTATAGGTAGGGCAGAATTTTACATGAATCTTACAGTCCTTACATCTCTCAGTGTTTTGTCTTGGGTAGATAGTTTCTCATGCAGAAAAGTAGTCTTGCTTGGTTGGTTTTCAGTTGAAAATAATAGAAGATGAAATCATTAAGCAGGTCTGTAAGGCAAAATTGTTAATTCCTATTGTTCAAAGGTGCAGTTAAGGTGCAGAACTCTTGGGGAAATTTGTTATCCAGCAGTTAACTACTTATTTCTATGACTATATCAGTTTCTTCAATAAAGCATATATGTCTTGCTTTAGCTAGCTTTTGCTAAAGATTAGTTCTACATTATTGTTTATTTTTCTATATAAGTAGTGGTCTCCAAAAGATTTTTTTAAAATTATAAGTATTTTTGTCTTATTTTACCTGGTGAGTTAAATTCCTTCTGGTGTTTTTTAAGAAATTAGATCAGGAAATTAACAGTTGGGAACTAATATTTATCTTATTATATCTTCTGTTAGGCCAAGTACCTTGATAAAGTGTCCATTACAAATTAGAGAGGCATTAATGTATGAAGTAGAAGAATCTCTTAGAGGTGTTAACTTCCTCACAATTTAGCAAGACCTTGTGATAAATTTAGCTAGTTAATGGTTACTGCTGTTGCCCAAGCCCCTCACGAGGCGGGAGGCAACACACATTTTGAAATCCCCACGCATTTTGGAAGCAGGGAGGCTCCCTTCCTTGTACTTCAGCTCTGGCATGGCGTTTGCAGAACTGCAGGGTTTTGCAAGCTGAATCCAGAACCGCATAACAAGTATGGGAAAATGGGCTCTTCTTTATAATGAGCTGTGAATATGAATAACACTTGAGTTTTCTCAGAGTAATGGCTGAATCAGCCATGTCTTCACTGGTGTCAAAACAGGCTTTACTTGATTATTTTAAGAATTAATTTTAAAAATTCTTCATAGAAAAAAAGAATATGACTTGTGTAGTGAGCAATCTTAGAAAGGTCACCTAGGTTACACACAGTGTCTTGTGGTGTAGGGTTGTCATTTTGTGAAAGTTGGGTAGGTTTGAGGCTTTAATGACTTTCATATAAATATGTGCTTGCACAGCCCTTTTTGGAAGGTATAATTTTAAATGCTGTGAAATGGCTGGTGGATTTGGGAGACAGTTGGGGTTTTTGACCTGTGCCAAGTGAAAGTCCTTCTTTTTGTGGAGGTTGATTTGTTTTTTTATCCTCTGATTTTTAAGCTTCATAAGTATTAGGCAAATTGTGCATGGTTTCATAGAGGCTGTCTCAGGTTTATAACAAGAACAGAAACTCACGTGGTTTTAGCAGCATTTTTTTTTTTTAATTTTAATGTTAGTTTAGTAGTCAACTGGCTTTTAGACAGAATTTCATCTTTGGACATGATACTTGGCTTCCTGTGAGTTTTTAATATTGGCCTTGGCCAATCCAACATGACTATTCAATATTACGTTCAAAATTTCTTTAATTAATCACTTTGGATGCTTGAACTGACTACAAGTAGATTCTTCAATTACACAAAGTGTAGTTGTGTAGAAGATTTATATATTTCTGCTAATCAGATGGTGGCTCTGTTTCAACCGTGTGCAAGTAAAGAAAAAATAGGAAATGGTGATCTCATCCTTGATGGCATTGGTTTATGAAAATCACCATACAAGCTGGGGAATTGGGCACAGCCCTGAAAGAGATCGCCATTTTACTCATGGCTGTAAATGTAATACAGAATTACCATTACCTGCTATTTCTGAGATGGTAGTGGTTTTTTTGCATTTTAACATTTAATGTGTTGGATAGGTAACAGATTTCTTCTTTCAACACCTTTTTACGGCTATTTGGATAACAAAATGAAACCAGCAAAGCTGCACTATTGGATTCTGTGTTGGCTTTCCATGGCACTATGTTGGTGTACTTCAGATGTATTTACTCAAAGGTAAGTTTTAAAATGAAATGTCTGACAACTCATTCTTAAATGCAGATCAGAATGGTTTAATCTTAGGTAAATTTGTTATTATGTACTATTTTTGATGTGTTATTCTTCCCTTAGATGATTTATAAGGCACATACATTAACTGGAGAAGCAAGGATCATGCCAGAAGAAACCTTTATATGTGTCAGCATGAAGAAAAAGGGGAACTTAAATTCCATTTGTTGCACTTAAAACTTCTCTAATCTTGCTGTAAATAAATCATGTGGAGTTTGAAAAAAACTGAAAAGTATTTTGACACTTAGAGCAAAAAATCTGGAGTCATCCCGGTGGCATGAACTGCACTAACTGTTGCATTGTTTACTTTTTTATTTCTCTTTTTTTCCTTGCTTTTTTTCTCAGTTCTGATAATATAAAATTCTTTCTTGTGTGGCATCCCAACTGCGACTGTATCAGATTGCTGCATCACCTTTTGGTGGCTGTTGTGCCTTGGCAAAATCTGGGCTTGAATCCCAATGGGCCATGGAAGAAGTCACACCCCAAGTAACACCCATGTGTGGTCAAAGCTGAAATTCCTATTGCATTATATGAGGAAATAAACTTTTCTGCTTCCTTTCAGTGCTTTGACAAGGGAATAATTAGGGGTGCTCAGTTTAGTGCTGAACTTCTTTCAGTGCCTATACTGCAGCTGGTGCTAGCTTAAACACTGTGCTGATGTTTCTTCAATCCCCAGGATTTAAACTCTGGCTTGCCCATCGTGGCAAAGAGTCAGCTCTAGAGGCACATTCCTGAGCTGCACAGAACAGGATAACTCCGGCCCAGAGTTCAGGGGATGTCTGTGAAGCTGCACAGGTGTTGAAAATGGCTTTCCTTGGATTCCAGTTCTGAGCTTAACTTGCTCTGTTTCCTAAGCACAGTTTTCTGACCTATTCTTGGCCAAAAACTGTGTTCTAGGAGAGCTCTCTTTGGCATGACTGACATTGCAGAAGTTCAGCTGGTATTTCAAATACAGATGAAAGGTCTAATGAAAGATCATTTCTAAGCAAGGACTTTTTAAAACCAAGTAAATTAACTGCTCTGCAATATAGGGCAATTCCTCTAATCAGGTTTCTACAGCAACAGTAAAGACCCCTATAAAAGTGTTCATAATTTTCACTGTAGCTGTGCCTGGTAAATTTCAGGGCTATTCTCCTAAAGTATATAGAAAATCACCGATACATGTGAATGCTTAAGAGAAAATGTGGCTATTGCAAAGTAGAAAAACTAGAGGAGAAAACTGAGTGTGATATAGCATGGAAGCATCCTCAGGTTGAGAAGAATTAGCTTTGTCTTTTATCATGTTTATTTTTTTTTTTTCCTTTCGGTGGTATATCCTCTAGCAAGACCTAATGACTGACAAGTGGCTATTAGCTTCCAGAGAATAACAATTTATATTGACAGTTCTGCAAATAATGCTGTCAGTTTTAATAATTTGCAATTCTGTTTATTTTTTCCCGTTTGCTGTTCTATTTAATTCCTTAATCTGGTTGCCTAATAACTAAAAATATCTGCTGTAGTGTCTGATGCAACAGATTTTTTATTTACTTCTACTTCAACCAGAATAGGTCTGCTCCAAACTGTTGAAAAAGGCCTCTGTAGAAATCATGTGATAAAGGCTTCCAACACTTCTTGAATAAAATTTTGAGGGTTTTTTTTTTCCTCTGCATATTAATAAGATAGTATTGATGGGTCTGTGAGTTATAAATGTCTTATTCTTAGAGGCTTTGAAACAGGCATGTTCTTGTAAAATATAGAATACCCCTAAATTCTTCCATAGGTAACATTAAGATTTTGTCATAGTTTGATGACTTTTTAAATGTTTAAAAATGGCTTAATTTTTAATAAGCATTTTAAAATGTACTGTTTGAATTAAATACCTATAAACTGAGAAAGTCAGAATTTTTGAGATCTGTAGTTTGTACTTTACATTTTATTCTGATTTTTTTTAATCAAAAAATTTGGAGACACTTGCAAGATCCAGTTGCATGTCTTGCAGTGTAAACTGTAGTTTGTGAGTGATGGTAGTCTTTCTTTTTTAGAAGAATAGTTACAGTTCTGAGAAGGTTGTATGCTTTATTTTTTTTCCGGATAATATGCCTATCAAGAAGAATTAGAAGATTCTTAACATCTTAAACAAAGACACCTATTTAAAAAAGTATAATAATTATAATTTTAAAAGCATGCCAGCAAGTGAGCTTCTAAATATAAAACAGAATAATGTGTTTTTCCTAGACTTAAGAAATGGAAAGCATATGGAGATAGGGTGCCAGAAGGAGAATTTGTTTAACGATGGGGATATTAGCAGGCTTCCTAATATGTTGTTTCTCTCTGACTTGTTAGTTTGGAGTGTGTGCCTGAAGGTGTTCCTCTTTTTAAAATACTTGAAGAAAAATAAATTTGTATGTCTCTCTCTAGTGACATCCATCCTCATACCTGGAATAAGCTGTATTTTGCTCATCATTGGCCAGTGACTGTATGTAAGGTGAGATTTTTTTTTTTGTTTCCCTTTTATGCTAAAAAAAGTAGTGTTGTATAATAAATGTGTGAAAACAGATTGAATGAAGCCCATTAAGTATTTAATCTTGGTTATGCCTTTATAAAGGCTTTTCCTGATCTTGATGCAACTTTTGCTACTTCCCCTGCAATGCAGTACAGCCACAACAGGAAAGATTGTGGTGTTAAAGATAGAGTTGTCAGTGTAGACTGTACTGTACACTAAGCTTGTTACAGAATTTGTGACATCTTATTTGTTATAAACTTAATCCTAGACTTTCATCAGACTCTGTAGGAAGACTTCGCTGCGTTGTTTGACTGATAACAGATCAGTGTTTGAACTATCTGCTGCACAATAAGTTTTTTAGCTTTGTAATGTTTCTTTGATGCCATCAAATACTGATTCAGTCAGGAAGGAGAGCTATGAAGGTGTTGTGGCAGGTGTCTCTGAGTATTTCTGCATGTTTTGCTGTATTTGAGGGGAGTGAGCCCAAAATGAACCCAACCTTCCAACATACATCTGTCAAAGCACAGCTAAGAGGGATACTATTGCTTTTAAATACCTACAATCATCTGGTAAGTAGAACAGTCTTTCTTGCTGGAAGTGCTCAAAGTTCTTTTCCCATACAGTTACTTTAAAATATGATCAGATTTACTGATGCAAGGTTGAAGAACCTTGTGGATAATAATAATAAAGTAGCTTCAGGTTCAGTCAAATGTCTCTGCAGCAAAAAAGGTTTCTTAGGTTTCTTAGGTTTTGGTTTCTTTACATTAGAATCTTGTTTTTTGTGTTTTAGGTGCTTATTTTTTTGGAAAAAAAATACCTAAAACACAAAAAACAAGATTCTAATCTGGAAATAGATAGAAAAGAAGTGGCAACAAAAGTCGTGTGCTGCCTAAATGTCTGAGGAAAAGTAGATATACTTTACATTATTTAAATGTGGGGGGCAATATCAGTAACAGAAGTCAGATGTCAGATTGACTGAGACCACTGTTCCATTTTTTATTTGTTTGCCTGGTTTTGAGTGGAAATGGGGAAAGATTTGATGCAATTTGTGTCTGATTTTCTGTTGATTAAACATCATTGTTAATGACTTGAAGCAGGGATGTTGGTGTTGATGAGTTTGTAGTGCCTAGCATGAGTCAGTGCTCAGTCAGCAGCAGTGCAAACCCTTGCTTACATGAATAAGATGAGAACAACTGGGAAAAATAAAAAGAAAAATGAAACAACCCAAAATTAAAAAAACAAATCCCTACCAACCAGTTTTCCCACTGTGTGTTTATGCTGGTTATTCTGAAATCCAGGGTAATGCAATTGATAAATTGACAAATAATTTAAATAACCTTCTAGTGAAGTTGTAGTGAATAATTGAAGGTTTTGAGCATCAGAAAATGTAGGCATCCTTGCACTTTCTTGATTTCTTATGATATTCTGTAATTAGAGGTGTACAGAAGCAAAGAAATGCAGAAAAAGAGATATTAAAATCATATTAAGTGACTTTTTTTCCTAGTTTCCCATCATTGAGTCATATGAAGAATCAAGATCTCAACTATACTCCTTTAACAACTTTCTTGTTTTACATAAGAGAAGTTCTTAAATCTTTAAGTATTTTTAAGTAGGTAGATTATTCTGCATGTTCAGTGTATTTATATATGATAACTGGTATTTTTTTAGAGTGTAAATATTTTTAATGTTATTATTCAGTTTAAAGCTGTTGACATGATGTTGAAATGAAAAAGCTGTGAAAGAAACAGCAAAAGTCATTATATTATTTATGGCAAAAAGCTGTGAGATACTTTTTTTCTGAAAGTTCTTCTTAGTCTATGCCTCCTATATGAAGGAATCTGATTATAAACTCTTTCATACATAGTTCTTGAGGTGCACGGGTGAGCTGTATCCAAACTCCTACCTGTTTGGCAAATCTGTGCTTGAAAAGTTTTTTAGGCTATTAAAGGCCTGAAAGGCCTTCTTTAAAATTTAGAGGGCACAGATCAGCATGCCAGAAATTTGAGAATACATCTCTCACAGCTCTTCTTGGGCTTTAAAAAGTGTTAAGCTGGTGCTTTTTAATACTGAATGTGATTGGCACCATTAAATAGGAAAGTGTTTTGTAATCATATCTTCCAAAATAACCCATTAAAATAAAGTGGAATCATGGAAGCAGTGATAACCTCAGGATCTAATTGCTGACTACAGCAGTGAAAAGTGTGTAGGAGGAAGGGAGATTTTCTTCCTTGTAATGAGATTAGAAATTTCAGGACCATATAATTGACCTAAGGTGACTGTGTCTTAAGCAAAGATATCTAAGCTAGATTCACAGACCTCAAGTGACTGTGAATTTCATATTCCCTTAATAAATTGTGCCTGTGGCTAAATGATGCTACACTTTTCAGTAACAAATCAGTGTGATTTAAGAGCAACTCAAGGGCAGCAAGAGGTAATTTTTATGGAGTTGTGAAGACCTTTTATTCCGGAACTTAAAAAGAGAACTATTATTTCAGCTTTTGCGTCCTGGAGATCGCAAAAATGTCACGAATTGCTGGAGGGAAGACTCGCACAACCAATATGATTGATAAGCAAGCTTCTTCGTTTATTGGCAGTCTCAAGCACTCTTTTACCCACATAGCTTATTAGTAAGCACATTTGTATAATTTTGATTGGCTTATCCCCTAGAAGTTATATTAGTATAAGTTCCTCTAAGTTAAGTTATGGCTACTTCCTCATGTCTTCTAACCACAGGCATCCTGTCACTATATTACAGCAAGCTCAAGGACATGCTAACTTTATATTAGTTTTGCACCTTCAGCTTTTGCACAGCTAGCTTGTTGCAAACCTCAGTAGAATTCTCTTAAGTCTATGTGACCCTGATCCTGTAGCCATTCTTACACACAAAAAGATAAAATTTTCTGTGTGGTTGGGTTTTTTTATGTGTGTATATGAAATGCTGAAAATCCAGTTCAAGTCTTGTCCGTTATTCAGTCCCTTCTCTGTTAGGAATGGGAAGGACAGTAAAGCAATGATACCTGCTGTCATCTACCTTTTGCTCCATATATGTGCTCATTAAAGGAAAGAATCAAAAAAGGGATAGTAGAATAATGAACAGAACAGCCTGAATTCAAGTTTAAATGTTATTTAAGCAACAGGTGATTTTTTAATTTTAATTTTTATTTTTCAATATGAGATAAAAAAATTCCTAAGTTCATGCTTTGGCAACATTTTTATGGCAGACACTTAAATAAAGAACAAAAACACTCCTTTTTCTTTCTTTTTTTGGTAAAAATGGAAGTAGTCACATGATACAGAATCAAAGTGAGTGCAATATTGTGATCGAGCATGAGATGAGTCCCTTAGATATATTTCTTTTAATTTTAAGCCAGGTGTGTCAAAGTCATTTCAGCTCTTGCCACATGCTATTCTGGAGCAAAAGAAATGCTTTTCTCAATATCCATGTAACCCATAAGATAATTTTTAATCTGTGTGTGCAACTTCTACAAGTTTTCTGTGAGTAACGTCTGGTTTAGATGGTTTTGTGAGTCTGTATATTTGTGGAAGGTTTTAGCCTATCAGCTCCTGCTAGAGGGATGTTCAATGAAAAGGAAATTTTTAAAATTTGCTTCCCTATTTATTTCAGCAACCCTATAAATTTGGTTCATTTATTCATTTGTTTGACCCGAGGGGCTGGGGAGGAAGACGGGGAGTAATTGCACACCACAGGAGAGGAAGAAGCTGAAGAAATGTATTCTCTCTCCACAGTTTGAAAAGCAAGGATTTTTCTTAGCAGTTGCCATGTTTCATTTAAAAATAACTTATAATTTATCTTAAATAAAGACATGGCCTACTTAAGCAAGGAGGTTGGAAGAGAGAACAGGATTAGATATTTAACTTCCCAGAAGCTGATTTTTTAATTTCAATTCCGTGTATCTGTATGTGATCCAGTAGCACTACTCTCGCATTTACCAGCTGCTGTACCAAGGGAATTGTAACTTGCGTAGCTCAACAGGTAACATTTCTGTGACATGTTGATGGTATTTCACTTTTTGGCATTAAGAAATGATAAAAGCTTCCATGCTTCTGGCACATGCTGTTTGTGCAAGGACTTGCTGTTATGAATAGGCTAATCCCTCTGCTGTAGCATTCCCTCTCAGCATGGTGGGTGCTCTACAGCCTCACCAGCAGTTTGCTCAGATCATGTATGGTTCATTTGGATTAGTTTGATTATCAGATTGCTTTAAAACAGGAGAAAACAGGGCTTCTTTTTCAAATTAATCTTGGTATAGAGGGCTTTCTTGGGTCCAGTGACCACTTGAAAATAAATATTTGTACCTCTGTTTCAAGTCAGTGGTTGCTTGAGGTTGAATTAATCCTCTAGCAATCCGTCTGTGATAAGCAGGAAGGCTGACAAAAAGTGATTTTGCACAAGCAAGCAGGGATACCTAGGCTGCGGACTGACATTTGCATTTTTTACGATATTGATTTAAAATTAACATTGGGACTATACTAAGGCTAGAATGAAAAAGGAGTTGGAATGAAGCTGGCCAAAGCATGCAGAGTGTGAACTAATGTGTTGTAGGTTGCACTGACCTCGCAGTTCTGCCACCACACAGGGTAACACCAAGAGTCTGATGAAACTGATAGAGGAAACTGCTAGGAAGGTTAGTGCCATGATTTCAAATCTAAAACACTCTGGTTGTTCCATTAGCATATCTGAGAACTGCAGTTAAAGATTGAATAAGGAGCACAATTAGACTTGCTGCCATCTCAGTTGAGCAAGCTGTTGACTATTAATTTACTGTACTTTGGGCTAGACAGCCAAACCCCTCCACCTCCACAGAGCTTGTGTCATGACAGAGCTAAACATGACATTGTTTAAGCATTTGCAGTGTGTGTTTGTTCAAAATAGTCCTTTCAGGAAAAAAAATGCTGTTGCTGGATGTAATTGCTTGTATTGTTGATGGCAAGAAAGGAGAGGAAGGAGATGGACACAGAACAAGCAAGTCTCGCAGAACTTGCAGATTTGCTGCCACTGGCCTGTGGAAGGCAATTAGTGAGGTTACAGGCCTGTCTCTGCTCTTCTCTACACTCTGCTCTTGCTCTGGTGTCACATAAAAGGCATTGTGGCACAATTAAGACAGAAAGCAGAGCCAAAAAGGAAAGCTATTATTATGGGAAAAGAACGTCTGAGGAGGTTGTTAGCTAATGGCAAGCAGTGTTTAACTTGAAAGAGCTGTAATTGCTAAGAAGAATAATCAGGGAAAATACATAGTGGTATTCTGTGATATGTGACATGGATTTTTTTAGTTTGTTCTTTTTGAGGGTATGTCTCTGCTCTAAACAGTAATTAAAGTGTGAGCTATTTCTTCTGTATTATCAACAGTTTTTATTGGAGGCTCTATTTTACTGTTTTTTTTGTAGGAAGGTATTTAGTCTTTCTTTTTTACTCCATTCCCTTGTCCCTCAAGTCAAAATCCGTAAAGCAAAAGTCTGTTTTACTTGCAGTAAGCAATATATTTAATCTCTTCTTTTGTATTTTTTTTTCACTTTTAATACAATGATAAAACTAGTCCTGAATGCTGAAAGAGGGTTTTGTGCTTGTCCAATATTATAGTTTATTTTGCATGTTTTTATTTTAATGGCTCTGTACTCCTTGAAAAGATGTGGTAATGAGAAAAATACAGAGAGCTGCCACCTGGAATATTATAAGTGCAGGTAAGCTCTGTTCATGTAGTATGGATCAGGCTACTTCCTGTTACCTTAGGACCTGTCCTTTTGTCTTCTCTTTACACTGTCTGTTCAGATTTCACTGATCTGCTTCATAATTTAAATGCTAATGGGTCCCTAAGTGGCATAATCCATGACAGCTTCAAGTAACTGGAGTCCACCAGTTCCTGATTTGGCAAGTAAAAGTTATCATGTCACAGTACAGCCTCGGACCTTCAATGAATGAGGTTTTTCTTTTGCCTTCAAACCTTTACTCCTGGATACATGCAGCAAATACTCTGTGTTTTTGTTTTCTACAGATGAATGCTAATGATTGTCATGATCCACCAAAGTACTGGACAATCCATGGATTGTGGTATGATCATAGTGTTTTTATTTCAGCCTGGAAAGGAAAAATCAGATTTTGTACCAGGATGTTTAGAGGTTTGCTTTATGTTGGGTGGGGGGTTGTTTGTTAGGGGTTTTTTTGTTTGTTTTGTTGATTTTTTTTGTTGTTGTTTTGTTTTTCTTGGAGATATTCATCTGTCTGTTTGTATGATTCCTTGAAACAAAATTCAAGCCCTATGGTTTGACATAAATCCTGTGGCCACATAAGCATTTTATTTTTACATCTCCTCATAAGATCGGAAATAGTCTCAAATACAAAGGGAATTATTGTTTCCCTTCTTTTTTGTGTCCCTGAGTAAAAATAATTTGTTAATATCTCATGCCTGCTTGTGGCTTTAAGTATCTTATCTACACACTAATACTGAAAAAATATGAGAAAAACTAATTTGCTTCAAAGGAATCAGCTCACTGGAATTGATGGCAATGACAGCAATTCAAAAATTTTCTGTACAAATACAGGTTAAAATCAGTACAGGAGTTTAAGCTGTGCCTCCTGGAAAAGTGAACAGCATTATATATTGATTCCCTGAGAGCATCTTGGTGGTACTTGCAGAAGCATCAGATGGGGCAGCAGTTTAGGAGGTCACTGCCATTAGTCGGACACCAGTGAAATAATGTGCAAGACCCTTCCAAGTCATTGGCACACCTGAATGATTTCCAAACAAAGAAATCACAACAAAATCTTTTTACCGTCTTTTGAATCTTCATGAGAAATCTTTTGGCCATAATTAATGTCTTGAAGTTTTTACAGCTAAACCACCGTAGGTTCTGATGGTTTACTTGCACTTTTAAGTAAAATCTCCAGCTACAATTCTGCATATTTAAAATTCAGACCAATATATGTTACTTACCAGTAGTGAGTTAGGAGGCATTTTTTTCAATTTTTTTTTTGCTTCCCTAGGCCTGACAGAGCTGAAGACTGCAATAGGACATGGCATTTCAATGTCACCGAGATCAAGGTATTTAAAACAAAAACAGCCATACCAGGCAGAGCTAAGTGCAATTACTTTTGGGTATTCTATATGCAACGTCTGCAGTTTATAATATCACTCTTTATGTTTACCGAGAGGTATGTTTTTTTTTAAGGACTCCAGAAATTCTTTAAGTGCTTCTGGTACTATTTGAAGTTGCTATCCTTGTGATCATTAGCAGCTGTACCTACTTGATTTTGTGAACATGCATTTTGGCTCATTCAGCCACATCCTCCTTTACAAAATCTTGAGATCCATCACCACATAGGTGATGGATCTGCAGTCGCAAAAAGTACCTGTGAAAAGAAAAAGATTAAGTCATTCAGTGTTCTCCCTTCATGTTTTCACTGCAAAATTAGAACAAAGAAAATTAACAGTTCAGAGTACTGTTTTCTGTGTGTCTTCTCCTAGGCCATTAGTCCTTTTTTGTTCTTTTTCTACTTGAAAAAATCCCAACATATTTAATTCAACAAAATTAATTTATATGTTATAACAGGTAAGAGACTTGAGACAAAGGTGAAACACCAATCATTATTGCACAACTTCTGCAGGGACAGTTGTAGGAATGTCTTGCTTTGAGGCAGTATGTCAGTGTTAGTATGTTCAGATTGTTAGGTAGGTGTACCTGTTACCTCCAACAACAGCATTTTCAGAATATGGGGGAAAAAGACCTTTTATTTTTCTTCAACGAAATGTTTCATCTGCGGACACTGAAACATGAGGCCTCAGTTTTAAAAATGTATCAATATATGTAGATTGTATAAGAAATAGCTTTTCAATGCTGTAGATGCATTTATTAATTGTGATATTTTTAGGATCTTATGGCAGACATGAGACACTACTGGCCTGATGTGCTTCATTCATCTCTGAATCGTACTCAGTTCTGGTGAGTAAAAAAAGGCCTAAAAAGCATTTTGGATATTTTATAAAAATCCGTCTGAGTAGTTCTTCAGGTGAGATGTTGTGCATGAGAGGAAGTGTCCAGGAGGCCACTGAAGCAGTGTGTCTTGCCAGTCTCATTTACAATATAGATCTGTTCTTTTGTAAAGTATAGCTGTTGTAGAGAGGGCTATGGCAGAAGTTTTAGAGAAATGAAACTTAACAAGAGAGTGTTTCCTCCCTTTGCCCCCAGGGAGGAGAAAGAGCTGCTGTTGACACATTAAATCTGACTAGCAGTAGCACTCCTGGGATGTCACAGCTAGCTGCAAGAGCAGCTTCCAGATCGCTTTCCCTAGCTAGTTTCACTGTGTTGCTGGCATTGAGAAGAGCCTTCCTTTTGGGCTTCCTTTTAGAAGAAGAAATAGAAAAATAGCATGCGCTGTGTCGTGGTAGCCACTTTGTTCAGTGAAGTTAGTGACAGCAGCTCTGTGCTACCACCAAATTCATGTGGCAAGAGGTGCAGAAGGATGGAGGCCTTCACAAACACTGGCAGCTGTTTTCAGTATCTTTTTTTTTTTTTTATTTGGTGTGACTGTGCTGCAAAATAAAGTAACACTGTGACGTGTCATCTTAAAGTCTTGGTAAATATTTTGTAGAGAGTAAAGTCTCTGTCTGTTCTGGAAGTTCAAAGGACTTATTAGAACACTTGGGCCTGGTGCATCCTTAGCTTGCTGCAGATGATGGTGCGCAGGCACTGTCAATGCAGACTGCACCAAACCACTCCACGGGAACAATATTAAGCTTCTTGAATGCCAACAGATCTTTGGCCCTCTATTTTTGCCTTCTTTTTGGAAAGAGGACCCTGTATTTAAGGACACTTAAATAAAAGACCTACTGAAAGTCTTCAAAATACAGGCATTTCACCATTTGTTTTACACACATGCGTGTATACATTCTCTGAAATAAAATTGTCATCCTACTTCAAAGCCTTGCCTCCAGCTTGCTGCTGTTTCAGTAGCCCTTTGGATCTGACTATTGTTTGCTTCTGATCCAACCTAACTATCTCTTGCTAAGTTTACCTTTTAAAGAGCTTCTGTTTACTTTAAAACTATGGTGTCTTTTCTCATTAGTAAATTTAAAGTCCCTCTTGGAGACATCTGTCCATGGAAACTGGTCTCTCCCAGGCAATAAACAATTAATTTGACATGCAGGTAATGTTGAATGTTACAGCCAAGATGAGAACTCTCTACAAAGCTAAATTTGGGAAGGTACAGTGAAAATCTTAGAGTAAAGCATCTTCTCCCCTGCCTCAAATCTCCCGACATCACAGTTGCTTTAGTAATTTTCTGCTCAGAAGTAGTACACTATTTCTGTAGATCCAAACACAATTTCTTTTAAGGTGTTACAATTCCTTAAAAAAAATCCAAGGTTTTTAGTATGAATGGACAATTCCAAGGTAGGCTTTCATGTGAATGATAGTTGTTCTTCTCTGCTTTATGATGATATACTTAAGGCATCATAAGGTCATGGGGTGTTGTGATGATGGCAGGAGTTTGTGATTCAATAATCTTTGTGTATGTCTGCTGAAGCAATACCTATATAGTACATGTGAGTTGTGAAAATTTGAAAAGAATTTAAAAAAAAAACATCCACAGGCAGTATCACTAAATATTATACTGCTTAGCCTTTCAGTGGACTTTAGAATTGATAAAACATTTTTTTCTTTTTCACAATTTTTGTCCTGTTTGAGTTTGCTGTACACTGCAAGAATCTCTTGCTCTTAAGAGAATGGATATTGGACTAGAAGCAAGAATTGAGAGGATGCCTAAAAAAATTGTGCCACAGGCCAGCATAAAAGCTGATGCTAAAATCTTAGCAGCTTGTGCAATTACAGTGTTGCATCCACAATAAGGCTTAATCCTTTGAGTTCAGAAAAAAAAGTAGTGCTTTGAAAGTGCATTTAACAAAACTAAAAGTTCCACTAAAACTTACAAAAAGCATAGGGATAGTAACTTTCTAGGCAAATTCTTTGCATTCTGACCTCCAAACGTCTTTGTGTAAGTACGCTGAGAGGGCATTGTATCATAAGAGTGTGATACGTATTTACTTCATGAATATATAGATGGTGCTGTCATTGAAATGATGGGAGTAATCTTGCCTGGGTTTACTTTTTACATGTTTGATTGGTTTGAATGTAGTGTCCTACTCCACATGTGTAGCCTTTTGCATACTTGATTTAAGTACAATGGCTAGTTTGTACAGCACATGTATCTGCAAATAATGTGTTCTAAAATTTGCATTTTGCTTTTCTCCTATAGGAAACATGAGTGGTACAAACATGGCACTTGTGCAGCCACACTTGAGGTCCTTAATTCTCAGAAAAAATACTTTGGTAAAGCCTTAGAACTCTACCAGCATGTTGATCTCAATGGGTACGTAAATGAACTCGATGATCTGGCTTTTATTTCAAACAGTTCCTAAAAGTTTCAAATCTAGCCTCAAATGAAAGTCTAAAAATCTGATGGTAGAAAGGAAATGAGAATTAACGTAAATTATTTTTAGTGCTGAAGTTCAGAGGAAGAGTTGTTGCCCTGAGAAGCAGTCTCTGGTCACTTCAGTCAGATAAGCCAGCAGCATCCCTAGCAGTATTGTTCTAGACAGTGTGAGCCAGTAAATTTTTGAGAATGTTTACAGACTGTATCTTGATACCAAAAGCTATGGTACCTGTAAAGTTCTAAATGAAGTGACAACCCCCCCAAACTTCTAAGTCATGCTGACCCCCAAACACTTGTTTTTAATACAGTGCTCTGCTCAGGGGAAGGGACAAGCTGCAGGCAAAATCATGCAGGACATCTTGGAAAAAGCTGAGGCGCAACAGCAAGAGAAGAGGTTGTGAAGGGTTCAGCAGAGGTCTGCCTGCAGTGACTGTCCTTTTTGACCACCCCAGTGTGACACTCTTGCTTTGTCCTAGGGGCTGATTTCTCCTTATGGTTCCAAAGCACTGGCCATTCCAGGCTTTAAGTCTTGATTGGACTGCTGTGGCTTGTCCAAGTGCTGTATGCGTGTGTTCTGGCTGCAGGTGAATGCCAGAAGGTTAAAAGCCCTTTCCTGATTAGTGCTTGGGATGGGTGAGAGGATGTTTGGCTTAGATTTGTTGACCACAAGAGGACAATATCTGAGAGAGTAAATAGTTTTGTACAAGGAAACATACCTTTAAAACAACCCCAAAGAAGCGCCAAACCATCTCATCAAGTTTATGCTCTGCCAATATCTTGTCCAGGCAATCTCGTAGATGAAATTTCATTTATTTTGCATATGCACAAAGGAAATAAGTCTTTCTTCCCTCCCACCTTGGTTTTGTAGATGTCTTTTAAAACTGTAGCAGATTTTTCTACATACAGTGTTTGAGCATGTCATATGTAATGTTAAAATTAATGATGTCTAAGTGAATTGCCTAAGTAGCTGTGATGGTGTGACTAAAACATTTACAGGTGGCACAGTGACCGATGATGTGACTCTGTATCAGCATGTGCAATACTGCAAAAGAACAGAGACTGAAGCATGTTGAAATTAATTGCTCGAAGCTTATTATCGATTGTGAAAATGAATATAATTAATTTTATCTTTACTGAAGAGAACAAAGACTGAAAATGTTCTCATTTTATATAATTTCTGCTTGAATGAGAAAAAATGTCAGTGATTAAAAAAATTGTTTACAAAAAGCAAATTATTGAAAAGACTACATCACACAGCCTTCTGTAAGAATTAACAGAACGTCATCTATTTTATTGGCCTCTTTATATCTTGTGTAAAATGACAGTCAAAAACAGCTTGTCCTTTAGTCAGCTGGGTAAAATCTTCCTTGTGCCAAAACTGATCTTGGAAGAGAGGGGTTGAGCATTATCAGCCTTTATGGATTGAATCCTGCAAGATACTGACCATTCCCACTTCTTACAGAAGAAGCTGGGACTCACAGACTCATTATGTGTTAGGTCCTTAGTCTTGTCAGCTTGGAAATGTGGACTTCTCTCAGGACTGAGCCTAAAGGAAGGGGTACACAGGCTACAGGTTCTTGAGTACTACCTAATTTCTCTCATGTGACCAACTTTTCCTCTTCAAAAACATATATATCAGGAACAGTTTCTGCCCTGACAGTAACATTGATCCTGATTGACATGCTGTATTCCTGTTCCAGTGTGGTGTATGTCTCCCACCACAGGAAGCCCATCCTGTGTTTGAATATGAGGGTGCCTAGAACACCCTTACAAGTCTGCCGCTGTGTCCTCCGCGGTGGCAGAAGCACAGGGAAATGGCTCAAGGCAGGGGAAAGGATGCACTTAAACTGCATGCCCTACCTGGCACTGAACAGAGCACTCTGAAATTCCCTTTCCCCTAGCCATGTAAGGACTGAACTATCTTAATTTCTCAGATTAAGGTGTTGGAAAGGGTTCTTCCTGACCCTGCCAAGTTAGATGGGAAGTGTCCTTTCAGAAAACGGCCTTTCCTAGGCTGGCAAAGAATGTAAGACAAGTTGCCCTTGCTCCCATCACTGAAATGCTTGACAGGTTCTTAAGATTATCTGTTTTAGATGAAGGTATGTTTGCATACAGGAAACATAGGAAAATATTTTATCTTTGTTTCAGTTGTCTCTTGAAAGCTGAGATAAAGCCAAGCAGTTCATATTACAAGGTAAGAGGCAATCTTTTATAAAACAAAATCATGTGCATGTACTTTTTTTTTCAGTAGGAGTCAACTAATTTCAGTAGAATAAATAATACTTTTAAAGTTATATAATTCTTTAAGGTTGTGTTTTGAGCTTAACCAGTGTGGCAGCTGTTGGAAAATATGTTTGTGACCTATTAATCTCTATAAACTTTTAAATTTTTCAGATGACTGCTATAAAGGAAGCTCTTACGAGATTTTATGGTGTAACACTAAAGATCCAATGCCTTCCTCCAGAAGAGGTGAAAACTCCCCTAAATTTCCAAAATGTAAAAAAAACCCCAAACAAACAAAACCACCTTCCTTTTTTTAAGGAGCACTTTTTATCAAAAATACAGAAAAAAATAGAATGAAAAGTCTTTGGTGTGGTGAAACATAGGGTCTAGATGTGCTTTATGTATACTGCTGTTTGCATATTACCTAAATGTTTGCATATAGTTATTGTTTGATTCCTGGACTTGGATTTTAAAGGTCTCTTTGTCTTAAAAGATTTAAACCTGCATCTCTTGCATGAATGCTGTAACCACCGCGCCACAGGTATTGCTGTAGCTGAGCGCTTTCCACCCTGCCTGCTGAAGTTTAATTGCTGCGTGGCAGATTGCTAAAACCAACAAGAGTGAGCTGAATGTAGCCAGTGGCTGTCAGCAGCAGCCTTCCCTCCACTGGGCATGGCTCCTGTGTTCTGCAGGAAGAAGTTGCTCAGTGAACAGAATCCTTCTGAAATAAAGCATCTCAGAAGCTTGTCTCTGAGATTGTAGCAGAAAGCCCATACCTAAAGAGGTACAAAAAGGCTTTTTTGAGCTTCACTGTGGTTCAGGGTCTCTCTTGTCTTTCCTTTTGAGCCAGTGTCTCAAATTTCCATGTCATTTTACTTCTCCTTGCCAAAGATTGGGCTGTTTATAATGATGCAATAGAAAAGGTAGTACACAGAGACTTCTGTAATGTATAGGTCACCATATCTGAACCAAAAGTGCCTTTGAAGGAACAAAATAGTGTTCTGAACAGCTACATGTCTGACTTGTAGAGCTTTTTCTTCCTTTTTATTCAGCTAGAAATTTCAGCTCTTATAGAAAAATAAAGCAAAAAGTGAAACCCACAAGGTTAGTTTTCTCTCTTACAAATAGTTCCTTCTTAGCTTGTTAAAGGTGATTTACTACAGAACTCTTGAAAGGTTAAAGCCCATACGCAGGCAAGATTTATGAAAACTTGCTAAGATACAGTTGCTATTCGAGTGTGTTGTCAAACTCTTGCTTTAGTAATGCTCTGAGGTTTTTGTACTCAATGTTTTTTAACATGAAAAAATCTATAGGTTACAATATTTTTAACATGTGTTAATAAATTACTTTAAGGAACAAAGGAATATAAGTTGAATGCGGGTTGTACACTCACCCACCTTTTTGACATTAAAGAAATACAGAACTAACACAAACCCCAGTTTCTAGCTCTGTTCACTGTAGTTCTGCCACTGCTTTTAATACACTTGGAATACTGCTCCAATTAACATGAAAGTAATGTACAACTTGGGTTTCCTGTACTTAACAGCTGAAGATGTTAGATAATAGAAGTGAAAAAGTACATCTCAGTTATTTGAACATAGGTCTTTTTCAGAGTTCTAGACTTTTTCATGCCTGAAGTGCATGATGGAAGTACTTGGATGTTTGACACACTCTCTGTTCTTACATTATTTAAAAAAAAAAACCCAACAAAATAAACGACCCCCCCAACAACACAAATTCCAAACAAACAAAACAATCCTCACCACAGTTACTTTTGTCCTGTACATATACTTTTGTCTTGCTTAATTGTTTCAAAACAGTTTTTTTTTCCCCACATTTTGTTAGACCTGACTATTTGGGGAGATTTTCCTGTAATCTTTTTGCCACATGAAAAGCCTCCATTACTGCCTGCTTTATTCATGGTCAGTGTTTTTCTTCCTAGCCTGCCCTAAGTTCCGCAAATGACACTTCTTCTCCCTCTGACAGCTTGGTTCTGTATTCTTTTGTGTAAAATTTTATATAAAATTTAGTATCTGTTCTCATATATGGAGAATTTTATTTGCCTCAGTTCCTGTCCTGCTATGAAGGGTTGGTGAAAAGTGTCTTTCTGGTCATATGTACCTTTGAATATTCAGAGTTCACCCAGGGCTCATCATTGAGGTGAGCAGCTTCTGTGGCCTGTACAGAGAAGTGAAGGCCAGGATCATGTGTCACAGCGTTTCATATTGAGGCTTACTAGTCAGATAAGTCCCTGATAGGTACTGAGTAACAGTATGTAATAAGCTGTTGAGAGTGGATGCCTCTTAGACTTTTCTTTGCATTTTTCATCTGGTAAATACACAAATAATCACTACTGTATTCTATAGATAGGGCAGTGTAGCTGAAGAATTTATTTGTTTTCTCCTTCCCTTGAGGTTGATCTTACCCTTCATGTTTCTAGGGTGAAAAGGCACAAACAATTGGCCAGATTGAATTCTGCTTCACCAAAGAACTGCAACTGGTAAACTGCACGGCGCTGGAGGGGGAATCCAACCCAATGCAGGCTCACTTGAAGCCTGGAACTTTGGAGCTGTCAGTCTGCAATGATACTCTCCCTACCTATTATCCCTCAGAGGTCCAAGATCACAAATGAAACCATAAGATTTTGAAAAACTTTTTAAACAGCAACAAAACTCAAACTCATGTAGTATTACAAGCCCCTATCCATATCACAGGCCTACAGTGAAGATTTTGCTGGAAAACACAGTTCTTTTGCTATTAGAATGGTCCACATGGTGGGTTCAGCATCTGATCTACAGTTTGGTCTGGATTTTTTTGGTTGCTTATGGTTTGAATCAACGTTCAAAAGAGAACTGGCTGACATGCAGTTAAGTCTGCCACTTCAGCTGCTTTTTGGTTTTTACCAGTGAATCAGGGAAATTAAGTAATTCTTCATATTAAAAGGATGGTCATCCCTCTGAGATGAGGTGACAATTTCTTGCGAAGAAAATACTGTAAAACTCTGAGACCTGTCTGGATGTCCATTCCCAAATGTAATAGCCACTGCCTTGCATAATTGCTCTCCAGAAGTGCAGAACAGAGATCATGTTCTTTTGAGATGTTGCACCTTTTTTCACTCAGGGATCACAGTGGACCAAAGATGACCTTTGCTTAACTTCATAGTGAAGTAATAACTTTCTGCAAATTTGGGCTCTTCCTCCTAAAACATCCCATTTGTAGCCTTACCTATTCTTTGATTATTTTTGTGTCAGTAGCTCCATACAGTCTTGAGGAACAGCCAATGCTAGAGCTTATGTGTTATTATAGGAGAATGTTAGGCCCTAGAAATACATTGCTACTAATTTTTAGGTGTATTTGGGCATTCAGCATTACTACTTGTGAGTGCCTACACTTTTATCTAAAAACAAGATTGTCATGTAATCACTTTGTTCCAAGAAATTTCTTTTTATAGATGAAACAATAAATACCACAGGATTTTCAGTAAAAAGTACAGATTTATGCAGTAGTGCATCTCTACTCCATAATGATGAGTAACATGCCACAAAGTTGGTTGTTTCCAAAGGGAACCAAATTTTGATGACACGTTCCCCACAGTGCTGTGTTGATCTATGTGTCTCAAATTGTTTTTCAAAGAAAGACAATTAAGGCTTGAGGAGCCATCTGTCAGAATAAATGTTACTATGAAAACAAGAAATTTGTTATTTTGAGGGGGTTAGAAACCATTTACTCTCATATTTGACTGTCCCTGTTTCTCTGCTGCCTTTCGTTTCCATTCCAGAATGCTGGTTTTTAGGCCATTCTTGAAACTCAGATATTGATTTATTTTAACAGCAAAGGCTTTATTATGGTCTGACAAATGAGTGATTGTTGGGTTTGCCTGTTTTTCTCTAGTTGCTTTAATTTCCCAGTCCTGTTTCTGAGTCAAAGGTGAAGATGACTCTTCCCAGAAGGAGTCAGCAGATAGGCACATGAGGCACAAGTGACCAAACTCTGCAGGAGAGTAAATAGTATGGATTCCATGCATTTTTCAGCCTCGTTTTCAAATGCAAGGAGCTGATGAGTCTTAAAACTTTGAGGAGAAAAATAACAGTCCAAAATGAGTGAGGGAGACAACATGCCAGCAAACTGAGAAAAAGTAAAGCTTGGCTAAAACAACCTCATATAGTCTAAACTCCCACTTAAAGGGACATACCTCAAATACTGTGTTTGCCTTAAAAAACCCACACCCACGTACTTTATTATTACCTTTAAATATTTATTAAATATGTAAATTGTCCATGGTGAACTTTTCAGTAGTAGCAATAAAATATTATGTATTTGACTATTGTTGCTTGGGTTTTGGCAGCCCCACCTGCCTCACTCCTGGGAAAATACAAATGTCTTTTAAAAGCTACCTACTGATTTTTATACAGAGATGTGCCAAAACTTAATAAAGTTATAAGTGATATATATTAAAGGGATGCTTTAAGGTATGTATCTGGGCAGCCAGGAGAGCAGATGAATGAATGCTATCACCACTTTAGACCAAAGATCATGTCCAGCCCTTTGTGTTCTCTCTAGTAATGGCTCACAGCCAGTTGTGAGCCTTGTCAGTTGCTTTCTATCAGAATGTATATCGTTTTAAGAGTTGGATTAAGGCAGTTTAAATAAAGAAAGTGAACAAGGGTACAGTGGGAGCTATAAAATTCAGTTCTGAAAAGCATTACTCATTTCCTTGTGCCATATAAATTCTGTCAGCCTTGAAAATTAGGCACAACCTGGGGCTGATGGGTGCTATGTTCTTTTCTGCATCATTGACTAAATTAACTAAATTCCAGCAGTGCAGTCTTGGTGGTTTAAGATACTACTCAACTTCACAAAGGGACTTAGCTTGTTATACGCTTAGTCCATGTGCTCTCTCATGCAGAATGCTTAAGCATTCCCTGGCATGTAGGTTAGAGTGTGGGTGTATGTCCCTTTTCCAAGGACAGCCCCTCTTCCTGGGGCATGGGCAAGTTCTTTTCTCTCTGTTTTATCTTTCTGTTCATGGCCTGCACTGAACCTTTCTCAGCTGCACAGTAACCCAGCTTGAGCCAAGTTTGTGGTGGGGCAGGATTGGAGACTGGGAAATGCAGCTTCTGCTCAGTTTCATGAGATGCATTTATCTTGTGCTTAAGGGCACATCTGTCTTTCCCTTACCAGCACAGATGGTCTGCCACTGCCCACCGTAGCTGGAGATGGGAGAAGAAGAGGGGACCTGCCCCCATCACTCTTGTTCTTATTGAGGACAGCAGCTACTTGCAGTTGCCCAAGGGATGGGCAAAGCTACCTCTATAGGCTGGAGTGGAGGTGGCACAGGCCTCTGGCTGTTTCCCTACTCTGCACCCTCAGCAGCTGGAGAGTGCTGGGCTGTGCTACTGCCCCAGCTGCTGCTGACTGGAAGGAGAGGGAGTGGGGGCAGGACTGCAGTGTCCATGCAACATGTCAATACACTAGAAGTCCCATCAAGGGGACAGGCTAGGTGTAACTGTCCCTGACAAGTCTCAAGGGCTAA
>VXBU01002766.1:0-21727 GCA_013400315.1 Bombycilla garrulus | reverse complement strand
TAAACTCCTTGTAAGACAAACCATAACGACAGGAAACTAAAGTCCTTAGATTAAGATAAAACTCATACGTAAATATGCTCTTGCTCAATAAGTACTTGCTCAATAAGCTTTAAGTTCCAGAAATCAGAACAGGAATACCAAATAAGGAAAGGTCAACTAGAAGATACCCGAGGAAGACTACCAACCTTCATCCAAAGACCACCAGGAGGCAGAATGCGACCACCTAGCAACAGTAGGAGACATGCGCAGAGTACAACTGAGAAGACACATCAGCAGGAAATGGGATTGCATAAAAGACAGACTGGAACAGGCTGTGGGTGTGGCAGTTGGTGGAGCGAGACCCCCCTGTCGCCCAGCGCTGGTTTGCTTATGCCTTGCTTGCTATAAGTAATAAATTTCAATTCGACCCAAACTTTAGAGCGTACCGCTCTGAGTTTAGTTGTCTGCATTTTTGAGAACTTCAATTAAAAACAATTAAAATGCACACAATACACACACACCTCCACCCCATCCCCACTAGCTGCAGGAAGTTTAAGAAAATTAAATCAATTTTCTAATTCACATTAGGGAACTCTAGATAGGCTACTTCTTCACCTCTCTTTTTCTTCCCTTTGTGATTAGAAATCTTTCCTTCCTTCCTTCTTTTGGTCTTTTATTTCCTCTAGTACTAGATAATGATAGTGTATTTTTTGTTTGTTTAAATTTTTTGTTTTTCTAAAAAGAAATATTCAAATAGTCAGTAAAAATAAATTGTATTTTTCTATTTGGTTAGAATACTGGGCTGATGACTAAATTTCGCATGTGAAGGGTTCCAGGAGGTATGACTCTCTTCATGGGAATGGCTTTTCTCCCTAGAAATAATGGTGATGGTACATTCAGTGGCATTGCTATGTTGCCCACTCCTGGATCAGAATGAGCCACAGAGCAATGACAACATCACAATAAGCTGACTTTCTCTGCTTTTCAGGCTTCTAGAGAACATGTCTTCTTGTGGTAACTTTCTGATAACCCTCTCGTTTAAAACTGTTTCCCTTTTAGAATACAAACCCTCACATTTAAAACAGTTTCCCTTTTAGAATACAAACCCTCACATTTAAAACAGTTTCCCTTTTAGAATACAATGGAGCATATCTTTTATTTTCTTTAGTGCTGTATTTTTATTGTCACTGAAAAACTTGCTTCAGCTGACATAAATTCCACCACAGCTTTTCTTCTCCGTTTCAGAAGTGCTATATTCACAATTTCTCCCTTTTCTTTTAATTCAGAGCTAAAAATACCAAAAAAATCTCAAACTCCTGACAAAAAGGTCAGACTTAGGTTTTGGAATGTGGTCTATATGTGAAGGTCTTACCATGTTGCCCTAAATGCAAGGAAAAGGATGTCGAAATAGGAACCTTATGCCAAGCTGCATCTAGATCAGCTTTAAGGTTTATTTTTGGGTCTCTTAAAGGGATGACAGAAAGCAGTGCTGTCCTAGGAAAGGAGGTCTGGGTAAAGATTGCAACTTGGAGGGACCTTTCTCCTCTGTCCTGCAGAAAGAGTGATGCTGACAATAGGAAATGGTATTAGTTATTCTCTTTTGCACTTTCTTACTATTTCATGAGTTTTGGTTTTTTCTTTACAAGAGGAAGTTCTTTCACTGTGAACCAAAACTTGCAGGGAAACTCAAGATCCCCTTCTGTGCTGCAGGTATAAGCATGTGACATGACCACTGTAATTCTGGTTTCATGTTTTAGTCTGTTTCCTGCTGGTTATCTCATGTAATATTTCAATCCTGAAATGCTACTTAATACATCTTATAAGGGATCCCTGTCTTGAGCTTTTATTTTATTTTTAACCTTCCCTTTCAGTTCTTACAAAACTTCATCTTCACGCTACACAAAGGCCGTGACACCTCTCTTTTTTTGTCCTTTGTTACATTCTGTTCTGTACTTTCTTCCCACCCTTGGCTCTGCATGTAATTATACTAATGGACCTGATAATGATGAGACTACAATTTTAAGGGATTGCAGTGATATAATTGAAATGCTGGAGATAGAAGCGTTGTTTCTGCCTCCCACACCTCTGGGATCTTTAGGGACCCTGAGGAGGCTTTAAATTGTGAGGCATGAATAGTAGCACAATTTTGAAGGCAAATGGCTGTCATTTAACTGTGAGATCTGAAAGGCCCATTTGCTGGACTTAGAAGTAATGGGTGGGAAAGAGGGTTACTGGTGAAGCCAGCCTGAAGGGACTTATTTAAATTGCCTGGTTATTATTATGTACCTGATTGTAATGGGTTTGGTTTATTTTCATTACTGGACATATGTTATTGGATTCTAGGGGATTTTCAGTGCTGCTACATTGTTTTCCCCTTGAGATTCCCAAGGGTAGAATATGAAGGAAGAATATTTTAGGGTCCTATAAAAAGAGAGCTGCATCACTGCAGAATGCAAACACTGGGAAATGGTTCCTTAACATATAAAGTTTTTTTTGCTTATGAGTCTTAGAATCACATTTCTAAACGAGACTGTTCAGGCTTTGTGTTTGCCTACTTGCCCTGGACCACAGCAGTCTTGTGTCCACACCTCTATTGAAAGAAATGACTTTGAAACTGTAGTAATCAATGCTTCAAACGTTTTGATAGATCAATAAAACTACTTTCAGTCTCTAATACGTTCCATAATCAAAATGTCACTTTATTTACTCAGTCAGATGTGATGTGAAATATTAAGCACATGAATGCACAAATAGTGCCTGTGGGGACAAATTCAGCTCTTTTTTTTCAGCTATGCATCAGTTACTGATGATTTCAGGTTTCCTCTGAGGATTGCTGGGTATGTATATTTTGTAGTCATTTATATAATGAGCCAGCTCTATGACCACAGAAGTCACCATGATGGGGTAAATAAGCCCCTCATTGCACTGGCAAGAAAGGATTGAATTTTCTCCTGCTTGAGTGAGGGATTTGCTGCATATTAGTGTTGCCTTACCTTGTGCACTGTATGATGTATCTCAAGACATACAAGGCTTTAGAGATGACAAGTCAGATAAAACATAATGGAAGAGCTGTGAAGCTGAGAGTGAGGTAGGACTTGGACAGAGAGAGTGCTTTCTAGTTACCATCATTAATTTTTAGCTGTTGTAACTGTGCACATTACACAGAGTTACGAGGATCTCTTCATATTCACTTAGCCAAGATGCAAATCTTACACCATAATAGATGTCAAAGCCATCATTGCCAAGGTATTTATAATCCAGCCAGCTTCCTAAAAGTCCTGTCTGCAAGAAAGAGTCTTTACAATGATTCCCTTAATTATCCATTACTATTTTTTTTACATTTCCTTCTGCAGTGTCAGGAGTAAGTTGAAAGCAGAAGATTATCCTGCTTCAGCCTACTATAAAGTACCTTTTGCTGCAACAGTCCAAACTGTTATGAACAACAATGCATTGATGAAAAAAGCTACAATTTTGATCTATTCATGGCAGTCAGTAGGTGCACATTTTGCTATAACTGTGCTTGAGACTCCTATTTGTAGCCAACATGGAGCATCAGCTTTTGTTTCCCTGTAGGATCAATTATCTGATTCACATATATATGAGGATTAAAAAAATACATATATTCAGTTGTAATTTTTAATTCTGTATTATTATTCTATGAATTTAATGTAAGCATTTCAAACAGTACAAATTTTGAAATAATACAGATTTTTCATTAAGCTGTATGAATAATTTAACTTCAGTGCCCATATCCATTCTGCCAAATTCATACCATGTAAGAGCAAAAATAACCTGGATATATGGAAATTTATTGTTTTTAGCTTGAGAAAAATATTCAGTGAAAGGTATTAGCTGCAAGTAAAGATCAAGATTTTATGAGATTTTTGTTATTACATTTCTTCCCCCCTCATAATTACCATCTGATGGCCACAACAGTGTATCTAAGATATGGCTGCATTGTGGAAAAACAATCAATCACACCTATACTGAATGATGTGCCTACACCTAACAAAAAGACTTTCATTTCTCATGCCTCAGTTCTTCAAAGAACTTTAAATAAGTCAAGCCTGACTGACATCTTCTCTTCTACAATCTGCAAAGTATTTTGGCATGCTTCCTTGCTTACAGGTAATAAGAATAAAACGTGCCTGAAAAAACCTTTGGCAAATCTAGTGATTGTGTAGATTGCACTCATTAAAGTTGTGCTAATTGCTTAATTGAAGTTTTAAAGGGAAAGCTGCATCTATTTACAAATATCTTGAGTTTAAAATGATGTACCTTGCAGAACTAGCAGTTTGTGCTATGGTAGGGAGCCTGTTTATGCTTGTTTAACAGCAAAACCATTCATTGCATTATTGACCAGATGATTTTGTCGCAGCATACCTCTGGGTGTTGTTTCAAACTGAACTTGTTTATTTTCTCATTTCTTCATGACTTTCTTGTACTAATTTACTTTTTTTTTTTCCACAGACTGATATCTGAGGGGTGGATAGATGCCTCTCCCCTTCAAGCTGACATTATTAATAGTTATTTAGCCAATACAATTAGGAAATAATATTTTAAGAGCTTTGACTTCAGATACAACAGCAGTGGATTTTCTTAACTATATAGGGCTGTTGTAATGCTTTGTTTCTTTTTTCTTCTTTTCCTCCACACAGGGGCCCAGTCCTTGTTTCTGTGCGGACATACAAGAGAATATGCTCTAACACAAGATATATATTATAGCTGTATGTAATCAGGACACTCCCAGCATTATCTTGAATTATTTATTAGACAGCTATCTACTCTAGTTGTTTCCACAGGTTTTGGGATGCTAGGCGTGAGGACTAGAGTCCTGGAGCAATCTCCTGGAATAAACTGTCAAAATAGATTTTAAGGTAATACCTTCTTCAGTTGCACAGATGTATCCCTGTTTTACATGTATGCATGTAACTGTTCTAAGAACTAATTCTAAAACTTCTCAACGTCAAGAGGCATAATGACTTTCTATTGATGCTTTGTCCTTGGTTGCCAATGCAAGGGTACGGTATACCTTCTTAGGCTCCCCTCCATGGGCATCCAGTTTCTACATAGAAGGGAGACTTATTTCCAACATCAGTTAGATTTTACACTATAGTTGTCTCATTTAAAGTGTACTAAACTGATGTCAATGCCTAGAAGTGACTAGATTATAAAGTCTCCTCAGCTGCCAATGGCACTTCTGTAGCTGAGCTCCCCCTGCATCAATCAAACAGGAAGTCTATCTTTACAGAATCACAGAATATTCTGAGTTGGAAGGGACCCACATGACCACATGGCTCTGTTCTGGGTGTTGTGTCAAAATATTTGAAAAAACATCCCACATCATATGAAGAGCTGAGGGCGGGAAATTTACAGATACTGGGTGTGTGAAATTCTCTGCAAATATTGAGGGGGCAAAGCAGGTCACATTCAGATATATACCTGTAGTTCTTTCAGCAAGATGGCAGGGGTGAAAGTTATGTTAACGAGTTGTAGCCATTTGCATGAGTTCTATTGGCCATGCTTCCTCCTAGGTTTTTGTGCAGCTCCTCACTGGTAGATCATAAGGTACAGAATAGTCCTTGATTTAGGGTAATAACTAATTAACAGCAACTAACACATCAGTATGTTATCAATATTATTCTCATACAAACCCCAAAAACCAAAGTACTGCAGAACTTACTGAAAAAAGAAAGAACTGCAGCTGGAACCAGGACAATCATATAGAGAAGTCAGACCCCATCATGGAAGTAAATAATGACATAGCTAAAACTGATTTAGGAAAATTAGCATTGTGTTTGGAAGTAAGCAGGGAAGCATTTGTGATGGGATTTCTCCTTGAGACAGGTGTTATGAGCTCTCGGAGCTCCCATCCCTGCTTGGGTTTTTGTCTTACAAATACCCATCGGCTTAAAATGAGCGGGAAAGACACCTCGGGTGGTGTTGGAAACAAAAAAGGTCTATTAGCTTCCAAAATAACAACCTCTCTAAAGAGAAAAAGCCACGCCAGAGACCACAGGTCCATGTCTCTGCTATAACACCCCCAAAATTCCATGAGGTTCCTCTATTCAGCGCTTTTTATAGCTCAGGTGGGGCTCTGGCACATATCCAATCCAGGTAGTTTTACAGGTGGGGTGATGTCTAGGGAGTCCAATGAAGTGCCCTGGTTCAGAACATTTCCAAATTGGGAAAGAATGCTTGGGCTCCTTTACCTTTTATGGGAGACAAAGTCGCTTCTCATTTCTTCTTGGTCTGGGCACTCTGCCTGTAGGAGGTGCAATGCAACACATGTATAAACCAAGCCCAGAGACAGACAAGATGACACTATTAACTCTGTGGATGGTTAGGAAAGCAACATGCTACAGGTGACACCTATTCTCCAGTAGAGATCACTGTATAAGTTTTAATTGCAAAAGAGAGTAAAACGTTAGTTTGGACATCATACCATCTGAAAAGGAATTTTGACCTTTATAGATTTGCTTGTGATCAGAAGGTGCCTTACTTTGTGCTACCATGGCATTTCAGACTTCTGCTCCAGATAAAACTGCAAAAAATATGGATTGTGACATTTTTGTTTGTGGATTTTGTTGTTTTGTTTTAAATAGAGTTTTCTCTGTAACTGAAGTTTTCCCTGAGAGAGGAACTTGGGAAAATACCAGCTAAGGAAATACAATTGAGCTCAGAAATATATTGGAACTGTGAGCATTGCTCCTTTAGGATGAGTTTGTGTGAGAGATAGAGTTTTCCAGCTGTGACAAGTTTAGTCCTGCTGGTGGAGGAAAGGGAATATGAGAGCTATGAGGCAAGGAAATGTTGCAGTAAAGCTGATATAAGTGTATGTAACATTCAGCACCTAATGTAGATCCCCATTGTACAACAAAGAGGCACAAACTGCTCTTGGAACTTGGGGTCTGGCAAGAGGGAACTTCTTTCTGCATGTGCTTCCATCTTCTGTCCCATTTCTCTAGCTCACAGGGGGATATTGACAAACAACTAGTTACTGCTGAATAACCAAAGGTGTGTGTTTGAAGCCTACTAATTTCCCAGGAACAGCTTGCACACACATGTCTTGCAGTGAAGAAGAAATAATTCACAGCAGTCTTACCATCAGCGGAAGTGGGATAAGGGCTGGCTGAGCTGCTTTGTGTATACCAATGGCCATGTGTTTATTGAAGAGCCATGGACAGGCTGTAAATAACAATCTCAGCTTACTCCACAGTTACTCTGCCCAGTTACTCTGCCCAGGTGTGTTTTATGTGAGGCTCCCTTCTCATCTTTCCTGCTGTCTGACTCTAACACTTCTCTCTTTTGGCACAGCATGACACATGAATCTCTGTCCAGCCCTTTACCTTACAAGGGGAGAAACATGAAGATTAGTGCACTTAAGACTGGCTTGTCGAAACTATGTCCTCATCATGGGACAATAGATGTTGGGAAATTTCCTTCCTACTTCTGTGCTTAATTGTCCCATACGTACAGTACAGCTTATGAAGCCAAGCTTTTAATATATAATTCCTTGATATCTGAAGATTTAAGAGTAGTAGACAGCTGCATTTTGCTCCTTAATAGACTTACCTTACAACAGCACAGTTACTACACAACAGTGTGGAATACTTAGCATCTGGAAACAGGCACAGGTACTCTATTACTGAATGTAGAAATGTTACATTTCTCAATACATTTATATTTATCCTATTGGAGGTATTTTAAAAGTCAGAAGAGAATGGTCAGATTTTTGAAAAAGGGCATTAAATTAGGCAAAGTGCATTCTGCATTTGGATCACATCATTGCTGATCTCATAAAAAACAAATTATAAAATACACAAAATATGCTATAAATTCAATAGAATGTTTTTCTCTAAAAATAGTGTATTTGGAATTAGGAAAATCACTTATTCAGAACGCTTGTCAGTATCAAGAAGGGAAGCAATGAGAACTCTGACAGTTACTTAAATCATAAGAAAAACAGTGTAATCCATTTATTTTATCATAAATTGTCTAAAATGTAGACAATTTCTAGTGATGGAAATTTATAAAATACAGAAGAATAAATAAATTAAATTTATCAAAGAACTTTAATTTGTATGGGAGCCCAAACTTGCAGCACTAAGAAATGTTTTCCTTTATAAGTCTTCTTGGATGATAACTCTGGTCTTGTTGGAAGTTGATGGCAATGTCAGCGATTCTCTTGTTTTGGTTTGGCCTCTTGCTCGGAGCAGGTGTTTCATTTACACATCCAAAAATTTTTGAAGAAAACTCTCTGCATGTGAATACCTTCTTTTCAAAGATAATTGTGGAAAAGATGCCTATCCCTGAGTCAAAGGATCAGTGCAGTTTAAAAGCCTTCTTTGCTAAACTGATCCATTGATAAATTAGCATTTCTGTTCTCATGTTTTTTTTTTTCTTTTCTTTTCAGACTTCCTTCTTTTTCCTTTTGTTTTAATTTCTTGGTCTGGTATAATTATTCTGACTGAATTCAACTGATACCATTCTGCCATGAAATGTTCTTTCTTTTCTCTCTTGGGCATGATTCCTATGAATTTTCAAGTTTCAAAAACCAAGTTCAGAAATATTTTAGATACTAGATAGATTCTTGTTATCACTTGCTCCTTAGATATAAAATAAAGGGATATTATTTCTTCTTTTATGCAGACCTGCTACTTCAATTTTGCCACATGGCCTTTTTTTTTTCCCTTGAGATGCTTTTTTTCAAAATTATTTTTATCCTTTAATAATTTTATCCTCAAAGGGAGAAATGTGCCTCTCCTCCTCCTTTAGTCTTTCTGTAACATTTTGGCTCCATGTTCAGGATTTTTATTTGACCTTTTATATCTCCTACATCTAATGACATTTGTTTCATCAGCTTTAGTAAAGATGAATGACCTTTTAACTCCTTAAAAAAATAAAAAAGAAAATCCATTTTCATCTTTCTTTGCTCTCTTTTCTTGTTATAGAAGTAAGTTTTGCTCTTTCCTTTTACTTGCTTTAAAGTCTTAGAGTTAAATCCTGGTCCTTATTAAGTTTATGGAAAGATTTCTCCTGATGTAGTTGAGTCCAGATTCAACTACTGGTTTTACTGTGAAGGCAAGATTGTTGCCCAAATTTTCAAGTAAAGAGCTAGTCGTTTTAGCCTTCTTTTTTTCAAAATAGTAAACATGGAGTTTTTAATATTTATTCTTGGTAAATGGTGGTTCTATGCCTAGAACAATAGCTTCTGAAGAAGGTACTAATTTGAGATTATCACTGGAGTTGGAAAAAAAAAGTTTCCCTATCAATTAAAAAAAAATTAAATGTCAAAATCTAGCTCTTTATTCAGAATTGGGAAGCACTTTAATTCTTTATGTAAAGAAACATGACTAATTCAGTTAAGAGAGAGTGTGCCTGGGATGTATCAGATTGACACAAAAAAATCATTGTCTGCTTTGTATGGAGAACAGAGCAAAGTCTGTTTCTGGAAAATAACCTATCCAAGAGGCTATTTTTGTATGTGGCAAGGAGTGCCACCCAGAGAACTCCCACCAGGGAAAAACTTCAGTTGTGAAGTCAAAACCCAATTAAAATGACAGATTGGCTAAATAATAGAATAATGAAAACATGCAATGTTATCTGTGCTCTAACTCTACTATTTTTTTTAAAGACAGAATATCAATGGTTAGAAGCTGAATGATCTGGCTCTTAAATTCTCTTTAGTTTGAAATTAAGAAAATTTATAGTTGTCCTTCTTATAAATTTGTATAGTTTTAGCTCATTTTAATGGTTCTCAGATGAAATTCATGGTTATCTTGCAGGGACTCTGACAACAACAACTGGGAAAATTAATCTCTATCTAACAATTTGCTGTGTGTGAATCATGAAGGAATATTTTTGGTCTGATGTCACTGGTAACACATCCTTGGAGCTGCATTTTATTTCCCTCTGCTGTCTTATTTCCAAGTAAGATTGATAAATGCTAAGAAAAATCCCTCCTTTATAGGGAGTGTTTTAGGAGTTGTTTAAAGTAAAAAAAAATCTTTGAGTAAGACAAGTAAGTGCAGCATGTCCTGTTACAGCTCCTGCTGAGTTATCTACTTCTCCAAACACGTATTGTACATAGCAGCTCCCCAGGCTTGCAGAAAGCCATCTCCTCTTCAAATGCACTGTTGTAAATAGATTTAAGTCTTCTAGACCTAGAGTACAAATTAGACCCCCACAGAACAATACTGATTTAATAGAAAGGCAGTTAACTTTGAGGCTGCGACCTGCAAGGAGCAGAGGCCATTGTTGTGCCCCTTGGGCTGTGAAGCTGAGGGTGTGCAGAAGTCCTTCTCTCTCTGTCCAAAGCCTGTTAATTGCTTAATTTGTGTCTGTTTCTTATTGTCCCTTTCAGCAGTTTGTAGTTCTCTGGAAACAAGAAAATGCTCTTTTCCAGTGCTTCATTCTACCACCTTCAGTGATCTCAAAAATAAGAGCCAAATTTTCTTCTCAGCTATTTAGTAAAGAAGGGAACTATTTGCAAAGCTTATTTATGCTTTTGCTGCTTTCTAGCAAATACAACCAAACAGATTGTAAATATTTTTCCACATTTATTTTGATATAAATAGAAAATCCTGTAAAGGAATGAATTTACCTAATAATATCTAACCATGTGATCAGATCCTGATTCATTCATTTGTTCCTTGGCTTCTTGGGCATATGAAGTAGCCCAACAAGTTTTTTCTATTGGTAATTCATTCTGTGATGCTGTGTTGATGATTTTTTTTCCTGATCAAATAGCATCTTTTCCTATATCATTCCTCATCTGTTAATAATAAGCAGTCCATGGTCTATAACTCACGTTGATTTATCCTCATGGGAGACTTGAGGATTACTTTCACTCCCAAAAGCAAATATTTAAATGACATATTATTAAGGAGTGTTAAATATTTAAATTTATTAGCAGATGTGACTTAAATTTTTTCTTTCCTGCTCATCACAGACTTGTTTATAAAAGTACAGCATTATTAAAAATTTGGTCATACTGTAAAAGGTCTGACTGAAATATGACAAGAAAAGTCCATCTTTGGAAAGAATGTGCCAAGGCCCTTGGGCCTATTCTAGGGCTTTACTTTGATTCACTTGTGAGTTAGCTGCTTCCTCAGCTCATCTCTGAACCAAGCAGCAGATGTCATCCACCTTAATTCCTCCAGAGAGTATATACTACTGGAGTTTTCATTTTATTTTAAAAGGAGTGCTGGTGCAACCTCTGTTAAAGATAAAACCAGTGTTTTCCCGTTGATTCCAGTAACCACCTTAGTTTCCTTTTGCTAAATGGCAAGTAGAGAGCACAGGCTACCTGTGATTCTTACCCTTGCAAAACCAGCTTTACATATCCCTTTCCCTTCTTTATATTATTATGGGGGTCCTACATCCCTTTCTCTTCTTTATACTATTATTATGGGTGCCCGAGAGGAAGCTGCTTGCTCTTATTTTATGGTGCTGGCAGCAAGTTCAGTTTTGTGAGGGAAAATGCAGGAAGCTTGCTGCAGGGCTACATTAACCATGGATTTTCTCAAATCAGGTTCCAAGACCTCCTTGCTCATTTTCCTCCAAGAATAGGAACCCCTTGTTTTCAGACACTGCCATGAAATGGGATTGGACATCAGCATCAGTAAGGCACAGAAACCTCTAGATGCACCTGAGGAGTCTTGGCTAGTCCCAGGATGGGAAATTGTGTTATCCAAAGGGCTGGGATAGCATGAACTTTGTCATGAAGCCAAGCAGTTTTGGAAAGTTCTGGTCTCTTTGGCTTGTCACTACTTCTTTAATTTTTCATGGAGTTCTACAATTTTGTTCTAGTACCACGGTGGACTGTGCACTTCCTGTGCACCAGAAATTATACCGAGTGAATATAAATAACCTGAGTATGTAGTTAATCTTCCAAAGCGAGGAATATATATGAGATTTTTTTCCACTCTGAAACCCCAGCTCTACTAGAAGTGATAACTTCAAAGAAGAGTCATCCAGAGTAAAATTTTCTGTACTGCCATAAGTATGGAAGTGGATACCATGATGTTTTTTGGTCTTAAACTCTACAGAATTAGGCTGGTTTTGTTCAACCAACTTTTAAGGCCACTCCTCTGTAAAAGTTGCCACCACTACCAGCCCTTTTGTGGTTGTCCTGAGAAGTTAAATGGATGAAGAAGAGGTGGTGATTTTATAAACTGTTTTATTTTCTGAGTTCTGTGAGTTATAAGGTATTATCCCATGTGTCCAAGAGAAGAATATGTAGAATAAAAGCACTGTATTTGGAAACATGACCATGTTTTCTATCTTCCTCTATTTAGTGTACATTGGCTGTAGTTTTGCATTTAGTTGCATTTAGCTTTGGCACATATCCTCCCTCAATTACATTTTCAAAAGATAGCAGGCTGCATCGGTCCATTGATTTCAGTGGAGTTATGACAATTTATACATCAGTGATGTAGAAAAGTATAATGAAGAGTTCATTCAAAACCAGAATCTAATTTATTTCAATCCATCCTCACCCTCTGCCCTCAAGAATAAACTGGAAATAATTGCATAGATAATTTTTTTCTCTCATTTTTTCCCCCAGAATACTGAAAATGTGCCTTGCTCTGGGATATATTATTTGGGTTTAGTGTAAAATTTTCACTGCCTGTTTGCCATTTTTCCTCATGCCTGCTGTTGGAAATGCGTCAGGAAACACAACTGAGCCTAACTGACAGCTCTGTGGAGGCGAAGGTAGGCTGTGACCTGAAATGAGGATTGTTCTCATAATGAGAGACAGCTGAAAGATTATGTATATAGAGCTACTAAAATAGATTTCCTGGATCTTTTTCATAAACCAGCAGATGGTAGCAGAGTCTACAGATCTCAGAGAAGGCAAATGTACATTACTGTAACTGCCCTCATTCCCTTGCCATTAATCTTTACTGGTCAGCTTCTTCAGTGCCTTCTGTAGTGCTGACCCTGAAATTGCATCATTTAATTTGTAATCATATATCGCCAACATTTCCCCTTTCTATCACATATCAGCTGGATTTATTCTGCTGTGCTGTGGACCACTGATAGCTATAGGCAAGCCTCTGTAGAAAAAAGATTCATGAAATGGAATAGAGACAGGACTTGCTCGATAGAAAGGGGTGAGAGGAAGTGGGAGGAAAGGGATGTGTGACCATGGATTTGTTTGTCTGTCCTCTTTCACCCATCCCTGAAAGTCTAAATGGCCCGATACTATTATTTAAGAGTTTCCAGACTGTTCTTGTGCATAAGAAAGCACAGATATAACACAGGTTCTGTTTATGGAGTCTCTTACTTGAACAGAGGTGCTGCATACAGAAATGAGCCAGAAGAGTATGCTTTCTGAGTTGAAGCCAGCATGTATAATGAATGTGTGAGAGTATTTCTAATAATTAAATGGGATTCATGGTGTGTTTCTGAGAGAGGATTTGAAAGGGGAGACTGAATGCTTTAGCTCATGAAGAGGGGGAGGGACCTAGTGTCCTTGACGACTGATGTATTTTTGCCTGCTCTTCTTGTGACTATGCCCAAGGATGGCAAGGCTCAAAAGTTCAAATATTGTCAACAGTTAGTCATGTTGAAAGTGTCGTTGAGATGTGAGTTACATGCTGTGACCCTGCCTGCAGTGACTGGTGAAAAATTGCTTTCAGGAGACACTGAGAGACCAAAGAACCCAACATGCCAAAATGATTAAGTCAGATGTACCATTCTATCCACTGATCCACTTTGTCCTCTGAAGAATTAGCTGTAGGATAATAAAACACCCCAAAAACTGCATCTATAGAAAGAGAGTATTAAAGCCAGCATGCCTGCATAAAGGATGCAAAGTGTTTTGTTCTAATTTGGTTTCCAACATGCTGGAATAATCCCCTCTGCTGTGGCCCTAGGAAAAAAAAATTTACAAGATTTCTTCTTACATCGTTCACACTGACCTTGGTGAGAGTCCAGAAAAGCCGTTCTTTTTTGAGTTGTTGTAACATCCACAGGCTCTAGATGGTACTATGTAATTGCTGTATTGTGTCTTGCCTTTTGTGATGGTTTCTTAGTTTTCTTTGGCTTCTACAAAATGTAGGAAAAGCAGAGCAACAAAATGAAATCAGCAAGAAACCTACCAAACAAAAAATAAAAAGGTAATGGATTTTTGTTTCAGACTCCATATTTAGAACAGCTTTCATGTATAATGGGATAGATGTTCTAACAGTGCTTAACACATTAGATTCTGGTATGAATGAGTTATGCTGTATTGAGCCAGTGTTTTCATTACATTTACTGACATGAAAAGAGAGAAGAATAATGTAGGGTTTCCAAAGAGTTTTCAGGTTTTTGCGCTTACTGTGGTGTGTGTATACAGTGTGCATGAACATCAGTGCATACCTCTGACACTTCAGTGGGGACATTCTGCACACGCAAAGGTAACAGCACTCTGTCAGTCAGGTGAAAAGGTCCTATGCACAAATGTGGGAACAACAAATAGAAAAAAACAAAAACAAACAAAAACCCAACAAAAAACACCACCAACAACAAAAACCAAACAAAAAATAACCCCCTGCAAAAAAACCCAACAAAAACCAAACCAAACAAACAAAAAAACCAAAACCACAAACCCACCATTTCTAACAGCAAAAACTGAGAAAATGTTATCCATGCACAATTTCTCATGACATCTGGCTCCAGAATTATTTGTAAACCAGAGCCCTTCACCACTCCTGATGATATGGGAGACTCACACACTTTTACAAAAGAGGAGTGGGAGTCCCTAGCCTATTGTGCATTCCATTTTAAGGAGTGCCTTACTGCATTCAGAGACATAATAGCATAAACAGCTGTTTTCTAAAGAGCTGCATTAAAATATATATGAGTACATAATAAATGCTGTAATACGGATTTTTTTAGACTGCTGAAGAAAAATAAAATGCAAGCCCTCATGCATTTTCTTTCCTAGAAATTTTAATTCAAAAGTAAGTTTTTCTGTGAAACTCTTCACAGCATAATTGCACCAGAACTCCATCCAGCTCATGCTGAGACAGTAAGTGAATCACAATTGATCCATTTTACTGTCCATATCCTATCTTACCAGATTTCTGGCCCTTATTACTCTTAGATGAGCTGCCTTTATTCTTAATCTACAGTTATTGAAGAACCTGCAATTTCTGACAAACAGTCAAAAGTTCAAACTCTAGTCTGACCACAGCAAAATCACCCTAAGACACCCAAATCAAAGAAGAAAATTCAAGGACTGGTTAAAATTTTGTCCATGGAAATTCCTACTATGAATTAGGTGGTATGCATGTCATAAGGTTAGTCCATTTCCTCAGGAAAGATGAACTTTTATTTGAGAACAAGGAAGTGTCTGTGATCATGTTAATATTATATTAACATTAACATTTTCTTTAATTGTCTTTTCTATTTCATGGGTTGGCAAGAGGCAATACTTGTTTTCTGTCAATGTGTGGGATATACTTTTCTGGCAATGGGGAAAATGGTTTACATATGAATAAAATCAGTCCTCTTCTACCTTCATCTCACAAGCTTTGACTCCGTACCTCCACACTTGCAAGTGCTGTTGATTTTTATACCTATCAGTCTGATAGATCTAACATTTGGGAGCAAACAGCTGCCATTGTTTCTCCAAGGAGTAGGTGTGTGTTCAGTGTAATGTCTGGGTTTCTGATGTGTGTGGAGTTGTACGTGTAACCAGAAGATTGCCTCTTCTTTATCCCTCTATTCTGCCTTGCCTCCCTCCACCCTTGACTTCCACTGCTGAAGCAGGGGCAATAAATATCCCACTATCTAGAGCAGGTATAATTATTTTCCTTCTTACTATTTCCTTTCTTACTAAAGCAGTTCAAAGGAAACTTTTGATAATTTTGCTTTGTTTTATTCTTTGTTGTTACAAAATATCTAAGTGAAAAAGTTGTGCACAAAAGCTTTTCCATTTCTCCAGTTTATTTAAAAAATATAGCTTTAATTTTGATTAAAAAGTTGAAAAATACCAATTTTTTGGGAAATAATGTATAAACAAGGAAACCTGCAAAGAATACCTAGAAACTTAGAGGAAAATGATTCCTGGGTACACTGGTGGGCACCAGCTCAACAGTTTTTCAGTTGAGGAATGAAGTGGCTGAATGTACCAGCTTTGTTTTGTACTGGGGGGTGTTTGAGCTGTCCTAAATCACGTGCAAACTGATACAAGCCAGGAAAAAGCCTGACTAACTCATTCCTCTTCCAGGCTTTGGTGTGGACTTTGCTGGGTGACTCTTTCTTGTTCTAACTGCAGCAAATGGAAAAGCTGTTGATCAGAACTGCAAATGATGATCAGTAATTGGTGGTTGCCAAACATCAGTATATGAATTTGTTTGATTACAGATGCTTAACTTTGAATGGAGTGATAAAGAAACGAGGAATTAAATGGTCTGAAAGAATGAAAACTGACAATTACTGCAGGCAAAAATGTAAACACTTGTAAGAACTGTTAAAAGCAAAAGAAAAAAGATTGATGGTCATCTTAAATGTGGAGGATATCAGTTTCTCCACATTCTTTGAGACTGAAAATGCCACTGAGTGAAACTTTGCCTACTGAAGCAGAAGAATAGGATATTGTTTGATCTTTCAAGGCAGACATGTTTGATGCTGTTGTCATCAAACCCCAGCTATAATAATTTAATCTATGTTCAAGGCTTTTGAAGTTCAATTTGGTTAATTCAGAAACAATGTTTAGTTTGCATTTGACAATAAAATAATTCTGATTTTATCTGTAAATAGTTTACATGTGGTTATAGATGTGTGTACGTGTATTCTTTGTATATATTAATGCAGGGAAAAACAATTTTATTCCATATATTTAATATTTAAAGTGTGTCTCAAGATAGTGAAATGATTCATGTTAATCACATGTTAAATGCTCTGCTGTATGTGAAATGTGAATGTCCATGCTTTTCTGCACAGATATGTAATCCTGGAATTGTCATACTGGATCCAAATTGCAATCAACTTGATTTTCCTTCCCACTCCTGGCAAATATAGGATGCTACAGGGAGAGACAGATGAAACTCTATTCACACTGTTGTGGAAAAAATGCAGATTCTTAATGCTAATGTAAATCCTGAAGCACACTCTCATATCTTTGTTCAAAACTAACAATAAACTCTTGGAAGCATGAATGGTCTTATTAGCCATGCTAATACCCCCTCAACAGGATGACAGAACTTAAAGGATGTATGAGGTGAAGGGTACTGTAAGTCATCCTCTCCATCCTCCAGGTGGAGAGTGCCTGTGCCTTTCTTCATGTATGTACAGAGGATCCTGGAAACAAGGCAAGAAAAGACATGCATTCTACAACCTCCAAGGTAAAAACTTTGGTTTAGGGCTTTACTATTCAAGAGTCCTTAGGTGATGATGTTATAATAACAAAATAAGAATATTTGACAGTTGGAGTCAATCATGAAACAAACAGTAGGGATGATTTCATGGTGATTTGATGATTTTATTTATTAATTTTATTTATTCATTCATTTTCCACAAGTTGCTTCTCCTTTTACCAATGGTCTTGTGTCTTCCAGTGTGGCATAGAGAAGTACTATAGGAGAAAGGGGAGTAAAACCCTTAATGACTGCTCCTCAATAAAAGTGACTGGAGCTACTGAAAATGATGGTGTTGAGGTGTTGCCTTCTGCTCTTTGCTTGGGGTTCCTGCCCTGGTACAGGAAATTTGGAAGGGAATGTGAGTTGCAACTTGGAAGGTACCATGTTACAGTCTGGAGTATTGTTTTCTGTGGGTAATGAAGTAAGTTGTTTGGGATGACAGTCTCTAAATCCATCCTTCCTCAGGATCATCATGTAAGGCTTTGGAATATTTGTCACGGAGGACACTGGGTTTGAATGGGTTGGCCAAAACTGGAGAGTTGGTAGTGCCAGGTGAGGAAGGAGTTACTAACAGATGTTTGCAGCCTAAGGGTCTGCAACCTTTAGGGACCAAGGAAAAGAAGAGCAGAGTAAAACAGTCTCTGAAGCTCTTCAGCAAGTCTCTTGTTATATTTTACCACATACCTTATCTCTTTGAAGAACAGATTCTGCATAGATCTTCATTTCAAGTTTGCAGTTTCCCCCTCCATTTATGTGGAAAAGTGCAAGTGTGCTTGCTGAGGTTTTGCAACCTCCCAGGTTACTCTGGGAGGAAAAATAAAGGTTCTGTAGCAAGCTTTTGGTCTGAGACCTAAAGAATGACCTTTATTGAAACATCTTAGTATATATAGAGACTTACCCCAGACAAATGAGGCATGTTTGTGCCTTGCTTCTTTCCCACAGCTGAAGTTTGCTTTTGTGGAGTTTGGGATAAGTAAATAAAGGCATCACCATTGCAGTTTGCAAATGCCCAAATAAATTGTACACTTCTGTTATCATGTGTTCAACTGAAAAGATAGTAGTTACTTCCCTGTGGTTTTATCTCATCATGATATTTCCTTTTAAGTGGCAGAAGAATTAAAAATGATGGGCTGAGAGTCTCTGTCTCATGTGCTTTATGGTTCTTCTTCCTAAGGCAGTATGAAATTCTCTGGCTATTTAAAAGATGGTGTGCTTAATGTAAGAACACAGAATTAAACTTCAGAAAAACACCTGACACCTACTAAAAAATAGTGAGGCTGCAAAAATTGACCTAGCCTGCTAAATTTATATGATTTATATGGCATAATATTAAAATTTCAAACAGTTAATTAGGAAAAGTAAATAAAATGGATGGATTATTAAAGTGCTGAATGTAGATCACTATTAAAAGTCAAGGAGTCCTAAGGTCAAACTCTTTCTACATTTGGATATGATTCCTTTAAATGAAGTACTTGGTGCTTTGAAAATGTTTGTTCTTTGAAAATGTTGTTAGATGGATTTAGGTAGGAATTATTATTTCTATCATATCCTCTAAGCAAAAGCACTACTCTGTATTGACATCCTAAGGATAGAAGCACAGGCAGCTTATAATGATATAACTGTTTGTATAATGTTTACATAGAAAATAGAGACTATTCATTTTGGGTGCTGCTATGGGAAATTAAATTCTTTACCTCAAGAAAGAAAAGAAAGTGAAATCACTTTGTTCCTCTAATAACTGAAAAGAAGATTCCAACCTGGTATCATTTTGAAGGTCTGGGGCAAAACAAAATCTCAGCAGCCAGATAAATGATATTTTATTATTTGGTATTCCTCACATAAAAAGAACATGAATGAAAAGGCTTGACCTTTTCACAGGCCAGAGCAGAACTCTGACAATAGTCAATATTTACAGATAATAATTGTGCAATTTAAGATCTGCTGTATAATGATACATTTGTAAACAACTTATTTTCTTCCTCTCCTAGATATATGTGAGTAGCAAACTAATGCCAATTGGTATAAAAATTAAGTATCACTTTCTAGATGGTTGTTATACTGTAATTAAAGTTGTGTGGAACTACACAGGGAAGATGCTGATAAAGGAGCCAAGAAAATAACAGGCAGAATAGAGGAGCAGATAATCACTGCTTTCCTGGTGGCCTAAACACTACATTAATCAATTTGTGCTAGTGCTACTTTTGATGCTTTTCAAAATATAATGTGGAACTTTGGGAGTATGTTGTGGTGGAAATAGACTATAAGAGACACTTTAAAAGCAACAAAATATGGGAACAGAAATGAAACATGATGTGCTGATGTAACTAGGCAAGTAGCAATGTCCAGATGGACTGTCAAGCCTAGAGAAATTCAAAAGTGTTTTTCAAAATAGAAATCNTTTATTTTATTTTATTTTATTTTATTTTTTAATTACTTATCTTCCAGTTTCCCTATAGGTAGAAATCAGCAGCAGCTATTTCAGTACCTGTACATCTGGTGCCTCATAAAGGAATGTGCCACAACCATCAGAAATGTTTAAAACAGTGCTTAGACCAAACACCAGCTATCAATTCAGGTACAGAGAGAGAAAGAACCCAATTAGAAATAACTATGGGACCAAAACCTAGCAGATGTTCAATTACCCTTGCACCTACCTACCTTGCAACAGACTGGAGGTGCAGTTGGTGTTGTATACATGTATTGTTTCAGGACCGGTTTTGAATTTCCATGTGTGGTGCCATCTGCGCTAACACTCAGTTGTCCTACCACTCCGCTGCAGCCATCCTGCAAGGGATGCCTTGTTACTCAGTGTGTATTTCTGTGGCGTTTGCATTTGTCTACAGCAACATGCTTCAAAAAGAAAATGTGGATTGTGTTGGTAAAGATTCCAATTGGTAAGGATACCACTATGCTTCTACCAGTGTTCTTCAGCAGATATCCTCTAATTTCCTATCTGCAGAAAGGTTTCCATTTCACCAAATTTAGTTATCCTTAATCAATGTGGAAACGCAGCTTGGACTGCTAACACCTTCAAAGCTCAGGGCAAGGTAAGGCTCTCCCTGCAATACCTGAAAGGTGTGACTGCTGCTCTGCTAGCAGTGAGGAGAAGAGCTCCAGCACAAGGAGAGAGTGCACTTCTCACCTTCAGCTGGACTCTAGGTCATTCCAAGGAATAATTTCCATATTTGGTCATTAACTTGATCTAATGACAAATTAAAAAGCATGTTCTATCCTGCCAGAATAGAAAAATGACTTTTTTTTTTATCTCTGCACAGCTGCAACTGAGAGAAACAGAAATTAATATTGCTCCTAAATGTGGATCTAGACTGGAGCAATGCCAGACTAACAGGGTAAGGGTGAAAGCTTTCTTGCTTTTGACAGAAGAAAGCCTTTAAATTTACTTCCTAAGATGATGGGTTTTGAAATGTTCTGCAAAACTAGCAGATGGGAATTAATTTTTATTGCTAAAATTGTATGTGTGATCTTGCAAAAATAACCACTCTGCAAAAGAGTTGCCCCGTCAGTGGAGTGTAACATCTGACAGTGAATGAGTTAGTTTTTTTCCCCCTCGAAAGCCTAGAGAAAGACTGTTCTTTTCTTCTCCTGAGGAAAAGCTGTAGATTGATAAGAAAAATGAATGAGAGTCCACAGCATCTTTTAGAAGATGCAATATTTTCAAGTACTTTTGAAAGAAAATGCTTCTTTTTTTGCCATACTTTAATATTCATTCCTGAGCCCAGACTGATGAGACACATCCATCCTCACTTTCTGATAACCTTGGACAAGTTTCCTTTTAGTCTGAGAGACCTGAAGAGCTTTAGAAGTACCTTCAGGGAGTACAAAAGTCCCTCAGGGACTGGGAAGGACGCAGGGCTTTGCTTTTCATGAAAGGGGCAACATTCACTGTTGATGACCGTTAGTAAAATTTCATTACTATGGGCTTTTCTTTTCATTGTCCAGCACTGTCTGAGGCCCTAGGAGAACTGGCATGCGAAGGTAAGTGATTCAACTTCACAAAAGTATGAGGAGAGTGGTTCAGCCTAAATATGAGCAGTACTAAATCTTCTCTTGACCTTGGTGTTGTCCTAGCCATGGGGTTTATCCAAATTCAGCTGTATGCCTCTGCATCCATTTCTCTGCTCTCTGTGTTTAGATGCCCCAGAATTCATGTGTTGGTTCTAAGAGGTAACTGCATGTAGCACAGCTTCTAAGGTGTGGCCATCATTTGACCTCACATCTCATTGATTTTCACTGTGTTTAGTTTTGTTCAGAACAGGGTGGTATGTTGTGTGCTTTCACATCAACTTTTACTTTCTCTCTTGCTTTGCCATGATTTCATATGGGCAGCAACTAGAAAAGAATATTTATATGAGTGTCCTAGGTTACAA
>VXBU01002716.1:0-12122 GCA_013400315.1 Bombycilla garrulus | reverse complement strand
CTGTCACGTTTTGGGGTTTTTTTTGTTTCATACTGCATTCTAATTTTCCTATTAAGTTATAGTTTGTTAGGGTTTGTGTTTTTTTTTTTTTTTAATATTGTTTATACATATTAAAGAACTGTTATTCTTATCCTCATATTTTTGCCTGAGAGCCCCTTTAAATAATTTAAAGGGAGGGGAGTCGCATTTTTCTATTCTGGGAGAGGCTCCTGCCTTCCTTAGCAGGCACCTCTCTTTCAAAACCAAAACAACTGGTTTCTTATTTTGATTATTAATCATTGTTCATTATCATTAACAGAAATCCAAACTGTCTTTTTGAAGGAAAATATTCAGAACAACTGAGAAAATTCAAGTAAATTTCAAAGGGTCCCAACTCTTTCTTCACTTACTTGTATGCAAGTTGTATGCAATATATCTGAAGTCTGTAAGAACACCCTTCTATTTACCCTTTGAGCTAGAGAAAGATTATTGGAATGTACATTTGCAAATTAAAAGAATGCTGGAGTCATTCATAGTTAGAAGAAAGTAGGTGACACCAAAATTTTATCATTACTGCACATTTAATTTCCTAAGAATTTTGTTAAGCAAAAGAAAAAAATCTAATGTGAGCTGGATAGGTGATGTGAAAAACCTACTGGTTTTTAACAGTATAATTTTAGAGATTCCCATAAAGTTGTGTCTGTGGGGTGCCTCAGAGATTATTTCAGTAACATTCCATAGTAGAGCAGAGCACAGTTTGTTTGGTTTGGCTGACCTTGCCATTGATGGCTTCTATTCAAGATGTTTCTACATAATTAATTGGCAATAAATATTTAAACTCAGATTTAAATTCATCAAGTATGGAATGTATGAACACTCACAGCAATTTATTAGGTGTATGTATAAAGTCAGTGTGGAATGGTAGACGCTTGTGGATTAATTTCAGTTTATATATTGTTAAGAGAAAAATTGCCTTTCTTTTTATAGTGCTGAATGGTCAGGATAAGATTATCAATTGTTCTGCACAGTCATTTCTGCCTTTACAATCAGGAGTAGTAGTCGCAAGTTTAGAACCTTTTGTGTAGTTAGGAGAGTTTTTCCATTACTGACCCCTCAGCCATGGGTTTGCAACTTTCTGTAGAGGCAGAATGGGATTGCTTCTGCAAAACTCTTTTTTGGAGAATCTGGAAGCAAAATGATGTTCACAATCTTTTTCCAGCATAGGGAAACTTGTTCACAGCACTGCTTCATGGTGTTAACAACAGAGGGGTTTACCAGACAAAATGACAAAGGGGTTTACCTTGCCCCACAGGAAAGACTGTGGTGGTGAAAGCAGCCTTTGCAGGCAATACTTCATGGTGACAACACAGGTTTTTGGCCGTTGAAGGTTTAGTGAAGGTGATTTCTGAACACAAACATATATGTGTGGGAGAAGTGAGTTCTTTGTTTTCTGGTGCAAGTGGCTGTTTGGTTTTCTTCCCTTTTTTTCTTGTTTTGGGAAGCTCTATCTGAGAGGAGTAATATTTGTGCATTGTTTTGTGTTTAGTGCTGGGCATGACTCAGGAGATGAGTGTGGAAAAGCACATTTTTATACACATTATTTACAGCACAGTTACTTTGCTAATCGTAATGCATTGTGATCTCGGCAAAAAGAATCAAATATGTCTTAAATATATAAGAAGAATGGTGTGAATAAAAGTGTTATTCTTTGGCATCTTTGGCAAAATCAACTTTGGCCTCTGATGTTCTATTGATTTTGAATAATTCCACTACTTCGACTGCATCAATCAGACTTGAAACATTGTGTTGCATCTCTACATTTTGTAGTACTCTGCAACAGAAACCATCTTTTCAGCTTTGAACACATTATAGCCTTATTGTTCCTATTAAAAGAGTATTTTAAACTTGTGAATCTTAAGCATATAGTATAGCAGAACAGACTTCTGGAAAGATATGTATTTCAGTATTTCTATGTTCTTTATATTTTACTATCTTTTTTATTTTTTGAAAAATATTTTATACCAGAACACTGATTTAAATAAATAAGGATCTGTGGTTTCTTCCATTTTATTAGAATAATGTCATTTTATTTTAGATCATGTTGTGCTTTTCTTGGCTATGTTATGTAAAATGTTCTTTTTTCATTCTATTTAAGTGCATCTAAAACCATGAACTGAACCTTATGAAGGCAAGAAACTGTGAATCTATGTTTTAATTTAAAAATTATATGTATCTTTATTAGATTATACGCAAGTAAGAATAAATGAAGCCTCTTATTCTGGTAGATTGAGTTGGTTTGTTCTAACAGTCAATGAATTGATTTAATGTTTTTTGGTTTTTTTGGATGTTGCTTTTTTGTTTTAATTACATTCTTGGAATGTAATTAAACATGGAATATAAACATTGTGACTTTTCAAGTGTATCTTACTTCTAGAGGTCACACTTCAAAGAAGCTGTGGACATAGATGAGTTTGCAGAATAAGGTTCAGGTTTAGGATAAGAATAAACAGAAAATCCCATGATTTAATGTATTGTACTGAAATGCAATCCTACCCTAATATACACAATAACTGACTTTAGACATCCACTGTTCGGTGGTGAGTTACCTGGGTGATTTTAGAGTGGGATTTTCAGAAGATATAAGTGGAGTTTATTAAAGTTTTTCTCTACATTATCTACTTTATTCTACATAGGTTGTGCAGTAAGTGTAAAAGTAATCATGCTTTCTAATTGCCGTTTTTTTTTTCTTTCTTTCTCTTTTTGTTCCTTCTAACTAGAGTCTGTGTGTATTTACACCACCAGGAGCTAAAGAAGGACACCCACGACTCATTCCCGCAGGGCCCATTGCCCATGGCACTACAGTATCTGCTTATGTAGCCAGATCCAGAAAAACTCTGCTAGTAGAAGATATTCTGGGGGTAAAAAGCTTTCTGTTTTTAATTTGATGATTGCAGCATGTTCTTAGAATGGATGTTTTGATGCTGAAATGTTTATTGAGATGAAGACTTAATGATAGCATTTACACAGGTCTTGGTACCTGGAAAATAAATCTGAGTTTTGATTAGCTGATGGAATAATTTCAGAATATTTCATTTATTTCTAGTTTTAAAGGTTTGGGTTTATTTTTTCACTTTGGGTTTCAGTTATTTTATCTCTTTGTTTTTTTTTTTTTTTTTTTTTTTTTGGTTGACAGCTAAAGGACATGATGACACCACAGTCACTTGGAAAAAACAACCAATCAAAACTTCTGTCTTCTTGGTCTTGAAATACTAACCCCAAACAAGAAGACTTTCATATAGTCAATCAAATTTGACAAGTTGATTTAATTTTAATACAGGGCTCATGCTGAGAAGCATGTGAGTCAGAAATCTGGTTATTAGGCAGGATTTTTATCTCTGCATACTCTAATGTAAAGCTAGAATTTTGGTAGTATCAGTAGGTCTCCCTGCAAAGTGCACCAATGCAACTGATATCAAAGTTGAAGCATTTTTCTGTAACAAGAGTTGGAAATTCCTAAGGTGATATTCTGATAATTCTTGGCACTCTGTATGTCTGTCCTTTTTAATTTTTTAAAACACTTCATCCTCTACTTGCATCTATGCAATTTAATGATTTTTTTTTGGTATTTATACTGTTCATTGTGTAAGCACTTAAGCATTAGTTGGTTATGAGAACACCAAGGAAGTTTACATTCTCTTCTCTCTTCAGAGTTTCCTAAATTTTCACGTTCTGTCCAGAATAACAATTTTTGGATACTGCGATCAAAAAAAAAAAAAAAGTTGGGCATTGCTGTCTCTACTTTTGAAATTATTTGTTAAAAATATGTATGACTTTGTTGGGTGAACCTAGGCTATAAACAAATACCAGATGCCCAATGTGAGTATACTTATATAGAGCCAAAAACCAAAAGGCAGAAACTGATTTCCCTGTAGTAATTGTCAGTGCTTTCTACACACTCTGGACTATTAAGTTTTTATGTGTTGGTATGTTTTTTCAGTTAAATTAAGGGTTTAAATTATTCCTGGTAATTTCCAATTAATATCATTATATCCTTACATACAAGAGTTTGGTGTTTTGATTTTACATTCTTAGTAAAGTCATAGGGTTAGTGAGGAGAAGTTTTGAACATTTTTGTTGGTTTAATATCAGTGATTCAGTGACCAAACAGCAAGATTCATTTTGGTAAGCTGGTTTCCCTTCATGTAATTTTAGGAGCTTTCTCAACAGCAAAAGGGAAGCTTGTGCAAGTGGATGCAGCCCTTTTTTTGTGGGAGGACAGAAGTAAAAAGAGAAAGCAGAAGGCTCCTGTTTCCAAGTGCTTCCCACTCTCTTTTGTCTGTCATTTGTTCAAATTGATTGTCAGCTTAGTAATTAAGGTAGAGATTACTTGCTGTTTTCTTTGAGAAGTGAGAGATTTTGATCAGCCTTGAAGGGGTGTCTGTCTTGCCTAAGCACAGCCTGCAGGGAACATCGAGTACAATCAGGTGCTGAAAGACTGATGTGCAACCAAGTGGGTGCTGCGCACTCCGCACTGGGTGGTGACTGCCTTACTAAATGTAACATCCAGGTGCTTTCTTAGGTCTGCCTGAGTTTCCCACATGGGGAAGTGATGCTATAAAGCCCTTGGGCATTCCCTATGAGGATTGAAAGTTATGTATTTGGGCCTCTTATTGCAGCTGGTAGGATTATTTTAACATTTATTTCTGTATCCTTTACACCAATTTATTCAGGATGTGTAAGCAAGCTTACTGTCATGCATAATTTTTTGGGAACACGTTTTCCTCCTCAAGAGTTGATTGAGGATTATAACTGTATAACCTAAAGCCTTAGCCTCAAGTTTCAATTTTTGTTTTCTTGCAAGCACTATTGTCTGCTCTTTAATACTAAGACCTGAGCAGTTCACTTTGTGATTACAAATTCCTTTTTGGAGGGAAGGATGGTGGGAGGCTAGTGTTGCGTGTTTGGGTTTTGATTTAATCTGGACTGCTATTAGCAATAAAGGGCTGGTTTTGCTGCCTTTTGCTGTGAGATTAGAGGAAAAAAAGGTTATGTAACCAAACCCAAAGCTGGGTATAATATCACAGCTAATTCTGACCTTACATCAATAAGACTATCTGTACATGTAAATTAATGCAGAGACTTTAAAATTAAAATTTTTAGTAGGTGTCTTACTACTGTGTATAAGTTATGCTGAGAGATGAATTTTAGTGGATTTTGTAATTTTCCTGCAGATTTGGTCAGATGGGAGGGGGAGGAGAACATCAGTATGTCTTTTCTGTTAATGTTTTATCAGATTTTACATTTTATCACATTATGTTTGCATTTTCTAGGATGAGCGATTTCCCAAAGGTACTGGACTAGAGCTGGGGACCCGTATCCAATCTGTTCTGTGTTTGCCAATTGTTACAGCAATTGGTGACCTGATTGGTATCCTGGAGCTTTACCGTCACTGGGGCAAAGAAGCTTTCCACCACAGTCACCAAGAGGTGAGCTCGTGTGCAGCCTTTGCCCACTTACCCACAATGGTCAGGACTTCACCCCCTGTCCCTTCCCCCCCTGCCTCCAAACTTCCTTCTCTTGCTCTTCTCATGAATTTATACAATTTTTATGCTTGATTTTTGTTCTTATTAAAAAAGAAAATAGGTAGTAATTTGTATTTTCAGTCAGAGGAGGTAAAATAGACAAGTGCAAGGATGCATCAAGAATTTTACCTTGTGTTCTTTTGTGGATAAACAGATTCAAGGTTTCTTTATTGATGATAAGCCCAATACACAGTTGTTAGAGAAGTTAATGCAGGGCAGATAAATTAAATGTAAGTGTAAATGAAACTTTAAAACCCAAAATCACTTTATATAAAAAAAGAATCCTCAGTTATCCTGAGTCACAATCTTAACTTTCCAGCTTTATTTTGCATGATGGTAAGATTTTAAAATTTATTTTAGTTCACTTTTTGGTGCAGCTCCTAGAGGAATGAACCCTGTTGCAAAAACAGAGTGTTGCAATGCTACGGAAACAGTTTATCAAGTTTTAGTGCTGGGTCTCACAGGAGGGGAAAGTGATTTTACTTTAATTTAAACATAAAGCAGATGGGATTTCTGATATTTGCATTCATGTTTTTACTGCCACACGCTCTTCAGCACCAAGATGCGTCTGTCTAACTGATATTCCCAGTACCAGGTATCCACATAGTCCCTCCAGAATTCCTTGCAACAGGAGGACAAGGGATGTTGCCTGGCAAGTCTTTGTTGTCTCCTGGTTTCTTTCTAGGCTGGCAACCATGTGCTGGTTTTGGGTCAGGCTTTCCTTTAGCTTTTAGAAGCTGATAGCTTTTGTCTCTTTCTAGCCTGTTGCAATCTCTGTGAGTTGTCAGGATCACTGTTCTTTGTCTCCTGACTTAGATGTCCTTAGAAACTATGTATAGAAGTGCTGGTACCTGGATGAGCTGCCCATCTAGGTGACGCTCAAAAAGCTCTCATCTACTTTTTTAACTTCTGATGCTTCCCTATCCAGATATGCCCATTCATACTCATCTTTCCTTTCCATGACTGTCTTCATGCATTACTCCATTCTTAGAAGTCCTGTGTAGCTGTGTTGTTCATACACATCCATTTGTCAGTCTGAAGTTTGGAGCTGTTAGCCAAATACAAATGGATTTGAAAATGGAGCAGATGTTGCAAAGGCTGTTGCTGTACTAAAGGTGTTCAAAGTGCATCTTTGCTCTCCTGTCAGGGTGAGGATCGCTGTTATGTCCCCTTAAGATGTCTCTGATGTAAAGATGAATTTCTCTCTGTGCCATCCCCCAGAGAAGGGAACCTGAACACACAATTAGAACAAAATGGCATGATCTCTAGCCAGATGTGTTGTCTCAACAGTGGTATGAGATCCAGCAGGGTGCAGTTTAGCTGTACTGAACAGGAATTATTTGTGTGAGAAGGACAGAAGATATTGTGTAAGAGATGCTAAAACTAGTCCTCCCAAAGAAGGAAAACAGCAGCATATTTGTCAAGTGTATATTTTGTTTATCAGTAAGCTAAGCATTCATATGATGTTTACATGTATATATTAGTTGGGTAGTCAATGCCACTTCAGCTGGTTACACCTTGTATTTTTTCACCCGTAGACAGAGGTCAGTGTAGGGGACTAGATTAGTGTGGTGGTGCCACTGTCCTTGCTTAGAGAACAAAGAACAGGCACTCATACAGACCCAGGGTTCATTAATTCTGCAACCTACACACAATGTATTTAATTTTTAAAATTGTTCTATTAAATTTATCAGTGTATAATTCAGATGCATCTCAGACATGAATTGTTTTGTGAAAATATGAATGTTTTTATGTTATATGAAATAGCTTCTGTAGCTAAAGTTCATGAATGTTCTACTTGGAAAAAACTGGCTGCTAAATGAAAGTATTTCATTAGTAAATTAAAAATAATTTAAGGTCACTTTCTGAGTGTTCTAAAGCATTCTTTTCATTTTCAGGTTTTAGAAAGCCTTTGAATGCCATTAAAATTTTTTATGAAATGTCTGCAAAGTGTTCTGTTTAAAAACATAAAATAAAAAAGTACCTTAGGAGGATATGCAAAAGCAACTCTTATGCTTCCATTCCCAATGTTCCTCTGAAGCTCCTGTGCTTCAAGGACAGGAGATTCTGCATGGTAGCAAATCATAGTTAGCTGCAGTTCACATGACATTTGTTTGAAATGTTGCCTGGAAACTGTCATGCTTCAAACACTTGAGCTGAAGGATGAGGTCTGGTTCTTCTGCCACCAAAACAGTAATGAGAAAAACAGTGCCTATTTACAACTGGAAGTAGCTATTGCTGAAGAGATGCAGCCTCAGAAAGCTGTGAAGGCTTATTTTATTTCTGTGGCAGATGCCTTTCAACAGTGTAATTTTTAAAGCCCTCAGCTTATGGGATGTTTGTTTTGATGTATTTCTGAGCTGATGGGTGCTCAATTCTGCTTCTGGAAACCATTGGTAAGCTCTAAAATTGAAACACTTGCAAGTACTGAGACTTTTACAAAATAACTGCCTTCCCTTAAGTTGTTACTGCCTGCCAGTCTAAAACAGCTCAGTCAATTTACTTAGCAGGTAGAGAATAGAGGCATGTCACTCATGTGCAGTTTTCAAGGTTTCTTCAGAGAAAGTTGCTTCTCTTTTGTTGCAGGTTGCAACAGCAAATCTTGCATGGGCTTCGGTAGCAATACATCAAGTACAAGTAAGTGTGAGTGGTTTAATTTTTTATTGTGTAACTTGTGTTTCAGAATGTGTTTAGTAGGAGCATGGATTGTCACGAGATTTAAGTGGAAGTCATTGCTAAAGCATTGATTGAAGCCCCTTCCTTGATCCCGGAAAAATATGCTAACATTTTTGGAGGTCATTGAACTAGTTTTCCACACTTGCAGTTATGGATCAAATACCAAACAATATTTGTACTAAAGGAAAGAAATTTGAGCAAAGTAGGTAAATAATGATTAAAGCAGGTTTATCATAACTTTTTGAGGTTGTTTTGTTTTTCTTTTCTTGTGGAAAGGCAACTGCTAGGTTAACTGTTTGCTTTTCTTCTGTTTTGGTATTTGGTTTGAAATTATGAAATGTTGTAGCAAAGCCTATTTTAAGCCATCCTTGCTAGCTGCTTCATGGTCCTGTAACTACTGGCACTAAGGATGCTTCATGCTGTCCCTAGCTGGGTGGCTAATGGAGCTTCACACAGTGTCAAGTTGCTCTAGCAAACCCCAGCAGCTTTTCTAATAGGTTTTGTTACTTCATCTAGCAGAAGATGGTAACATTGAAACTAAACATATTCTGTGGACTTAGAGAAGATGCTAAAATAGATTCTTCTGTCAATTCCCAGGAAGAAATTCATGATATTCTTTTTTTTCATGGTTTCTTTCATACACATGTCAGAAGACATGCTTTCTGCTTTTCTCTTCTAGGATCTAATCTTTTCTGCCTCTGTGCTGGAAGTGCTGACTTTGGGGTGGTCATCCACATCTAGGCAGAATTAGCTGGCACAGACTATTATACACTAGTAGATAGCTTCACCTATGTAAAAATTACTCTCTCCTTGACTGAGAACTCTTTCACATCTAACAAAACATAACATGGAAAGTTAAATTCAAGCTTGTCCATTGATCATTTTTATTTCTCTTCCTTCTTCTAAGCAGAACACTTGCTCTTCCCAAGTTGTTTTTGTTTTTTTTTTTTTTTTTTTTTTCATGAGAAGAATGCAAGAGTTTTGATCTGGCACTTTGCATCTGTATTGCACAGATGAAAGATATTACTAGTTCAAAGTGATATTTTTGAGAGTGTGAAATATACAGGAAATAGAGACTTGATTTACTTTTGGCCTCAGTACTTGCTCTAGTAATATACAGATGTACAATTGTGCTTCTGAGTGTGCAAACAGATGAAGTAAAAATACAGTTAAAACCTTTGCTTCATCTATCATTTTGCTTCTAAAAAGGAATATACATACTATTTTTTTATTCATATTCATGCTGATTTTTCCCTAAGTTGATCATATATCATCTGTTGCTTAGCTTAGTTAAACTTGCCTGATTTCAGTCTACAGTTGTGTCTATATGCTACTTTGCAGCCTGGAAAAAAGTGGTAAAAAAGTGGTAAGGGAGAAGGGAAACAAAATATTTGACATTCTCAGAAGATCTGAGGGTATGGATAAGGAAATGTTCATTCCATAATCACAGTCAGTGACAGCCTTTGAGACAGCATGAACAAGTGTAAAAGCCAACAGCTTTCAGTGAGTCTTAGGAAAGATTTTACTTGTGTTTCACAGTTTTAACTCAGCAGATAGATAGCTAAGATTGAAACCCAGCACACAAATTAATTTTTAATTTTATACAGTGCTATAGCATATATGTGTATACGTATGTATACACACACACACAGAAGTACTGGTATTTTTTTTCATACAAATTAAAGGGATGGGACTTCAGTTTCCCTCTGACATCAGTATTCTGGAGCAAATGGTTCTATGATCTGTGCTTCCAGGTGTGCCGGGGCCTTGCCAAGCAGACTGAACTGAATGACTTCTTGCTTGATGTATCAAAGTAAGTGTGATTTTCAAGACAATCTCATGAGTTTTTGATGAGCTTTTCTAGCATGGCTCTTCCAATATACCTGTTTTCACTTGATAGCAGTAGTGGGAACTACTTACTGTAGCTCACAAGCAGGTGCAAAAGCACACTTAACAGAGTGGACTAACTTCAGTACAGGGACAAGATCAAGTGTGGCAGTGGTGCATACCTTTCATAATATTCTTTGTGGTGGTGGTGCAGATGAAAATGTGACATTTATACCTTACAGAATTTCTTTATTCTTGTGGTCTTTTGCATGGTTTTTTTTTTCTGCTTTTTTCCCACCTCTTCTGTCAGAGTTAAATGTGGCCATCTTTTGAGTAGTGACAAATAGGCTTGGTGTCTCATGGCAATTTTATAAGGCTTGAAAGGACTTCACACAAAGTTATTTAGTGTGCTTCAGCTTTCCCTATTCTCCCAACAATTTTTTCAACATGAATGCATGTATTCATAAATATAAGGACTTCAGAGTTAAATCCTTGAAGAATCAGGGCTGCCACATTGTTGCTCTTCCTGTGCATTTTTGAAGGCTCTGTTTTAATTTTCAAAGGTTTTACTGCATGTAATATGTTTGCTTTTAATTTCTTGTTGCTATAATGCAAGATGAATTTGAAAGCACAGAAAGAGTATGAAAGCTTGAGCATATACTTGCAAAATCAGTTTAGTGTCTTAGGTCATCTGCTCTTCCTTCATCTCTCTTTGTTTGTCATTGCTATTAGGATCTTTAAATAGCAAAGATAACCAACAAATTAAAAGATAAACCAGAGGTGTACTTTTGGTAAATCAGTTGGAGTGCTTAACAGTGTTTTATTGTCTTGGGTTGAACACGGATATCTGCTGGGGAAGGCAGGAGCCTCCCTTAGAAACCCCCTCCCTCCAAATTACTAAAATCAAGCGGCCTTCAGGCAAGATATGGGGAGGAATAACAGTCCTTCACTAATGAGTATAACAAGATACAAATGAACAATAACTACAGTATTAACAACAACAACAACCACAAAGAAAATGTCAGGGTCCCCTGCGGCAAAGCCAGGGAGAGGGATGGGGGAGGCCTTGCTTCGCGAACCCCGTAGGCAGTCTGTCGTCGTAGATGGCTCCGACGGGCCCTCTAAGGAGAAGGGAAAAACTCTGAGATGGAACACAGGAGTTCTGGTGGAGGGATGTATGAGATGGGTCACTGTTCTTCCNATGAGATGGGTCACTGTTCTTCCCACAGTCTCAGCAGGGCGTCCCAGTGGGGCGAGCAGAAGCAGCAGCAGGAAAAAGAAGCTCCTGGGTTATGGCAAACTCCTTTTCCCAAGCAACCACAGCTCCAAGTGTGTCCTCCACTCCAGCCGCGGAGCGAGATGATGATTTCACTGCTGCCCCCCGGCCTCCCTTTGCCTGCCCCTTCCCTCTTCCCCCTGGGACCAGCAAGTCTCTTTGTCTTGCAAATACTATCAAGTATTGGCCATCAGGTTCCCCCCACAACAAATGGGACAAAATTCTATAGGTAAAGAGAGCGAAAGGGACAACACCCCAACCCCCAATATTATCCACCCTGATTTTTTTTCCCATACCAACATGTTGCATCAAATTTTAAACCTGTAGATTATATACCAACATCCACCACCTTAATTATATACATATGTACATATAGCTACAGATGCAAGCACAGTGTCATGGGTAGTTCATCCTAAGACAAGGTCCCCTTGAGGTATGCAACTGATTGTTCCATCCTTTTGCATCACCCACCAGGTGCAGCCCGGTCCCTGAGCAAAGACAACCCCATGGGTGGGATTGTCCTTGCTGGAGGCAGAATTAACCCAAACAGTTTTTCCCAGCATTCCTCTCATGTGTACCACTGGAACCATATCTCCATCTGTGGTTCCCAAAGGCTCAGATTGGGCAGGGCCTGCTCAGTTAGTGGAACTTTGGGTGTTCACTAACCAGGTGGCTGTTGCTAAGTTAATCTCCCAGTTCTTGAGAGTTCCCCCCACTCAGTGCCTTCAAGATGGTTTTAAGCAGACCGTTGCACAGTTTAACTTACCCGGCAGCTGGTGCAT
>VXBU01002694.1:0-15983 GCA_013400315.1 Bombycilla garrulus | reverse complement strand
AATTTTCTGCGCAAACTCCTTAAATTTACCAGGACTAGTAACAGACAGGCAAGGGAATGCTCTGAAAGGAAATGCGTTCTTTGTAAAAACATTTTTCTAAATCATCTGTGAACGATCAAAATCTAAGAGCTCTTGATTCATCATTTTTAGGATGGATAATTAATTAAGCATACTGACAGATCATGTGGCTAGACATCTGCATCCTGTTAAAGGCAACCAAAGTTAATTGTGCTTATGGTTGCATTTGCTGGAGTGATAATGGGTTTTTGAAAACACATGAGAACACATGAAAACACATGATTTATAACAGGTTCTGCATCACGCTTTCTCCTGCATTAATGCGGAGGTTTCTCAATCCCACTCCCTAACACTGGGCTTTTCAAATATTCTTCAAAAAAGGAGATAGATTTTGTTAGCATTAAAGTTGTTGCGTTATCATTATGTTTTTTGGAACTGAATCTTCTCACATTTATAATACTATGGATCAGGAACACTTTCAGTTTGCTATGAAAAAGTGCAAGTAAGAGAAAAATTGGCCAGTGGTTAGCTTCATTAATCAAAGTTATTGTTCTTTGCACCAGCTGTAAAACCAAGACAAAAATAATGTCCCATAAAAGAACTGCTGCAGAGTTAGTTAGTCTCCATTTTAATCCAAAAACCTAATTAATATAACTGTTTCAGTTCAGTAAAATAGACCTTCAATCAACCAGCAGGTCCTTTAAGAAATACCCGGTAATTCATGAAGATCTGAACTGGGTCTTGGCCTAAAATTGAAAGTCCTGTGCCACTGATTTCTCTAGCATGACAGTTTGGACTTTTCTGCAGTCTGATTGCCTATGAAAATTACCAATAGTTTATTTCACTCCACTTAAAAGAGAAGAATTTCTGATATGCCAAAACAAGCAATACAACATACTAATATTAGCAAACAATGCTTCTCCTATTCAAATTCATCACTAAATGTGAGATTTCTTAACACCCTTATTTACAGAATGCATAAATACACATAATACAAAAAAAAAAATTTAAAAAACTCTCTCAAAACTGAAGCTTGGTATCTCCAGATAAGACCAGACAAAAAAATTGTTCTTTAATATCTTTGTCTGTAATAGATAAAAATTAAACCTGAGGATTTTGAATAGACTTAAAATTATTTGTTATACAACACTTTTATGCAATGAGCAGTAAATCATAACACTTATTAATATTATAGAAGTTAATTTAAAAGCAAAGGTTTTACACAAAACAGTAAATAGGTCTATTTTAATCTCAGTAGAATAAAAAATTAAAGAATTGCTAGATTGCAAACTAGTTGTTGCTTAAAGATCAATTATTATAACACACATGTATTCATTATAGAAATGCAGAACACAGTTCTCACAAGTAAATTTCTGTTCAAAAGTGCTAAATTTCCCACTGCAAAAAATTTTAAGGAAAACTACTGAGAAGAAGAATGTTCAGAGAAAATTGAACAGTGAGCTCTTTAACTCAAATTTGAAGTTATGACAAATGCCATATTTGTAATTTCATTTTGGTAATCTTTGTCTAAATTACAGATAACTGCATTTAGAAACAACAATTAGGAAAAAATCAAACAAAAAATAATTTCATTAATTTTAAAAAGAAGAAAATAGATGGCAATACAAATAAAATTATAAAGTGTAGGAAAAAGATTAGAGAACATAAAGATACCTGAAATAAATCAATAATCAGATATAAGGACAATAAGATAAACGTGGTTTCCTATAAATTAGCGACAAATGAAATAATGTCAATGGCATAATGCCACTCCATATAGTGATTGAAACTATTAATACTGCATGAAAGGAAGACCTGGACAAATCAAAGCCAGCCGTTTCCCAAAAGAATGCCAACAGTTGTCTGGGTTGCATTAGGAAAGTATCACAAACAGATTGAGTGAGGTGATCCTTCCTCTCTACTCAGCACTGGTGAGACATACCTGGAAAGCAGGGTCCATCTTTGGACTCCCCAGTAAAAGACAGACATGGAAATAAGGGACCAGTGTTAGCAGACACCTATGAAGGAGACTGATATTCCATGATTAGAGAACTTAAGCATCTGCCATAGAAAGGAAGGCTGAGAGAGCAGGGAGAAGGGAAGGTCTAGTGTGCATAATTACCTGATGGGAAGTTATAATGAACACAGAGTCAAACTTCTCTCACTGGTATCTGGTGGCAGGACAGTAGGCAATGAAAAAAAAGTGCAAGAATTTACATTTAAATAGACAAAATCTTTCTGACACTAAGGACTATTGAACACTGGAACATGTTGCCCATGTAGGCTGTGGAGTCTCTCTGGTGAGTCTCCATCCTTGGAAATATTCAACACCCACCTGGAGAGCTGGGGTATTTGACTAGCCAATATTTAGACCACCCTCCTATTTCAGCCAATCTGTGAAATAAAGAATTCCAAAGATATTGATAGGCTACTCCAATTGTCAAATCACTTCCTAAAAACTATCTCCTCTTTTCATTCAAAGTCTAGTCTCCATTAATATAGCTCAAAGTCTTTTACAAATCCACCTGTTTAGAGGAAGTCTTGCTAAGGCAGGATTGAAGACCAACTGCAGCAAAAGCAACCTGACTTGCCTTAAGTGTCCAAGTATTTCCAGCAGGATGTTAATCCTTATGGTAAATGTTCAGATATTGTCCCCTGTGCAATGTCCTTGTGAGCACATCTACAGCAGGAAATGCAATGCCACACTGGGGAAAGAGCTGACCTAGCTACTAATGAGCTGGAACACCACATTGCCATGCAACAATATTAGCTTATGTATCAAAAAGCTGTATAATCGCATCAGAACAGTGCTACATTCACCCTAATTAGCACTGCCAATCAAACTACTGAACACAGAGCAGAACCATGCTGAATACCAATTCCAGCTTCTGAGCTACTAGAAAAAACACTACTAGACAGTGAACACCAACAAAATGAAAGGTATAATTTGAGTATATTCAGCAGTGAAAAATTCTATAATTCTGTCCATTCTGTATGTGTAAAACTTTTAAACTTGCTTTCCAAAACACATATTTTTTAGCACATTTTAAGTTTACTGTAAACAATAATTCAAAGAGTTTAAAAATGTGCTTTGCTAAATACTTATTACTCTGCACATTAATAAGGTGCTCTAGTATATTCCTGTAAGTTTATTTCTCTTAGAAGGTGAATCTATAGAAAGAAATGGATTTCACAGATGAAATTTTGTTTCTTCACACAGTTTGTTCACAAAGCTCTGTTTTCTGTAATACAAGGGGCATAAAAGCACAGTCATTTTTCTAGTTTTATACTACCATTTTCTTTGAAGTATTACCCCTGATTTTAATCTGCATTTTAAAAAATTGTTTCTGGTGTTTCGTTTGTATTTGTTTCAAAATGTTCTGATAAAGTTTGGGCTACCTGGTGTTTGCTCAAAATTGAAAGTGCATCAGCAATTTCCTGTAGGATGTCAGGCTTACATAAAGAGCAGTTCAGCCTTGGTCATGCTCTGCTTATTTCACAGGAAAATTATCATGTTGCTCAGGTGGATCATGTTTACTTCATCCACTTCCAAATAAGTAATGTCTTTGATGTCAGCTAATCAGTTCTGCACTGTTTGAGCCTGTTTAACAACATCTGCGTATCTGGGCTAACATAGGAAGCATAATAAAACCTTTCAAGAAAACTCATCTAATGTGCACTTCTCAGGTCATACTTGAGAGAGGATTCCACATTCCACATTCACCTTTTGAATTACCTCCACAACATGGTCATGATCTGACAATGGTTTCAATCTAGGCAGAGCCCTTCGGTACTTGATAAAACTTTTCTTAATCTTGGTCTTGAAAGAATCTTAATACCTGAGATTTTACTTTATTTCTTTCCAGCTGTGACTCTTTACTTTGAGATGCTCATTTGTGAAAGTACTTCAGCCTTGACTCCAGTTAACTGACTTTGAACAAAATAACCAAGGCAAAATCTGAGCAAAATCTTGAGTTACTTCTGGCATGTATCTAAAAAGAGTAACCAAAACACTTGTAATACATGCTCAGATGCTAATGATTTGTTGTTGCAAATGTTAGTTTGACTGTTACTGCTGAAAAATTAACCTCAAAGGTTCAACATTTTCTAAGTTGCTTGGAACTTAAAATTTACTCTATGGAAGAGCCCCCTGGAAAGTTCAGTCTTTTTTCTGTTTGCAGGACATTGTATACCAGTGCACATAGCAACCCCATAAGGAACTGCTACTCCAGAGCAGACTTCCTGCTCCAAGCAGAGGGTGAGGCAAGGCACTAATAAATACCACATCAGTTACCTCCCTTTCTCTGTTTTAAGTGTTGTTACTTGGCCGACGATCCCACATCAGGAAATACTCTATGCAAATACCTGAAATACATTTTGAATTAGCTGCTTAATATCAAGAATGCTAGACATCAAGAAAAAAAGGAAAACAAATCTCCTAGGTCAATAAAGGATTAAATGATTGTACTTTCCTAAGCTCAGTGCACAAGAAGAAGGAGAATCCAAACGTAGAACATAAAAATTAACCAACATTTTGGTTTGGAAAGAGAAATTCTAACTGGGGTTTCTCAGCAGCAGTTAATTTGCAATAGAATGGAGGACAAGGTGGCTTTGCTGCAAAGAAAGGTTAAAGTGTCTGGGAGAAGGAATGACAAGGGCAGAAGGACTCTTTGACAAAGAACAGCTTTCCTTGGTGATGGGATAAGAAGGAAGCCTCAGTATTGTCTTGTGGACTTCCCTGGAGCTGGAGAATGCAGGGTGAACCTTGGAGCAACAGAGCTGGGCTGGGGAATGGACCCAAGGCTCAGGCACCCCTTGCAGCTGCTCAAGGGGTTGGTGCTGCTGATGGTTCAAGTGCCTGTGACGGATCTGCTTGTGAAGCATGTTTGCAGACTCCATGCAGAACCACATATTGAAGTGAAACTTTGCCCAATACATTATTCATTGAGTTTTTCTATTTTCAGCTCAAACTTGTGTTGAGATCTCCTTGAAAGGTACTACAGAAATTCCCTAAAAGTTATCATAACTATCTTAAAGAACAGGCTGTGGGTTCAGGTGGTAGGACTGCTTTGCTTATGTAGACCTGTCTTTATGCTGCATCCAACTAAAGCAATACAGGATAATACCTGCTACACTATTTCATATGGCTTTTCATATTCACTGTCCTTTGCTTCAAGTATCATTAATTTAGTCTAGAACAAATCTAAAATACTTTTCTTACTTGTAGAAAGCATACTGCATATATGTCAGGTGATGTATAAATAGTACAAAAGCAATAACAAACTTAATTCACAGAATGTCAAGAATCTGCTGTTTCTCACAATATGTATTCTATTACGTTAAATAAATCTCCTTAGTGTCTTTTTTTTGTGCCAAAATTCTTTCTAGAATTTGGCAACAAAACTTTAAAAGTAGCTACCTTCGTTAACTTAAATTGCAGTTCCAAAAAGAAAGATTCCAGGTTAAATGACTTGACAAACCTTAGCCATTTCAATTCACTGATTTAATATCTTTCTTCTCATTCTGGGATGTGCATCTGTTCAAGCTGTACATCTATATATATAAATGACCCCATTGTATGTAGGATATTGACAAGCTAGGGCTTTGTTTGGATCATGATAAAATCCCCCTGGCTTTATTCATCTACAGAAACTGCTGGTATTCCAAGACTGAGCCCAGAACACCTCTTTGCTTCCCAGAGTTTGTAACTCAGATATTAATTTCTTTTAAAATCCTTGCCTCTATGGCAGTTACAAACATGTATTTTATATGTCCATCCGTGCTTTGTATTTATGTAAAACCTAAGAAAAATCTGTAACTTTTGCTAGGACTCATCTTCATCTATTTCCTTAACAAGACAGAGGATACAATATAAATTGTATCCTAAACAAGCCAGATATTTTAAACAGTCAAATACACTCATGTAATTCACTTTATTCAGTCTATTCACTCATGTAATACCATTTCCTAAAGAAAAGTGCCTGATTACATGAGATTGTCCTACACTCAGTCTCCAAATCCTTGCTTGAAAATCACTCCCTAAAATTACATTTGTCATTACTACAGACTAGTAGTAATTATATCTAAACGACTGGTTGGGAATAGAAATTAAGAGTATGAGCTAAGCATTAGAATTAGAAAAAGACTGGAGTTTCAGCAACATAAACACTGAGCAGCAGTACTATGCAGAGAGATTCCTCCCACTCCACTCATGTTGCATGATGCAGTACTTCAGAGCCAGTTGAGAGACTGCCAATGAAACCCAAAACAGATGTCTGCACTTATGACTACAGTGGAGCTAAATTATGTAATTCTTTCTAATTCAGCCTGCTGAGATAATATATTTGTTTGCTTACAAAATACCCATGAAAAGCTAATATAGATATGAAGTTTTTCCTAAAGTAACCTAGCCTTAAAGATAAAAGATATGCAAATAACACCAGTGGCTAGAATAACCTATAGCAACTGATTACAGGAGAACCCACGGATCTTCACACCTTAGTATACTCAGAATACTAGCTCTTCCATCCTGCCATTCTTTCTGTTCCAGCAATTGGAATTCTTCTACAAAACTTTCCTTTAATACCACCTTGGTGCTAGCATGCAGATTTTGTATAGTTTTCTTTTGTATAGGCTCCACCTTTATATTTCGCTATTCTTAATTATGCCAGTTTAGACACTGGAATGGTTAAAGTGGAAAGTAGTTACAGTTATCGAACATATGAATACAGGAATTTATTAAAATTTTAAAAATATACACATGAAGTACATGGTTGTGTTGACAAAGTGGGCTGAGCATGATTTTGTGTCAGTATGAAATGTTAGGGTGAGATAAAGGCAGGCTATCCCTTGAAATTCCTTCAGCTCAGCTCAGAAAAAAAATTAGTTTCACTTGCTAGAGGCTTCCCATCCAGCTAAAGAAGATCCGCATTACCTTTATATTTTCAAACTCTATGCATCATAAGTAGCAGAGTACTGACAGCATGGAAATGTACATACAGAAGTATCTGCTTTCAATCACAACAGTATACCTTAATTAGTTTGGAAAGAGAGTACATATCCTGTCTTTAGAAGTAGTGCATACTACCCTCACCAAGCAAGAGCTGACAACCTTTCTTATACAGCTGAACATGTACAGCTGAAAAGACCTTGCTAGGTCTTTGGTCAGCAGCCACAGCGGACTAAAATACATAAACCAAGTGAAAAATCCCTCTGACTTGCATTTTTCTGTGCTTGCCTGATGAGTGTCATCTACCTGTATGTGTGTTACCTATGGCTGATAGCCTATAACACCAGACAAAATCCTGCACAGAGGCCTCCTGCCTTCCTCTGTCACAGCTGCTGGTGTGATCCCTCGGGCTGGGCCAGGCCTTGCTGCTGCCCGCAGGGATGTTGCATCCGGCTGCCGCTGCCGAGGCTCCCGAGGAACAGCACGCTTCACTGCTGGAACATTTGTTCAGCGCTCCTGAAATGCAACCCCTGACGTTTGTTTGTTCAAGGTGTATTTGCTCAGGAATTCACTGTGAGAACGTGACATAAGCTGTGACTGAGCTACCCTACAGCAGGTGACCTACAGTTTTGTTTGCTTCTTTAGTCATAGCCTTGAGTTTCTTCTTTTTTTAGAAACCACCTAACTTAATAACTATTCAAGTTTTCCAGGGCATGCAGGTTTCTTTTGCCTTGTTTCTGTTGTGCTTCGGTCTTTGGATAAAAGTTTGCTGATGTTTTTATTTCATTATGTTTTGACTTAAATTCTTGAGAACAATGAAATAAATGTTCTTTGTCAATGAAAAGCATTTTATTTTCTTTTTTTTCCTCTTCGATAATTAACTGAACTGAAGCAACTTGGGTTCACCGAGCAATTCTAGTCATAACCAAAATTTGTGGCAAAGATCTCAATACAGAAGTCCCTGATCACAAAACTGCAATTCCCCTACATATACACGGGTGTCCAGGTGGTCAGAGCCTCTGCTGAAGTAGGAGAGCGGAAAGCCTTTTTCATCACTAAAAACTTTGCCAAGTAACATCTGTCATAAGTAGTATACAGATTAGATCCAACAGAATGGCACATGTTTATACGTTCTTCTGTAAAGATAAAAGCATTTCTTTCACTCTTGGTATACACTTATGTATTCATCTAGATGAGTAATAGCTGCTTGGTTAAAGAAAAAATTCATCAAAGGCTCAGTAAAAGCAGTTATACTATGAGAATTATCATCAAACTTTTGCAGGGGCAGTATTACATTGTATTTCACACAGCATACATAATTTAAAATATGTGTCTCAATGACACACAGACAATCTTGAAATATACTTTTGAATTAATAATCTGAGTTACACTTTAGAGGTAAGTATGGTGCATTTGATTTTTCAGAGTCAACCTTTCAGTAACTTTGCACACACCACAGCAGGGTTAATTAAAAAGTTAAAAATTTGAATAAAATAAAGGAAAGTTAATAATCAACATAGATCCACAAGGTCCAAATTCTTTTTGGCAGGAAAGAAACACAATATGGTTACTACCAAACTCTGGGATGCTACACTAGTCCAGTTTTGTACTAGCTGTGTATTCCTAGGCATATGTAAAATCCTTCCACTGTCCAAGCTGACAAGACAATGCTTCTATGCACTTCCTTTTTCCTAGTTCATATTATCTGCTTAGAAGTGGGATGAAAGTTCCCCGAACATCCCATTTAATGAAACTGATTCAGAGAAGTGAAACAGGAAGAAATAAAGGGAATAATATTGAGCAAGTCTAATACATTGCTTCCCCTTTCATTGAAAAGCTGTGATGTATTTCTGTTGTTAATTAGTATATACAAAAAAAAGAAATTAATTTATTTTCATCCCTTCATGAGGTTCAATAAGGAGAAGAGCACTTGGGTCCCAAACTGGTGCAGTGCTTATCTTGTCTTATTTATGAATGTGGTTCAATAAGATAGAAACATTGATTAAAGCAATGTATTAATTGTATTCTATCACCTTGCTGAAGAGTGTATTAAAACAAATCTCTGACAACAGTACTTTGATTGACTTGACCTAAATCATTCACAGGACACTCAATAAGGCAAGACACTAAAATTTGAGAAAAATATTAATGCTAAAGGTAAGGATTAAGGACACTGCAGTTTTAAAAAGTCAGAATTAGAGCCCTTGGTAGGATATTCCTTAAAGATAAGAAATATAATAAATGTAAGCTAAAACAGTAAACTGTCCATTGATTTAATTGATTTCAATGATGTCACTGATTTCAGCTGTCCATTTAGGTAACATGACTGTGCAACTCCGGACAAACCTGAGTGCATCCTTGGACCATTCACTTTTGTTCCAAGGTATATCTGTTTCAGAAACTTTCCTATCTGTATTATGTGACAACACTTTATGTTACCAAACACATTTATTTAATGCAAATCTTGATGAATATTGCTTTTAAGAAGGAAAAACCAAAACTTCTTCACTGTGAGATAACTGTGTTATTTTACCAGAGTTTCATAGTTCTTCCTTACATTGTGCTGCATAAAAAACAGTTTTTGATATAATCTCATGTAAGCACCCAAGAACAGTTTTACTTCAGATGATTAGTGTAAAACCTGGCTAAAGAAGTGCTAATATGCAACTTTTATGTGTTGTTGGACAACAATTTTCAAATGCAGAAATTGACTGTGCTGGAATAGACCAATCTATTAATTATTTCCTTTTTTTCTTCAAGTAATACCCTGTTCAACACAATGCAGGTCTTCCTACTATTGCATTAAAAAGAGCAACAAAGTGTATTTATAATATAATTAATAATAGTAATATAATAATTAATTACTTGTATTTAACAGTCATTACAGAATCACACAGAAAACAGTCATTACAGAATCACAAGAATCACAGAATTAACTAGGCTGCAAAAGACCTTTGAGATAATCAGGTCCAGCCTATGACCTAGCATCTCCTCATCAGCTAAACTGTGGCACTGAGTGCTCATCTTCAGGAGATATGATCTGTTTACTTTTCAATAATGGCACTGACTGTAGATTTGATCCTGCCTCCAGTAAAAGAAATTCTTTAATGCGGACAAAGGAGACCCTCCAGATGGAGAGCTCTGAGAATGCCAAATGAAGACATAAGAACTGTATTCTTTTACTGCTGTTAGACTATATGCCTAACATGAAATAAGTGAGAAGATTAAGGTTTTTTCAATTACAATATTCAAGCAATTAGAATTGGGTATATGCACAACTGTATTCTCTCCACTGCCTTTACCAAAGTTTGAAGTATTCATAGCAAGTAAGACATCTCATTCAAACTTTACCTTACTGTCTTAAACATCTAGAAAATTTTTTCTTTATTTAATTTTAATCCAGATAAATAGGCTCTTGTTGAATGAATGTATGAATATTAAAAATTAACTGATATTTAATTTGATAGGTTAGAAAGAAACAGGCCTCTTACACTGTAGTATTCTATTGCTTCTTTGATATATTGCAAATCAAACCACAGCCATGTTGACAATTACGTTTAAGTGGGATACATAAAATTCCAGCTTGTATCAAAGCTGTGTTTTCCACTGGTCAAACAGGATTACATTGCTTGAATGGAAAATCAAATCAGAAATGTAAATGGTACAACAGAAACAAAACTAGGAAACTATTTTCATAAACAATGTCTTGGAACAGAAACATAGTATAGGGTATCAAATAAAAATGGTATTTAGTCACTAAATCCACTGTGGAACTTAATAAAAACAATAAAACCTAATTTTTTTAATCACAGCATACTTTTCCAAGGGTCAAAAAAATAGGCAGTTTTTCAACTGTTAAATATTCAACAAACTCTTTGATATAGACATATATACCTCTACAAAAATTCTTTTGATCTGCTAAAGCTACATTAAATCCTGACAACCTTGAAAGTGAAATCCTTACTTTATTGAGATCAGTGAAAATATTTCTAGGAATAAGCATGCAAAATCCACAGTTTTGTTTGTTTCCCAGGAGTCCAGCTGAGTCTGGAAGGCTCAGAAATACTGAATTAGCTCAGCTTTGGGGAGCACAAGCAAGCTCCCCTGAATGAGTACTGCAGCTCCTCAATTCATATGAAATACACAATTTCATGTCAGATTAAATTTATCAATCAAGGTATTATTCAAAAAGGATTATCATATATTTGAATTTGATAGTTGCATTTAAAATTAAAAGCCACAATAGGGTTGATATTAGAAATATACTTTGTTGTAAATCTAGATTTGTATGGATCTTACTGAAGGAAAAGAAGCAGTCATAGAAATAGCAGGAAGTCTGGCCCATCCATCCTTCACTTCAACTTTCAACTTCAAATATACAGATAGCCTAGGTTAAACCAAAAGCTGCCCTCTTCTCTATCTTACAACTTAATGCCAACGATTTCTTTTTTTACCTCTGTAATTATGAATTCCCCTTAAGATGAGGGAACTTCAGGAATGTCTCATTCAGGCTGAAGTGCTCATTTGAAAGCAGACATTTTCAAGTAGATAGTATTTTAAAGTACTTTCCTNGTTTCTACAGATCATTTCTGCAAGATAAAATAATCATTAAAATAAATTCATTCAGAAGCTGCTTTTGGGACAAATTCTCACAACTCAAAACTGACACCAGATAGGTTCAATGCAAGCTAGATCCCATAAAATCTGAAGCATTCACAGGGATTAAAGCTACTGTGGTGAATTGATACAGATAACCAAGAATTATAGGTGAAACACTGAATTTCCTTAGACTTCTGTTCCTACCTTTGTTACTCCTTTTCCCAAGCAACTCACCTAAGCAGGCTGACTCATATAAAGCAAATAAGAAGTCAGAATTCACAAGTCATATGATATCACTTTTCAGGTTTAAGATAGGTTAGATACACATTACTACTGACAAAGGTCTTCCACCTCCTCCTTCTTTGGCATTCTGCTCATGGACCAGAGGACACATGGATCCAGGTGTCAAAGGAATCAAGAAAAAATTATTAGTCTCTAGATTCTCTGCTCTAACAAAGGGTTCTTGCATATCTGCTGGCCTCAGGAACAGCATCCACATCAACAAAGCCACTGGGGTGAAACGAAGCAGTCTTCACAGCCCATCTAGTTCCAGCAGAGTAGGCACCATGAACACCGCAAGGCTGTCAGAAGGACAGCCAAATACCAATGACACCCAATAGCTAAACACAGGAGAATTCCTCTAATATTTAGGGAAATTAATGACATCCATAATGAAGTAGGCTCCAGATGAAATCCCTAATAAATTAAATGTTAATAATATGGCTCTTGCAGATCAGAGGATTGCTACCTACAACTATAAGTCAACTGTGTAACATAGAGCAGGACATTAAAAAAGGATTACAGTGGAGACAGTAGGAAAAACAAGTCTTCCTGTTAGATAACTTACTTGGAGGTCCATTCAAAAAATTACTTACTCATTATTTCAAAAACTAAGTTTTCTTTCTGCATTTTCCTTTGAAGACCCAAAGACTTGATATTCCCTAATTATTAAGGTTTTTTTTTCCTAACTATTTCTAAGTTCCTCAATTGATCTCTATTCTCCACTTCGAGTTTAGACAACAAGTATACATATAATTTTGTGCATTTTTAACTTTTGAACATTATGTTTGGGTCTGATAGGCATTTTCTCAGTTGTTAGTGTTGGAGTCCAGGGTGTTCCCCTGGCATCCCAGGAAAAGATCATCATCATTGCAGGAAGAATTACAAGTTACAAAAGATAAGTAGAGTATAAATTAGATTGTTAGAAGGTAGGGATGTGAATCTGTACACAGTTATGATAAGAAGTTTAGAGCTAAGATGGAGGATTTTTACACGTGGTATGTCATTTTTTCTTCTTCTTCTTCCTGCCATCCATCTTTGAGCCAGGGTGACATTTCTGGATTAGTTTGTCAGAGAACTGGAGTGTAATGTAATGGTCATAGATTGAAAATTAGCTGTAAACGTTAAGTTACATAATTTATACTATAAATGATAAGACCTGCCTTCTGGGCAGGCAGAGTGCCTCAGACCAGCTTGCAAGACAGACTTCTGTACCCCAGAGAGAAAATTCCTTAGATAAGAAAGAATAAACAACCTTGAAAACCTCAGAAAACGGCTTCTGCATCTTCTTTGATGCTTGAGCTGGGAAAAAGGAAAGAACATGAACTCAAACCACCACCTGAATGTCCTGCTGTGGGTGATCTCAAGAAAAGGAGACCCCACAGACAGCGAAAGTTAGAGGTAAGAAAAATAACAAATAACCAGTTGACTCCATATCTTAACCAGCACAACAAGAAATGCAACCCAGCCTCATGGGTTTGATGAAAAGCAAGATAAAACAAATAATTTACAAATAATATGGGCATAGAAACAACACCCAAGAACACGGAAACTAACTTCATCTTGCAAACACCATCTGAGCAGTTAAGAAAATTGTACTAAGCCTATTTATAATAACTCTTTTTAGAAACCTGGTTTTCAGGTTATCGGCCCACAATAGTTTTCAAAGCAAGCCTCTCCCACATGATTTTGCTTGCTTGCCTTCTCCAAGGGTAATTCTCAAATATCCTTGGTTTTCTTTTTCTTGCTAAATGAAGTATAAAACCAAAGCCCTCTGTCTCAGATAACTTATTTTGTGTGAGTACATCCTGTTCTCTGCAAACTAGCTATTAGAAACTAATTTTCTTTTCACCTCAAAGATTTTTCACCTCTAAGATTCTTCAGGGAATAACCAGACACCACAACAATTTTATTAATGTTAATTCTTTGATAAAGTTCAAGAGAACAGCTTGCTAAAATGATGCAGGTATTGATTTAATTTTTGACCATTTTGTGAAATGCAGCAGAGGCCTTGGTGCTAATCATCTGACCATGAACAGTGCTGGCAGGAACTTTTCATACCAGACTTGTCAGTGAAAAACCCTGCTCCATGAAAGTACTGTGAGATCTTGTTCTTTCTTAAGCAATTGGCTGTTTAAGAGAAAAAACATGCCTTGTCAACTACGCAACTGTATTGGCTTCATTTCAGTTTGCTTTTTTACACGTCTACTCTCCATAACTGTTTTAACCGATTTTCCAATGTGCTACCAGCTTCTTGAAGTCTCTCATCCTACTACACAGTGTGCAGGAGCAGCTTCCTGCCTACACAGAAATGTAGCCCCAGTCATTAGGAAGTTTTAGAGCAATCAGTGAGGTGTATGAATATCAGAGGCCATCAGGATGGACAGATTTCCCTTCTGTGATCCTGCCTAATATCCCATTAACTTCAGGGACATCTGAACTACAGCAGTCCTTCAGCAAATTAAAATTCACCTGTTATTACTTTGAGTTTGGTGAGAAGAGTTCAAAAGCACAAGACAGGAAGAAGGAAAAAAGGTCTTCCATTTGACTAAACTGGAAATGTCTAAGCTGTGGCTAGCCACATTTACCCATGATACCATCAGCTAAACATGACAGCACAGTTAACATTTTTCCAAGCAGGGTTGAGAGGCATGGCCGTAGGCAAGATTGACCTGCAGAGGGTCAGTGAGAGGGTCATTAGAACCAACTCAGCCCAGGACCTAAATGCAGGGTGCTCTCACTACTCCTTACAGACACAACTCTATCATATATTTATGCAGTGCAGATATATGTGTTCATGGACCTGCAGGGGAACCAACAATGGCAGAGCTTTGACCAGGATAACTATTCATTCGCAGCTCTATCCAGCCCCCATCCCCATGGGATGGCAAGAAGGGATAGTGCTGGAGACCTTTGCCATTGTGTCTTCCTGAATTAGAGTAAAAGCTTGTTCCCAGATCAACCAACCCTTAAACACTTATTCCTAAAATTTTAAATATCTGTTCAAATATGTTTGCAAATATTTATTTAGTATCATTAAAATAACAAACAAAACCTAAGTACCCCAACTGACTAACCAAACAAAAACATCTACCAGAACATCCCAACCAACTCCAGAATCTAGTTGCTAAAAAAAGTGTTTCTATACAAGACAACTTCATATGGTTTATTCTGTAGTGCCACAAGAGGACACTCTGGAACAGCTTTTGGGGTTTTTCTAATGAGAACAATCATTATACAAGTTATTTTATATTCAGTAGTAAATACAGACTTCTGATCCACAGCAACTCAGAAGATAACAACATCTCTTCATGTTCATTCAATCTTACTCAAGCTCAAATCTCAGGCAGTAAATAATAAACAAATTTTGTTATTATAGCTACTTTGAAAGTTTTAGGTAAACTAACAGTTGTTGCACTATCTATGGCTCATGGAGCTTTTTCTTATACTCTGCTCACAGTTTTTCTCTGAAAATCATATAATGTATTTTGTACTTTAGTTACAATGTAGTTGGAAATGTGCTCTTTCCATATATGCAAAACTGTGGTGCCAATACCCATGTACCTTGTCTTCAATTGCAAGTAGCAACTAGGAGTGTATATATTTTTTTTAAATACAACTTAAGAAATACATTTTGAGACATGTAAAACTATGTCCTTATAATTAGTGATTGTATTAAAAGTATTGAAATAACTGCAGTAACATTGCTTCATAATTATTTTTAAAGACATTTTTAAAGTTTTTTAAATGGAACAAAGCAAGTGATTACAATATAGGAATTACACAGTAAAACATCTGAGGTGATGTAACCCAACAATAACTTTGGGACAAAAGGGAAATAAAGAAATAAAATATCTTGTATCTTTATAGTCAACTCAGTGGAACAAGTATTTACAACAACATGTATAATCTCCCGCCATTTTGGCCCTTATATTACCTGTAGTCTGTGGCTTGAACAAGAACATAAACAACTAATACTTGAATGATAAGTTAGCATCTTCATACATACATCTTAACAAGAAACTGATTAGAAACAATAGAATGTAAGACAGCTGGTGATGCTGGTTATATTTGGGTTAAATGCGTCTCATAGTTGTTATGGTTTGACACCGACGAAGGGCCAGTGTACTCATGAAAA
>VXBU01002669.1:3587-37786 GCA_013400315.1 Bombycilla garrulus | reverse complement strand
TCTTTCAAAACCAAGACAATATTTAATATTACTGAACAGTTTTACTTATTACCAATAATCCTAAAAACAAACATTTAAGTTCAATAGATTCTGTAATTGAAATAAATTTCAGTAAGAATATCTTGCAAATGCATAGTGGCCTAATGCAGATTTTAGAATTTCTGGGTCCTCTTGTCACCTGCCTGCAGCTTGTTTGAAAGGGTCTTGCTTATGCTTTGCAGATAACATATATATGTATAAGCCTTGGCCCTCCCGTGAGGTGTTGCCTGGGACATCTTTACTGGATGAGAGCTTAAAGAGGGTGACCTGGGGGACTCCACAACCCACACTGACTTAGGAGTGCCAAGAGCTTGCAGAAACAGTGAAGGAGTAGGTGGACCTTCACCAAGCCACCAAGCTGCAGGAGAGCAGCTATAGGCTTGGAGCAGGGATCTGTGTCTGTAGAAATCTCCGGTGGCAGATGACAGGAACAAGTTCAGGAAGATATGGGGCACTCTAAGATAATTTGGAACTGGTCACAGAAGGAAGAACTGTCTTAAAATCAAAAGCACTCTCTGAATTAATCCATCCAGGACCAAAGTTCCATGTATCTTGCTTGTCTCAAAGAAAACCATGCTATTGACCATACCCCAGGAGTAATACCATGCACATGGCTATGGTCAATGGAATGGACTTAGCTTTGTTCTGTAACTTTTCTCCAGAGTACCATGGGAAGCAGTGGTAGTTCCAGACATTTCCCATCTTACTCTTCTTAAATTCAAAAAAAGAGCTCTGGTGGATGCAAGAGAATGTAAGAGGTGACTGTTCAGCTTTTTATTTTAGGGGAAAAGGGAATAAGGGCACCTGTCTATATGTTCCACTCACTTTCCCCTATGTCTTTTCTTGGTTGCTGAAGAGGTGGAGCCTCCAACATGTGGTGGAGAACACACCTCTGCATTTCCTGGCAGGGCAGGCAGCTTCCAAAGGATGGTTTGGCATGGCAAGCAATACCTGGGCTGTCTGTTCAGAGACAGGGGGATTACCTGGGGGTTAAAGTGCCCCTAACTCTTATTACCTCTCTTGATTTCTGCTGACATGTCTGAGAAATAAGTTGTGCATAAATAAAAGGTATTGCAGAGACAAAGAATTGTTTTCATCACTGAAGTTTTTGGCTGAAAATGTTTGGATATATGTCCAGTTGGCCTAAATGAGCTCTCTTACTTGCCTGCTTCTCCAGATGCCTAAGTGGCGGCAGCTCCACCCACCATTTGCATTCTGTATGGCTCCCTCCCTGAAAGGAAATTAATGGAAAGTGCTTGAGGCTCAGCATTTCTGAAAAATCAGGCTCAACTATGGATGCTGCAGCCAAACTTTACTGGACTACTTTTTTAAACATATTAGCGTTGGATTTTGCTCAGATTTATTAACATGATGACAAAAATACCTGTGTTATGGGAAAAAAAAAATAAATAAGGACAAAAGCCTCACCACTCCATTGGCTTGATTCATTTTCCTGTAGTTTCTCTTGCAGTCCATCTGGTGAAAGGTGAAGCCAAAATATTTTAGAATTATATTTTCATGGGGAATTCTCTGTTAATTAGTTATCTCTCTCTGCCATGTGTAGCAATGGATGAAATTGGCTACTGTAATTTCATGAAAGGCAGTGTTGGATGGTTTGTTTGTATCAGCATAAACACTTTCTTACACACAGCACTCTAGTGGAACAGGAGTGGTCCAATAACATTTTATTTCAATATAATGAGGACACACAGCTACTGTAGAATTGCAATTTCTTAATTCCTTGTGTCTCAAATTGTGGTCTTATGCTAAATACAGAAGAAAAATCTTATGGACTCTGATTAATTTTTGCATACAGTTTTATAAATACATTTTTGCAGAGTAGAGCTTAGCTTACTAAAGTTACTGCTAGGATATTTTTATTTTTCCAGAATAAAATAGTCTTCTCTGTATTTGTGTTTAAAATGCCAAAGTTCCACATCTTCTAGTGTCATGAACTGCTGCTTGCAGTTCTTTTACTGAAGACATAGCACTATCATACTGTGGAAAAGTGTGTTTTGTAATTGCAATTGAAGTATTTCAGCCTTTTTACCTTTTAATACCACAGAGTACCCTGGGTAGCTAAAGCCTGGCTTGTTTCCAAGGAGTTTTATTACAGAAGAAAAACATGGAACACCATTTTATACACTTTCCATGTTTGGAATTCTTTTTTTCTTGCAAATAATACCCTGTCCTTTCCTAGCAGGGCTTTCCAGCCATAGAGCCCAGTGTAAGTCCTTAAGTGAATGCTTTATTTTGTTTCCTATTTTACCATGGAGAACATCTAAAAGGAAAGCAGGGGCAAGCTGTGGGTCAGGGGTCCATGTCTGCTGACAGCCAGTGATCTGCACAAACCCCAGGGTAAATATCCACTGCTCTCTCCTCTTGTGCTTTGCTGCCGTCACGGGAATGCACCATGGGTTGAGATTAAACTGTAACTGAATAACTCTGATGCGTGGCACAGGAGAATCATGAGAGTGAGTGAAAAGACTTAAGTTGAAGAAATTTGCAAAAGTAGCATTCTTGCTTCTGTATTCAGCTCCTCTCTTAGGGAAAGGAGAAAATGAAGGCCTCATCACACAAAATGCTTTTTCAAAACTATAAATAAAGAGGACGTGAGAAATTCTTACTTCTGGTACTCCCTCCTGGGGAAATAAATGGTCCTACGTCTAAGACCCACAACTTGGCCAATATACACTAGTAGGTCTACAGATGAATACGTATGATGAGAGATTCATTATATCAGAACAGAAATCAACAGTATTACACTGAAAACAAGGGCTAATGGTGCACAGCATGATTTGTACAACTAGTAATTACTTGCTTCAAAGCAAAAGTATTAGACCTTCAGCATAAAAGGGATCTAAATGTACTACTTTCCTTGCTTCCAAGATGCCCTTTGTACATTTTTACACATATGGACTTGAGATGTTAGATTAATAAAAAAAACAGTTTAAACCATGTGGATAACATTTCAAGCAGTGTTTAAGTTGTTGGAAAATGTTCAGAAAACAAAAATAAAATTAAGAATAGTATATCTCCCCAGGTAGATAGAGAAAATACTGACATTGGCATCTGACTATGGCGGCATTTGTAATTTTCATTTAACATGTCCAAAGCCAGCATCAAGGCCTACATGATGAAGAAAGTTTCTCAGAGGATCATGATAAAACCCAGTGGGACAAAACACACTGACTCAGCAGTGGAGAAATCAGGAATATGAAACACTGGGCAGCAGCACAGGAGTTCTAAAAATAGGTGCTTTTAATATTTTAGGAGCCTTCTCTTTTCTGTAGTTTTCTATAAGATACCTAATGTCATGGTCTGGTATAAGTCATCTTTTACAAATCCAAACTCACTGTGTCTGTAGCTGTAAAATACAGAATTAAAAACAAAAAACCACAACATATGTGAATTAAAAATCTAATTAGCTGATATATATGTATGTGTGCAGAATCAGTGAGGCGGACTTCACAAAAAAGTCATGTTAATTATAGGCTTCTGTGATACTCTAGGTGTCAAACAGTATCCAAGATAAAAGGAGATGTGCAAAGAAAACTATAGTAATTGTACGAGGTTTTTCCTCTTACATTTGTCCTTTTTCCTCTGTATTCCTCCATTTTTGCCTGATTTCACCGTAGGATTACCAGAAGAATCACAGCTGTTTGTTTCTATTGTTGCTGGAGTTGTGGGGGGTTTTTTTTGAGTCTGTCTAGCAAGATATAGTATTGTGAGTCCCTGGATGTTAACCAGATGGGTAGCATTAAATAAACCTTGCCTTGCTGTAACATATAAGTGCAGTAAAATTTGAGCAAGTGCTAACAATAAAAAAAAAGAGTTAAAAAAAAAAGAAAAAAGTACATCCCTTGGTTTTTTTAAATGGCTAGACTTTAACTCTTTTCCATTCTTTTTTCTTTCACTTGTTATTACAGTATTTTGTATAAGGTAAGAGCTGGAGCTCTAAAGCAATAAAAAGAGAATTTGTTCCAAGACTTTTTTAAATGTCAAGAAGAAACAAACTAAGGGCATAACCAGAAGTCTTGTCCATTGGTGATGTCCCCTGTGCATTGTCCCTCTGTAGTGATGCGGCTATGCTGTGCTTTTGGAGGCTGACATGCTGCTCCTGAAAAGAAAAGCTACATAAACCAGCTGAATTTAAGTTCTTGTACCAGACACAGACTGTTCAGAGTTTTCTTTGAGTTTTTCACAAACTAGTTATCTGAAAACATATTGGTAGAATTTTTAAATAGCTATCTGGTTGCATGTCAGTAGTCCGCAAATATTCAATATGCTCACTGTGTTGCATACCTATGATGGGTCTAAACTTTTGCAGTGAGCTGATTTTGCTCTCTGATTAGGTGAACATGTAGGTGCTTCTGATGTGATTACTTCCATGTGCAAATTTAAAACTTTGTCTCCTTGCCACTTACTAGGCAACTGCAGATTTCTTTTCATGAAAAATCATGTCAGTAAAATTGAATTACGTAAGTGATTTAGAAATGCCAAAACCATAATTTAAAGATACAAAAGAGCATTCAAAGGCTACACTACCCATCCATCAGTCTATCAATGATGCAGCTGAATTTTGCTCCAGTGTTAGCAAAAGACATAATCTAAACTCTTTGGGTAAATCCTTTAACAAACATTTTTATTTTGGTTTTTTTAGTGTGTTTTGAATTGTAGGGTTTTTTGAAATCACATGACAATTTCCTTAAAGGATGCTGTGAGTGTTAGAGAACAGAGGAATTTGGCTCTGCACAGATATGCCACAGATCTGTATCTTAATAATGAGGTATGATTTGAAATTCAGAGATTCCATACTTTGGGGTCTCACACATCAATGAAATACATTCAGGACTTGCCTTGAACCTTTGCAGTCCTTCAAAAGTATATGCAAGAACAGGAACAGTATAAATATAAGGCTTAATACAGTATAGATACAGGACTTGATCCCACTTCTACTGGGATGACTGTGAGCTTTGGTGGTTTGCAGTGAAGGTAAGTTCATTCACTGCATTAACAATGGCACTGGTTTTGACTTCCATGATGTATAGGCTGAGTCATATACAGTAAAAAAGCACCAAACTAGTCTGGTATTTCTTTTTGCTGCTACTTTCCTCCTAATTTCTCATTTCTCTCTCTCTTTCCCTTGTTCATAATTTTTAAATTTTTTTATATTTTTTAAAAAAAATCCATATAAAAATAAGTATCACCAGTAGGGGGAACAGATGTATTAAAAAACAAATACAAAACATTTTAATTATTGATTTGGATGACAGTTCACTTAAAAAGTTACTGTTTTATTGCTTTAACATGTCTTCAGTGAGAAATATGTCTCAGGGCAAAGCATGATTCTTAGATGTGTAGCTGAGATTGTGGTTTATACTTTTTTCAGAAATAAGAGAATGCCATTTCAGTTCCTGGAAAAGAGTTGTCTTCATAGAGTGATCAGGCTGGAAAGGGGATATTCTGCTCACCACTCCTCCTCCAGCGCTGCTGCCACTGTACTCATCTCCCATAACTGATAACAAAGGAGGTTGTGGAAGAAAGTGGAAGCAAGCCAGAAGGAGAAGGAAAGCTGCTCCCTACTCCCTCCAAACTGATAGCATTCACAGCATCACACAGTATCCCTGCATCTTCTCCAGACCTCAAGAAACACACATCAACTGTGCATCACCTTATGGCACTAACTGGGCAACAATATCCACCCACAAAGAGATGGATCTTCAAAAGCCCAAATGTCAGAAAACAAGAAGTGAGATACATGACATGGCAGACTTCAATTGAGTCAGCCCTTGTAGGTGGACCCCTAAAAGAGCTAAAGAATTTTCCAGGGATTGTGGTCTCACAGCAGTGAACTTTCACCAGACCACTTGGAAAATTAATCCCCTAAATGAAATATTAATCTGCTATTAGTTTTCAAATGACATTCTCCTTAAAACTGATTAAAAGCATGAAGTCAAAATAAAGCAACAGGGAAAATGAGAAACAGGAAATCATCCAGCTACAGTCTGATGCAGAAAGAAGATGAATCCAATAAAGTCTGAAAATGTGTGACTGAAAATTAAGTCTGAAAGCAGTGCCTGAATTTGACCAGAGCATGACAGTAAGAAGGCCATTTGGGAGACCAAAGAAGAGACCTCTGCTTCTATGCTCTTTCAGTGATTTTCTGCATTTTTCTGCTGGCTCTGAATTGATTAGATCCCAGGAATTTAATTTAGAAAGATTACTCTTTTCCTCCATCTCTTGGAATGCATAAGAAATTATTAGCCAATGACCAAATGGAAATAAAATTGCTAATGAATTATTTGGCTATATTCTTTTTCTTACAGTTTTTACTTTTAAAGACATATTAACTCTTGATAAAATAATTTGGAAGAGTACAATTTTTCAATGCTTCAAGACAGAGATAACATGTTGCAAAAGTTCAGTTTTGTGGTTTTTTACAATTTTCAAAAGGCTACTGAGGAGCTGTCGTCATTGGTTCAATTTGCTCCTTAAATGAAACTCTTAAAACTTTAGAGAATCAAGTGCAATATTACTTTGTGTGAGGTACTCTCATGGAAAGAAATCTATAACTGTACTTTAGTGTTCTTGCTCTACACTGTGCTGTATTAGACAGCACCTCCTAAAACAATCTGAGGCATGAATCAGAATAAATGTATTGCTGCGCAGAGAGCACACAGTAGTAGGACTGGAATTTGAGACCCAGATGGCTGCCCTGCCATTTGAATCTGGGGCCATTGCAGCTCCCAACCTTCTGTGCTTTTCTGCCAATTTTTTATGGCACTCTCTGGAGAGCAAACCAGACAAAGGATTCAAGCTATTGTCATTTATTTCTCCACTCATGAGAATCTCCTCCATGCACAATGAGCGAAACACAGAGAATGAGCAGGAAAATCAGTTTAATTACATGAAGAGGCAGTAAGAATGAGAAGAAAATGAGGTCAACTATAGAGTTTAGGATGGATGTTTGGGGAGGGGGAGAGCAGGGAAACCGGAGAGGGAAGAGCAGCCATTGGATTTAGGTGACCTGTCTGACATCCGGTTTCCAAGTTTTTCAAACCCTTTCAGTGTCACTACTATCACAGCAGAAGCTCCACCCTTCAAGCCCTGTAGAAAAGCTTGTGGAGGAAGGCTGAAAGCTCTTTATGTGACACAGGCTGCTTCTCTGTCCTGATGAAGGCCACAGGAGCACGCTCACAGGTTGAAATAAACTTGCGCACCTCATAAAAGGAACCAGTAATGATGCTACCATTTCATGGGATATTACACCATAATGATGATAATCCTTCCATTTACATCTGATCTTCCATAGACTTAGTGAAATTAGCTTCCATGCCACCTAGCAGGGGTAATTTATGACATAAAAGGGGAACCATTGAAAGATAATGTAATGAGTATTTACTGTAGCCTTGATGATATTCATATCACTGGGGCAAAGAAGATGCTGGCTAGTGAGTTTAGGCTGCTGTACTGTGGTACTAGTAATCTGAAATGGGAACTATGTGTGTGTGTGTTGTATATGCCTGTATGTGTATTATATGCAGTACATGTGTGTGTACATCTATGTGTGTATGTGTGTATAATCTCAGTGTGGATTCACTAAAATCCTCTCCAAAATGCTTTGCAAACTCATGCAGTCATTTGTGTTCGTATGTGCTGTGAATTTCTTCTGCCAACCTGAGCTGAAAGAAGCTAGAAAACTCTGCGTATTTTACTTTCAGAGTTAATGGGAATAAAATACCTCAGTGGATGAGTGCAGATGTGTTTGATACAAATAGTCATTTTCCTATTTGCTGCCTCATTGAGCATGATGAATGATTGGAGTCAGAGAAGCAGCGTGATAAATGGCAGCACCTTGGCTCCATTGCATGCCCTATTGATTCTCCTTCTTTATTACTCCTACAACCCAGCTGGTTGCTTTGCCCTCCCCACAAGCCGTTTCTTGGGGGAGGGATTGCTTCCTAGAAGCCAAATTTATGGAGAAGGGGAGGGTGGCGTTTTCTTACCATAGCAAAACCCCATGTTTAGCTTTCGTTAACATTTACAAGTATAGCTTCTGCTTTGCTTAGCTTTGCTTTGTAAAGGATGGATTATTTTTCCCCTCTCCTTTTTTTTTAAGATTGTTTTTGTTTGGCTTTTGCTGTTTTTTCTTTGTGTCAGTCTATTCATCTGGGGGAACATAAGATGCCAGGGTGGGATTACTTTATGTAGCATATTTAATGAAAACTGGAATATTGAAACTGCCACTTTTTAACCAATTGAAATGTGCATTTCAAAATTCCAGTCAAAACAAACATGGTAAACAAAATATCTGCCTGCTATATTCCTGCACAAGGGCAGCTATAAAGCTATTTGCGGATTATTGTCAGAGTAAACTAAATGCCATTTTAAATCTGTGATCAACCATTCCATGTTATCACAATCTTTGTTATTCCACAGATAACATACATCCAAGGTCTGATGCATGTTAGATTAGGTGAACAAATAGTACATAAAAATCTGTGCTGTATTACCATCAGCTTTGTCTAGGATACAGCATGTCAGTCATGTAGTTAATATGTCAAGTGAGAAATGGTAATATTTCTCATATCTGAGACTGAGTCCATTCTTACAGACATTGATGTTTCAAATATTTTTGCTCATGTGTTACAAGTTTTCAGTCACCTTTTCATGGTTTCCCATGTATCTCAAATATCCTTGCAACCTTCTTGTGGTACCATTTGAGACACTATGTGCTACAGTGCCATTAAAAGAACTTTTTATTGGAAGAAAAAAGTAGATCATGTTCAAAGCGCTTTTGCAGGCTAGTGCCATTCATTCCGTGACCTTAGTAGGTGCTCATCAGCTTCTAAATGAAAGTACTTAGCAGTCGTCCTCTAATTGAAATTCTGGCATCCAAAGTCACAAATCTGCAAAACTATGCCATTCAAAGTCAAACATTTTACTTACACTTCACCTTCATTATATTGCTACTCTGGGCAGTAAAGCATTTCAAGGAGTTATGAGGTGGTTGTGTTAAGAAAAAGGCTAATTAAAATGAGTTTTACTATAGTTGAGAAGATGACAGTTTGATACTAAAGAAAATTATATACTTATAGATGGATGATGAATAAAATCTAAGCCCTCCTACCTGACCCCAAATTAAAGTACCAAAAGGGAAAAAAAAAAAGGAAAAGGCAATGATGACAACATTCATGAAACACCTACTACTAAAAGACTTCATTTTAAGCAGAAGAAACCAAAAAAGACCCGTCAGATAGTACAGTAACTTCATCCTTAAAAATGCTACTCATCCATATCAGGACATCAGCAGATTGTTTCAGGCCTAAACCCAACAGAAGATAAACCATGTGTCTAACTTTAAATGTGAGAATAATATGTTAAAATGTGATGGAAATGTCACATGAGAAGAGTCAGGGTTATATTTTTGTGAGTAAGAATCTTAAACTGATGACAATTCTCTCACTCCAGCCTGTATGTTTCTATACATCCACGGATCAGACTAATTAGTTTTTTGGTACTCTTTCTGGCATGCCTGATTGTGGATATGGGGTGCCTCTTGGAGGCATCTTATCATCCACCATTTCACTCTAAATAGTGAAAAAATTTCAAATGCTGTAAATCTGCACCTTATTTGTATTTATTTCAAATGCAATAGATTCAAGAATGGTCGTAATTCTGCTTAAATTCTGCGTTTTCACTGTGGTTCCTGGTTTTAATATTCATGAGATGATTTTGCTTCCCCAGTTTTCAAGTAGCTTAAGATCGTAATGTTATTCAGTGTGTTTTTGTGCACACTGTGGTGTTTATGTTATTTGGATTTAATATTACTTTAACTGGGCATACAGACACAGTACTTCTAGACACAGAGGTGGATACTGGTAGCAGGCCTATGAATCCTCAGCTGGAAGGCTATCACTTACATGACTTGTATGCAGCTTACCCATCACACTATGTAAGTGAACAATTGGCACTGTAAGATTTTTCAGTTGGAAGCTGCCCATCTCCATCACTGATGTGGGCTCTGGCACATAATCAAAATTTCAGAGAGAGGCAGAAAATGCAAGAATTGAAAGAGCCAGTAGAAAATGAGAAAGCCTCATAACAACAGAAAGAGCACTATGAAATTCTCTTAATCATTTTTATAATAAAATATAAACAAGCATATAGATTTAAAAACCTTAACATTTCTGTCTTTTGTAAATTGAGACCATTGCACTGTTTTGCATTAAAAGATGTTATCCGTCCAAAAGAGCAAGCATGGTCTTATGCAACTAATATCTGCTAAAATGTACCTGACTGCATTGGAAATGTTGCAGTTGATTGGTATAGCAGAGAATAATGAACCGCTGCACCCCATTGAAATGTAATTACACAGCACTCTTGTTCTTAAACCTATAAGGTGAAAGAAAGATGAATAGTGAAAGTAAAAATCGCTGACCCTTCAAAGTTTAATTTACGTTATGCATTCCCTCGCCTTTCTGATAGGTTTTAGAAAGGTCATAATTTAGGGTATTTTGCAGTTGATAAATGATCTGTATGTTTGTGTTCACATGCACCGATTGATTTGTTATAGCCAAAATATTGTTTCTATAACAACCTGCAGGTCCTTAACTAGGCAAACAGCAGATGAACAGGAATCCAAGTAGAAGTGAAAGAGGAGGAGGAAGATAAGGAGGAAGTAAAAGAAGGGGAAGAAGTGGTTTTATGGGGACAGTGGAAAGTGTGGAAGTGAAGTGGGTGGCAGCAAGTTGCTTGGTTCCGTCCTTGCCCTTCTGTGCTCCTACTGATTTTCCTCCCCCGAGGCTCCTCTGCCCTCCAGGGCGTTGTGGCAGCAGACAATGAAGTCTTTGCAACTCAGATTGCTCGCACCGTGCAAAGGGCTGTTGGGGCAATTTTCCCGCCTTTCCAGCCTTGGATGAGGCTCTTGTTTCCGGGCCCAGTTGATGCATTATGCATCAGGGCTGCCGGCAACTGACAGCCCCTCAGCCAGCATCTACTTGAAAAGCAATGGTGCTAATCAAAGTCGACACATTTGAATGTCCAGACACACACAAAGAGAAATTTACTAATCAAAAAGTGTATTTCCTAGGGCTGTCTCCAGAGAAATCCGCAGGAAGAAATTGGAATAATTTATTAGCTTACAAGTTTTCGTTGACAGTTAGCCCAAGGCTATTTATCTCTGTAATAGAGAACGTCTCCAATGTGGCAAAATTGACCAAATCAAACAGCTTTGATCAGAAAATGAATCTGGCAAGGCTGTCTGTCTGTGGGTCCCAGGGGAAAGGTGGGAAACAAACAAAAAGATTTAACAAGTGGTCAATAGGAGAAAGAGAGAGAGAGAATTTGCAGCCTGGAAAGTCAGAAGCCTGTAAAACCACAAAAACACACAAACACTGAAATGAATTACAGGAGAAATAAATTATGTCTCACATCTTAACATTTAACATTGTACTTGTGCATAATTGGGGCTATGCAGCCCACTGTGATTCTTGAGTTAAGGGGATGAAAAATAGCTGCAGGAAAGGGGAGTTGTTTCCACTTCTTAAAAGAAAACAAAATACAGAGAATTCCACATCTTCACAAGAACACTGGTACTTTCACTGCAGTTTGCACTTACTCTCCATTAGAAATACCTGCTTCGGCACAAAGGCTCAGAGTGCCTCAGATCAGTATGTTGAAAGCCATCACAAAACCAACACCAAATTCTGTTTCAGGGAATCAGAATGTGTTTCAGCTGTTTCACTACACATTTCAGCCATTGATTTAACCATCTTCCTGTTGATGAGTAAGACTTTTAAAATGAAAAATAATAAAATGTATGAACTCTTAGGGATAAAATTAAAACAAGTATAGAGCTTTTATTTATGTAATAAACTAGACACGCCTTCTTTTGTAAAGAAAATTTTTACCTATCAAAGATCGTCCCATTGCAGAAAATAAAGAGGAAAAGGTTCAGGAGAGCAATCAGAAGCTTTTGCACTGACACAGTTCTACTTTTATATTACTAGTAGTCTCTGTTTCTAGTAATCCATGTGAAATATCAGACAATAATACCTATGAGTGAAAAACTTCATTATTTTTGGAATTAAAGTGCTTTGTGATAATTAGATATAGATGCCTCAGATGGTAATTTCATTATTATATTATATTCTCAATGCCTCACAGAGAACAGACCAAAGGGCTCCATGCTGGTTCCCTTTTTTAGGAATTGCAATATTTCTTCCCCAGTAGGAAATGGATTTATTTATTCAGATTCTTGTGCTACTGTCTTTAAGCAGAAAAAGGCAGAAATAATGTCTTTCTCTTCTAATAAAAGATTCAGCTTATGTGAAAGAAGCAAAAGTGCAAGCCATATTAACTTAATAACAAAGGATCAGCAATTTTATTTTGCTTATATTGGTGAATTGAATAAGCAACCTGCAAAGAGAAGCACTCAAACAAGTTGAGATTGAAAGTACTCCAGAAAGCAACCAGGCAGCCTAGTCAGATACGCAGCAGGAAATGGAAAGGTTACTTTCTCACATCTTTTTAGGCCATTTTATGGGACCGTAAGTCCTAACCCCTGATCTATATTGTTATGTACACTTAGAGAGATGAGTAGGGAATAGTCTGAGAATTTATTTAGCACTATATGAGGTGATAAATTTATCAATTTGAGGAGAAGAGAGAGAGACTAGCTTCTTGAATGTTGTTCATCAAATTAATTTTTAAATGGTTTTGTATTTTTACATGAAATCTTCAATACAAGCTGGTTTTGTACTTGGAAAAATGGAAAGTCAAGTAAATGATAGTCCGAAGATGACTGGCACTGTAAAATGTATGCTTTGGTATCACTGGGCTGGACCATGAACCCCTTCATTATTTCTTAGATGTTTCTGAGGCAAGGAGCACTTTTCATGTATTAAGAAATTGGCAGTATTTTATATTGGTGTTTTAGTTTGTTCCTATAACAGACTAAAACAACATAAAAATGGATTGATTATAGTTTGTACATAACAGATAGAAGTTCAGCATTTTCATGGCCTGGCAATTCAAGAGGCAAAATGGTCTGAGTAATAAAGCAAAAAAAAACATGTTTCCAATCCCTCCTCTTCCACCGGCTTACTGTTTTACAGTTTACTATTTTGTAGGACCCAAGAAACATGAATATTTCTGCTGCAGAATTTTCATCATTACGTCTGCATTCAATATGCTCTTTGTACACTTAGCTTCTCCTGTGAGATTTGGTTTTCTATCTCAATGTGTCATCCCTGAATTTGCAAATCTTTTAAAAAGGTTTTCCCTTTGCAAGTCTTCATGTGAATGTTCTTTTTTGTAAAAGAGAACCTCATACTTTGCTTTTTCTTTAAAAGGCTATAAGTGCTTTATATAAGAAATATAACACCGGCCTTCACTCAGCCCCACCTAGGAAACAAGACTTTTTCCACTGACTTTAGTAAAGTTTAAATCGAGACCTATAAGTGCTAAGCTTTATTTTACAAACTGCATTCAAGATGGTGGAAGTATTCTTCATATTTACATGGTAGGATGGATCCTGATGAAAGACAGGGATGAGGCTTATTTGACGAACTGCAGATAACTGCCTCTGCTCTGGAGAAGCAGGCGTGTTTTCTAGGTTTGAGTCATTGTAAAGCAACAGTCTAAAAGAGGTTGGATGAACTGTAAAACAGCCTGCGTTAACCAGTAACCAAGTAGTAGATCTAGAAAGTTAAGCAAGTCCAACAGAGCGGAAATTACTTATTATGGGATCAATATGGAGTCTGCTGATGATAATTGTGTTTGCTTCCATACTTCCAGTGAGTAGTTAATGTAAGACTAGATAGAATGGGATCACATCTTTAATAATCCAGTAGTCAGGGTCCTGAAAGGTCTTGTTTTTTTATTTACAGTGTATTCAAAGATCTTTGAGACAGCCCTGAAAGTCACCTTACAGACTTGGGGTGTCTTGGGCTTATCCATTGCACAGAAATGGAGGCTGAAGGGTTATTGCTCTGTAGAGCTTCCTGATCTGTAGAAGTGGGGAGGAAGGTGCACATCTCCTCTCCCTGATGATAGGATGCATGGAAATATTCAAAACTGCACCAGGGCAGGTTCAGACTGGACATTAGGAAGCATTTCTTTTCTGATAGATGGTCAAACACTGAAATGTCATTCTTAAGAGAGGTGATACCCCAAGCCTGTTGCTGTTCGAGAGGCATTTAGATAACGCCATTAGTAACATGATTTAACTTCCTCTCAGCCCTGAAGAGGCCAGGCAACTAGACTAGATGATTGATATAGGTCCCTTCAAACTGAAACGCTGATTTCTAATTCTAATTCTAATTCTAATTCTAATTCTAATTCTAATTCTAATTCTAATTCTAATTCTAATTCTAATTCTATTCCATTCCATTTTATAGATACTGATACATAAAACCATAAAGCAGCAAGACTCTTGTAAGACTTTCAGTTTAATTTCTGAGTGCTATGCAAGATGTTAAAGATAATCTTTGCAACCCAGGATGATATGACGGTCTGCATGAGGAATGATGTGATCCTCAAACCTTCAGATATCAAGTCTTCACTTTTTTGCTCCTCTTTTTTTTTTCTGGATAAATATCATCACTGACCTCCCACAAATTTCTTTAAATGAAATTGCTGAAATGCACTGCACTGAGGAAGAGAGAAACTAAAGGAAAAAAAGATGCAAAACGAAAACCCAAACCAATCAACTAAAATAAAAGGAAACAATCAAGCATTTAGACTGTCTAGAAACAGTTAAGAAACTTTAAAATGGGGAATGTGAATTAAAGAAAAATTGGCAGCTTTCTCTCTTTCTTCCATTTACATCAAATTTTTGCCAGAAACAACCTCTTCTATATAGTCACGTTTGTAATGATACTAATAACTGCACAGTAAAAAAAACCTGCAAGAAGTAGAATATTTGTTCTCTGCCACTGCTGGCATCCCTCTCCAACCCAAAATTTACCTGACATGTTCATCTGTGCTTTTCTGATGGAAGGGACATGGCCAGGACAGTAGCGTAAACTTCAATGTTTTTAACCTGCAAAAACCTATTGACTATGTTTTCTTTCTTGTCAGAACAGAAATGCTCATTGTCAGATGATGCCCCTTTGCCCCCTATTTATGGTGACATGAACTGTACTACTCCTTCTTCTATTGTCTTGTGGGCTGAAAGGATGGGAAAATTGTCTATGGGTCAAAGTGTCTTCTTCCGCGGCATCAGAAATTGGTTTTTCTTTTTAACCTGCCTGTTTGGAGCTTGGTGTTCCCTTTATTTTGCAAATCAGTGTTTTCTTGGCAACATTGTATTTAGATCTTGTTTATTAATATTATACTTCCCACTATCTACCCCAAAGCGAGAGGCGAGGTACACTACATCCTCATCAGGATGTCCTTGGTGCTATGTCTTAGGCTCTGCTGCACATCAAAAAGGGACTTTGAAAACTTGAGCTGGGCAAGGCTGGATGATATGGAAAAGGGTGGGTGTTCTAGGATTAGTAGGGACATGCATGGCTTTAATATAATTTTTGTTCTAATTTAGTTTGCTTTATTATATTATTTTATTGAAGCTGTTTCTTGTCAGGACTCAGTTTTTACTAGTTTTGAACAACTATCAGTTTCTCCCATTGTGACTTTACACAGCAATATGATCTGGATAAATTGGTAAGTTATGGTGAATGTCTTAATTTTTATTTTGATCTGATCCACCTGGTACTGAAAGGCTTTTAATAGAACATGGTCCCATATTGCTCTAAAACAATAATGCAGTTCTGAAGAAAAGCAACCTTATGGTTTTCTCTGCATTATCAGAATCTGGTTGGTGACTCAGTCCTAGTATAATTTGGTTCTTTGAGGTCACTGTTGATTTAATTTAGACATATGGTCTCACCCTATTTTAAAATAAACTTTAATATGTATTGTTTTCACATGAGCAAGACTTCTTCTCTGAGGTTTGTCATGTACTTCTGGCAGCAGATGCTTTCCTGGCAGCTTCTTTCTCAGACCTTTGGTCATTATCCTGCAATGTCACCCAGCGAACTATCACCATAGGCAGAAAATCACTCATGAATCATGACTTCAGTGCATCTCTAGGACCTCAGATCTGCTCTGACCTTAACCACTCTCTTCAATGCCATTAAATAAATTAAATGTTTAAATTACCTATATTAGCTTTAATTGTATAATTACAGAGTCAACGAGAAATAAATCTGTAAAGGGGAAAGTCTAATCTAACAAAAGACTTGCCCTCACTTCAAAGTGGAAGAACATGCCAGTGGAAATGATAGAGGCTTCTTTAGGGAATTAGCTTATGTCAAGGTTTCATCTACTGTAATCATATGATATCAACAATACCAGATCTTTTAGGTGAAGGCAAATGTCCTCATGTAATTTCAATGTTTTATCTATTTACTACTTATCATTATGCCATATCCAGGAGAAAACGGTGCACGGAGATAAGGATGTAGTGAAAGCCTTCCTCTGAGATGTACACAGATTCCAGGCAGAGGTCAGGTGACGAGAACAAATAAAAATTCTAGCACTAGTAAAAATATCTTAAAATAAATCTGAATTGCTTCAACATGAAGAGTGGAATTAGAAGTTTAACTTAATGTAGTTAAATTTAATAAAGTTTGATGAATTCAAATTTAAGTTAAACTATGCTCTTTTGCAATGTCAACAGCTGTCTCCCATATCTCCATCTCCCTGTAAACTGTTCCTGTGAATAAAGGTGTTGGGAAGATTGATATTGCCTAGGGATTAAATTACAGGGGACTGAATATCAGCTCAAGACTAGATCTTATTATTTCCCTTTTTATAGGGCTCTAGGTGCAGGCACATCCCAGGGAGTGATGAGGAAATTGTGCATCAGCAAAGGCAACCTGCAGGAGATACTAGGAGCTCAGTCCTTTGCCTTTTTCATTTCTCTTCTGCAGTTCAAGACCACCTTACAGGATGGATAGGAGCTGTTGGAGCTCTGGACAGACAGCAGAGCAGAGGACCAAGCAGATGAGAATGATGTGTCTTGTGAGAGCTGGCAGCAATACCTTTGTATTTTCCAAACAGTATTTGTCTTCAGTTTTCTTCCATTACACTGGGGACTGACTGCAGCTGGCCTCCATATCTGAGTGGTTAATAGGGATGATTTACACTGTTTATTTCTGTCAGGAGTCCATCAAGCATACTTTATTTTGTCTCTGGTAAGTCCCCAATTTGTTACTCTGTAGTCTGCTTCCCCAGACACATCAATTCCATAAAAAGAAAAACATCATTACAACTTATTGCCAAATTAGTAATTTACAAAGGAAAGAAGTACATTTATTCTTAACACCTACTATCAGTTAACTCTGCTTATGTTTGCATTACCTTTTCATTGGTGAAATATATGTGAAAAAAGTGTGTAATGTACAACTCATGCTGATTACAGTGATTTTTGACTTAAAAGTTGCTATGTGGGATTCTGTAGCTTGGTTTGACAATTGTTTTAAATAAAAAATATGTTAGGGAGGTAAAAAGGCTTTCTTCCCTTCTTTATGAAGTCTTTTCACCTTTAGGTAAAATTTCTTATGGAAGGGTTTCTAACTTTCTGTTAGTTCTGCTGTAGATTTTTGTTGATTGTTCTTCCTAGTGCTGTGTTACCATCCTCCAGGAAGAGTGGGAGAAACATCTCCCACAGAGAAAGAGGGGAGAAGAGCTACCTCTGGCACCTAAAAAGCTAGGAATTACGATAGCCAAGACACCCTGTAGCATGAAGGGACAAGAAACTTTGTCATCTCCCCACACCCAGCAGCTCCTGGGAATTAGGATCAGAGTTTTATAAAGACAAACTGTCATTGCATCACATATACTGAAAAACAAATTGCAGGGAAGCTGGGCTATAAATTGATTCTCTTTGATTAAATTCTCATCTCAGTGTGCTGGAATAGTGTGGAAGATCCAAAGGATCCTGTTGCATGACATGTCTACATAAATCCAAGGATTTATGTCAGTGCTTTATGGAGCACCTTGGTAGAATCCATTTTTTTCCTCTATTTGAATATAAAACTATGGTTGATTTTAAAAGAAAATATTAGTTAAAACCTCATTTAAGACTCAGGATCAGTAGGGTATATCATTAGGCTCACAAAAGTCTTCCCAATGTCCAGAGTCATCTTTTTAGCAAATAAGATTATAAATGGAATAAGGAGATATTATAAAAAGAACCCAAAAAACTTAGACCTCATTAAATTTTTCCAGATAATTTAAATGACCTATATGCAAAGGTTTGGTAAATGTTTGAGATACTGTAAGGACATACAGGAGAGCTCACCGAAAGAATCTCTTCTCACTTACATTCAACTGCCATGCCCAGGCATGGCCAAACAACCAAAATAAAACACACATATATCTGAAGCCTGCAATAAAGAATGCGTAAGAGATCTCCAAGTGAGCTCTGATGTAAACCAGATGCACACAACATCTCAAAGCTCTACTGCTATAGGGGTGGGGTAATACAGCCTTCAGGAGATGAAGCAAAGCTGTGCCTTCACACAATATTCCATGTTGAGCATGGCATTGATCCTCATGGAGTCTCTTGGCTCAAACATAGCCTGGCCAAGGTGAAGATATAAGTTGTATTTTTTCATACCAAAGTTGTATTTGTTGCAATTGTTTTCAATTGCAAAACTGGAAGATACTGATAGGTATCAATACCAGCAGGGCTTTTTCAGAGCTCTATCCCATGCTTCCCCACTTCACATGATGATAGATACTTTCCATCCATCCTCATATTGCACTGTGACATTTTGTTGTGCTGGGATGGCAACAAAAAAGCTTGACAATGTTGAATCTGCTAATGGATGAGTTGATGTTCCACCATACTGACCAACATTATACAGCTCTGTTTATTTTTATCTAGAATTTTTGGTAGAATTAATATGCTATCTAGACTGCATGTTTCCCAAAGAGTCTGTGCTTCTGCTTTTGAACAGCTTCTTGCACAATGGAGTCCTAGGCTGCTTTTTTTATTTCAGATGCTATGTTATTACAAGAAGTGCAGATATTGTGTTGTTACAAAGAATGAGTAGTAAGAATAGTGAATAGATTTAAATGAAAAATACCTGAAAGCAAAATGAAAGTATTCTAAAAAGCTGAAGGAACAGATGCTAACATGGTGGGATTGACTAAATGTAACCAATAGGGGATGATTACTTTGTATTTTTAGCAAGGCACATTTGTCATGAATGTTTTGAGGATAGTTTACTACCTTTGTAGGAGATGGAAAATAATGAATATCAATACTAGCAAGACTTTATAAAAAAAAGACTTCTTTATTTTTTTTACGGGAAAAATACTGATTTCACTGCAATTAAAAAAAACCAACCAGAATGCTTGAACATTTAAGGTTCTAAAAAGATACAGGATTAAAAAAAAGCAATGCTGTCCTCAGTCTCTCACACATTCAAATGTTCTGGAATATACCTAGCTTCTCAAGAAAATAGCAGTCTCAAGTGAACTGTGAATACTTGCTTATTTTAAAAGGTAGACTTCAGCATTTTGTCTGAAAGAATTAGCTAAATATCAGTTACTGAGGATCAGAACATCCACGGATATTTTTTGCTCATTTGTATGTCTGGTGGTGGTGAAACAATTAGTGAAGGCAAAGGTTGCTCTTCTAGAAAAAATTACTTGCTGCATTAATTTTGCTATGTTTTTGCACGACAAAGAGCATCCTTTATTGTGTATTGTGCTTTTGTGCTTTGAGCTGTGTTGCAAGTAAAACTTTTTGCAGTTTTTGAAGGTTCAATTAAGTCTGAAGCAAACGTCATTTCAGAAGACCTCTAACTTGCATGATTGCTCACTCACCTGATCACCAAAGGATTTCTTGGTGCTGGAAACTTCACAAGGGGTAGATTCTCCAACTCAAATTTGCTTTTCCTGAATAAGTTTAGTAATGAATTAGACTCAGATAAGGAGAATTTTTTGCATTCTGTAGAGAGGTTCTTTGAATAGGAAAAGGATGGAGAACAGGGATTTCCACAGACAAGTAATAGATGATCACTTAAAGCAACAAAGCTGAATGTATGAATGTATAAATGAGTGCCCATGTGAGAAGTCCATGAGTGAAAGATGAAGAGACAGGGAGAATGAGATGGTCTATTGAGGAGAGTAAACTAAATTTATGATGTGCACATATCAAAACTCCACTAGGAAAACCACCTTGATTTTCCCCCTTTTTTGTTTTTCTAAATTGCTTAACACTGAATATTGCCGCTTTCAAATCTGTGAAAATTTGGCTGACTGACAAAAATATGCTGGAAGACTTTGTTAGAGCCAGTGCTATTTCTGGCTAATAGCTGTTCTGTGGAAGTCCACCACGCAACCAATCCAAAATTCAAATCTATCTCCAAAAGGCCACTTCAGCGTTACAAAATGGAAGACCTGAATAGGTTATGATGCGCATACAGAGCACTGCAGAGAAATGCTTATATGAAATTTTGTATCCAATTAATATTCTCAGAAAGTTATGAATCATTTTAGATAAATTAATTTTGTAATTCTCTAAGAAAGAGAACTTAAAAAGAGATAACATTGAGAAGAGATGCTGCCACTCATGTTCTCTTCACAAACCTTTCTGGAAGATTTAAAAAATAGATGCTAGGATTCTGAATTTTGGAACAATCTGTATCTACTTCTGAAAATCTGGGCCAAAGTGTTTTCTTAAAAGTCAATTACCTTCACCAATACAAGAGGTACTTGGTATTGTAGTGTTTTTATGCAGCATTACTGACAAAGACACAGTATTCTAAGTGGTTACTGTATTTTTTGGCCCTGTGGAGCAGCAAATCTTACTCCCAACCCAAAAATTTCATTATACAGAAGCAAATTTTTCCATCATCTGCCCCAGGACCTCTCTGCTTTATAGTATTCAAATGTCTAGCCTATTTTTCCATTAATATTTAACTTTTTTAAAGAATGGACCTGTCTGCAAATTGAAAAAGGAAAGAATAAATGGCCCTTGTGCTAAGACACTCTGCTGGATTGTACCACATCCTATCCATATGGTATGGGCTCCAAAGCAGTGGCATGATGTGATCATCCCAGTGTTGACGTAAGTTTCCTGGGCAAGTTAAAAGTGTATAAACTACAAATGCAAAGAACACCATTTATAACAGTGATGAGGAGCCTGGTGAAATTTTAAAACCCTTGGTCAAAAAATAAATGAGATAAACTACTTCTTTCTGTGTTGAGCCTTCATTAGAGGCTTCATCCAAGTTTCAAGGAGAAGCAGCCTCTAACTTGACTATCTTTCTTTACTGAGATAAATGTGGACATTAGTATTTCGCCACTTACACTTGCATCATACAAGAGTTAAAATGCTACTTCATCAATCCAGACTTCTGGACATCAAGACAGACACAAAAATCCACATGGAAACCATCGCCACTCATCAATGGGAAACAAATTCTCTGTGGTTTGTTTATCTCACTTTTGTGCCTTCTGTAGTAATATCAGACTGACACATGCTAATATATAATTTTTAAAGAGGGACAAGTGAGAGAAACTGTCAGCCTGTGTCTAGTAAACATTGGTCAGTAATGACCACTGGTTAATGGTCAAACTTTTTCAGGTTTTTTTGCAGGTTTCTGCAAAACTTCCTTGATCTTTTTGCAGGAAGGCAAGAACTGTGCTGCACTGATGTACTGTAGTCCCACAGTCCATCAGTTCAAGCACAAGGAAAAATGGTGAAAGACCCAGATGGATTAAACCAGAAAGCCAAATATGAAAGAAGAGACATTTCTGAAGTTCACTTATCTTACTCAATACACTTTGCTTTGCAGAAGTAGCCTATATGTCCTTGCTGGGGTAAACATACAGCTGAATAAATAAGGGGTTTTTTATGCATACTTGCCTGTTTTATTCACTTATTACCTTTCTTCATCTTGTTTGTGTTCAAAATTGTTTGCTGTATGCTTTTACAGGAAAGATGACAATAAATCTATTTGGTTCATAGACTGAAAGTAATAATTAAAGACAACATAATGATTTTCAGTACACAGACTGTCCTGGGTACTCTCTGAGAAATATTTGGTTTAAGTTAGGAGAATAAACCTGTCTTTGAAGAGCAACAGTGAGAAGGAAAGTGTCCTTAACTTAGGAGAGATTTTATTTAAACAAATAAGGAAGAAATATAAATTCAAAGAAAAATATTAAGTTGATGAAGACATGTTGAAACAAGAATTTGCCAATAGCTGAAACACTAGTGTCTAGATTTGATAACTATTGAGATATAAGGAAACCTGCTTGTGCTATAGAGCCAGGAATTAGACTACCTGATTCCTTCTGAATCTAATATCTAAATATATATTAAGAAGTATCAGGGCTCTATGAAAATATAATATATAATATAATAAGATAATGGAACACTTTTGGGTGGTTTTGGCAAAAAGATTGTTCATTAATGTTATTGATTTACACCAGAAGACATCTGATGTGAGGTTCATAATCAAAATGTTACAAACACTTCAGCATATGGATCCTTCACATCCACTTCATTGCCAGTTTTATGTAATGAGGAATTATTAATAATACATGAAATACTAAATTGATGTAATCACCAAAAAAAGTAATATGACATCCACTGTGCAAAGATTATATAATCCCAGGTGTCTTTGTTTTATTTTAAACAAATAATATAGCTCAAATTTGTCTTTCAAAACTATTGACTCTACAAAGTAGTACTAATATTTTTTATAACTGTCTTTAAAGGTAAAACTATTAATCAGATATTCTTTTTTTTCCTCATCCTTAATATCCCTTATTAACACCCAGTTATGACAAAAAATTTGACAAATAATCATGAACAAACTGCCTTACAGTTTTGTGGTTCAAGTCCTGCTATGAAATAAATCTCTGTATGCTGATTTTTTGATTATGTAGGCAGATACCAACATCCTGTTCAGATAGGTGAGAAAAAGGGACCAAATTTGTCTCTTTCCTAGCTGCAGTTTAATAATTATGGAATATTGTGATAGTGGGACAAAAGATCTTTTATCTCCAGCACACCAATAAAAATCTTCCCTAAGTTTGCACTTACTGAAAGTCAATAGCCTATTGGTACGAGAAATGTACTCTTTGAGGACAAACGTCCACAACACAGTTATCACCTCTGTTGCCACACAGAACAGATTGAGCAGGCATGGAGAATGTCAGGCACCTCCCCAGGTAATCCTTGTCACGGCAGGATCAGCGCACTCTGATGTGGGGACCAGTGAAGTGTGCAAGGCTGCTCATTCTCTGGGAGCCCTGTCTAGTCTATGACTTCATTTTCCTGAGTCACTATTCTGACACATCTCATGGGCAACATCTTCAGTGAGAGAAAAGAGCCAATATGAGTTTTACTTAAACTGGTGTTACTCAAGAGAAACTCTATTGAAGCCATTGACTTTCCACAAAAAAAGCATAAAAGCAAAAGTTAAACTGAAGCTACTAATGAACAACAAAATAAGAAGCAAAGTCTTCAGTTTAAGTTTACTTCACTCCAGTTTTAAGTGGGAAAAAAAGGAATTGAAATTCTCTGGTTCACCTGATCTGGGAGTGGGAATTGTGAGATTTAAACTTTGATGCATAAAACTCATTGTGTGCACTTGTCCAACTAAAAAATAATTAGCAAACCAGAATTACTACATGTGCTTTTAGCTCTTCTGCTCTTTTTTTCATAAAGCTTGTATCAGTGATAAACTCTGGTTTAAATGGAAAGGATAAAGATTTGTATATCTACTGGAAGGAGGCATTTTCCAAACTTCATCTTAAGAAACTAGATGACAAACATGAAAATGTAAATTGAAGGTCAATTTTATTTCAATTTTAGGTGGAAACCGATTTCAAAAGTTCAGAAGCTTTGGATAAAGGAGACCTCACTTTGTGCCTAAGGAATGCTCCAATCCAGACTTTACTCAGACCAATCAGTGAGTCTTCACAGGGCAACAGTGTTATGCAGAAAAATCTAGGACTGGAGTATATTATTTCATGCTTCCTTGAACTATTTTTAAATGAAATCTTACAATAAAATATGAGTTTTAGTACTTCCAATAAAATACTGAAATGAGATCTGAGTACCTCGTTTCTAATTTTCTCTCTGGAAGAATCTATATAGAAGTAAACTTTATTCAGCAGCAAATACAACACAGCCCTTAGAGAGACCATGCATATGCATTTCATAAAGGAGATCAAATTCATTATTTATACGTCCCACTACAACAAAGTAAGGAATTTTTCAGGCTACGTAAAAAGTCTGTGCACTTTGGGTGATATAATTTTAATGCTAGTACATATGCTATGATTTGATAAATTGCAATAATTACTATGTGCATTGTATTCTTCCCTTCTTGTTTTCACATTTGCAGATTTTTCTCTGGGAGGCTTACTAATGGTTTGTGTTTTAACCAATTTAATACCTCTTTTCTTTAAGCATTTAGAAGCATTTGTTTATATAAAGAAAATGCTGTTAGACAGAAAAAAGGATCTATTTTAATATTTTAAAAATCAGCAAAATAGTATTGCAGAAAAACAAACATTACATATTGTGAGAAATTATACAACAGGGTATCTTATTTCATACAAAATGTATTGAGCAATGGCAATCATTTTATGCAAATGTTTATCTTTTTATTTGATCACTAAGCAAGTGAGAGTTCCATTCATCTTCATTTTTGCATTTTTAAGTCCATATTACTTAGTTCACACTTGAAAATGAAGCTGAATGTTCATAATTTTCCTTTGTGTATTGTGAAAGTGAAAGGAAAAATATTTCTCTCTCTTTTTTGATTTTGTTTTTCTTCTGCTTCTGACTTTCTGTATAGTAAAGGAAGCATGATGATATCCAAGAAGATAACTTGTAATATACAACAAAAGTAGCAGTAGAAGATGGCTATATGTTCCTCTTACCCTCATGAAAGAAAAGAAGACTCAGAACAGGAAACTCTTTTTCAGATGTGCTTTGCTTCCTGGTAGACTAGAATTAAAATTAACATTACTTATTTTGTAGCACTCTTTTCCTTTCTAAATCCTCTGTCCTTAGCTGTAAGATTTGTATTCTAATGGAAATCGGAGTAGGATTCTCTTGCTTATATTAAATAGTCTCTTCAATGCTTAGAAGTGCCACTGAAATAAAACAACAACCCATACCAATTTCTGAAACTGCAATCCAGTAAATTTCCTACCATCTTTTTTAATCTTAAATACAATTCTATAGAATACAGTATTAGAGCGCATGAGATAAAAAATATACGCACTAACAAACATAGTTAAATGCTGTGCATTTCACCCGGATCACCAAGAAAAAATTTCTAAGATTTCTAAGAGAGGAAGTAGGCACAATTTTCTAGAAGTGTAACCTGTAATAAGTATAGTAGGACATATATACAGTAGCAAGAATTAGTGATCCAGTCCTGATCCTATCAAGCAATCTCAAATATTGTTTAAGTTCATGGGAGCCTTTGGTGCTTGAATCTTTATGAAACATGCCCTAGACAACAAGCTAAGAATTTAATCTCATAAGAAACCAGAAACAGTGGGTATTGGCCTCACAGAAATGACAAGATCACTGTGAGATTTTTCACATCAGTGCTGGTGAACATTTGCTGAAAATTATCTGCAGGTGCTGCCTTTATTTCTCTTTGTAAGCTGTCCACAAAGAGATAGTAACATTGTAAAATTCTCAGCACTACTTCTTATTCAAAATTAGTCACACACTTCTCCAGTGAATTTTCTCTTCAAAATCTGCTTTTGGTGAATATTTGAGCTAGCATTCACTTTTTCATGAGTTATTCATACTAATAAAGCTTGAGCACTCAAGTGTTCCTGGAAAGCAAATGTGAAAGCATTGCAAACATGGTCTAATTGAAATCCACTTTCCACTTTGAGTAAATATTCACAGAACATTTTTCCTACTATTTACTTTGCTATAGTTGACATTATGGGCTAAAATCTCACTGATGTGCACTAAAGAAAGACGTCAGAGCAGAACCCTCTTCAATAATGCAGGTGCAGTATTCCCAAAAGAGGCAGGTCTCTTGAACAGGCATAGCATGATTTAAACTGCTCTATACTTTCATTTCGTTCAGAGGACAGCCTTAAAGGAGACTGTTCAACAGCTAAGTGAACTCTCTTTGTTGTTTCAACCACACATCAAAATAAAAGAACCCCTGTTGTACCTCTCTCTAAGCTCCCCTTCAGTATTAATCAAAAAAGTTATTCATCTAACTTCTTTCATAATTACCAGTGATCAATTTATTGCTAGTGTTAAGATAAGCTTCCTCAGAACACATATTTGCTGCTGACAGGTGAGGACACAATACAAGGAGCGACTAGTGGTGTAAGTTGTCTTATATTTACAGTAAGTAGAGAGATAGATAGATAGATAGATAGATAGATAGATAGATAGATAGATAGATGGATAGATGGATAGATGGATGAAGCTACTCCCCCTGAAACATCTTGCTCTACAGAAATATCCAAAAATCTTCAGTCCAATCCATCCAACCTTCCTATACAGGAACATGATGAGGTTCATAGAACAACAGGAGCCTCCAGAGAGCAATTCTGATCTTGGTTGACCAGAACTGCTTTCTGGATGTGACCCTATTTCCCCATGAAGGAGAAAGAGACCTTACAGTGACATAATGCCCAATGGTTGTGCCTCAGAAAAGTATTGGTGCTGGGGAGAAAAATTCAGATCCTGTTGTCTCCAGTGTCAATGTGTAAGAATGTCCAAGTCCTGCTATCAAACTCCCTTGTAAAATTATCATCTTTGCATCTACCTTGAGATGTACTAGTCTAGTGAGAATCCCATTCATGCTGGCAATTCCCTGCTACTTTGATTGCCTTTTAAGCTCATCTCCTCTTATTTACTCATTCATTACAGACCGTTAAGTGAAGCATTGAGAAGGATAGGAGATATTCCATCTCCCACAGAACTCTCAGAGGAAGAAAACTTCAATAAGGTTTGTTACAAGCTGTGTTTATGTTTATCACTGTGAAAGCTGCATTGCTAATGTCACAGATCCTATTGACAGTTTTTGGGGGATTTTGTTTTAAACCTAGTGAACACCATCTTTCCATAGCTTTGTGCATGACCCCTCTGGGTCACAGTTCAGCCATTTAGATGACTGTTCTTATGTCTCTCCAGGTTTGTACTCCCGGTTCATACCACACAAAATTTGAAGCCACTGGCTGATAGGAAACAAATAAAATATAATTTCCCCATAATCCTCAACATAATACACAACCTTTGCATACAAAACAGATAATTGTAATAGATGCAATTCACCTTTGTGGTTGTACAGATTTGTAGCTACCAAAGCTTTTTTATTGGTACACATATCCTGTCACTCCAACTGTATCCACTGACTACATGCAGATAATAAAAATATCTCTACTGTGATAGTTCTTCTTATAATATGACATAAATATTGCAATAAATTTCCTTCAACAAGGTTGCAAGACATGAAGTCAGCTCTCTCCCGATGTATTTTTTTTTTCTTTTGGTTCTAAGTATTCAGTCATTAAAAAATAGTTTCCAACATGCTAAATAGTGTCATCCAGTCATTTTCATATAGTTAAATAAAGCACTGTAGCTTGGATTTTAGGTCCAATGGCCACACCATGAGAATACAATTCATTCACTAATTAAATGCTCACTACCTCCATCAGTAGTGCCTGCCAACTCCAAATTTATATTGCAAAGAACTTTCATTTTATATGATGCACAGAAAAGAAGGAAAAGAAGGCGGGAAAAAAAGACCAAGATTATTAATATGTATAAATTACCTCTTTAAGGTCAGCAGCACCTCAAAAAGAGTCACTAGAAATAGAAAGAAGACTTTTAGGTTCATAATAATATAGTAATGATATAAATAATAGCTCTGACTTTCTGTATGTATTACAAATAGCTAGTTGACATGCTTTTGTTGCTACTCTGTAACTAGTGGTTTATTGGCCTATTGGATGGGGGCAGAAAGGCATGTCAGTTTTATGTGGCTTATTGTCAAAGTTCATAAAGCTAGATTAGGCTGAGTTCTTGTTATGCTTGCTCCTCCCTTGCAGCAGAACGACATACTATTTTTCCTGGACATAACTGTGAAAATCAGTTGAATATTTATTTTAAGGCTGGTTCAGTTTCAGCTTCCCTTCATCTCTACTATCTCTAGATATTCATACATGCATCTTATTTAGTTACCTTTTTTTAGAAGTCATTTCTATATTTTTAATTGTTGAGTAGACTTATGACATGTAACAATGGATAACTGTGCAATACATTAAATACTTATGGGTATATTGTGCCTTCTGTTATAATATAAAATCCATCCATTCTGGTTGATGGGTTTTAACCTCACACAGAATACTTTAAACTCCATTTGGACTTGTGCCTACAATCACCTTAGCAAAGTCTCTTAAGTAACTGCGCACAGCCTAATTAGTATGCATTATCAATTAACAAACTTAATAGCCGGCAGATTGATTAGATCCTCTGTTGCAGGGGCAGAGCTGAAGCGAAACAGAATGAAAAATCATTGCACGCATATACTGCTGCTTTGTTATTTTCTCAGATCCCCTCCTCCTCCACATTCCTTTAATTAATGCATGCATACGGTTCTGAATATCTTGTAAAGTGGAGCTTGCTCTAACTCTTTTAATAAAACTCACCTGTAGATGAGAGGGCCACAGTCCATGCCTTATTTATTTCTGGCTGAAAACGTAAACCATTTGTTTTCATGCAGGTCTTTCCTCCCTAAATGGTGCAAATTTTAGAGATTTGCTGCTTCTAAGCTGCTTGTTTTCACAGTGACTGACAGAGAAAAACAGGTAAGTTGGAGCTGTGTACATCACTTCAAATAACCATTAGCTGAGAAGGTGGTTCAGGCATCATGCTGATGGTACACTGACACATACCACAAGGTGGATGCCATAATTACTGTTAAAAAAAAAAAAAATAAAAAGCATAGCACAAAAAGAGGCATGTAATTTTATAAATTCTGCTATATTGATGAGCTGGAAAAATAGAATATAGGAAGAAAAGCCTTCCTATTTTGAGACTAGGAACCATAGCAAAAAATTTCACTGCCAATTTTAGATAAAATGCTGGTATTAGACAGCATCCTTTGATGCAAATTCTCAAAGACTACTGAAAACAACACTGAAGACTATCAGTTGCTGCCTGCAGTGGTGTCAAGCTCTATTCTTTGGCAAATCAGCCTTTGTACACTGAGAAAGAAAGCAGTGCTTACTATAACGGTGTGAGCACTAGCAGCAAGAGCTAATATCTATTTAGCATTTACATGGCATTTACATTTGCAAATCACTGAAGAAATATTAGCTAATTAATCCACAAAACATTGTGGTCAGGCAGGTCATGTAAAAGTATCCATGATTATACTGGTAAGTCCAGTAAAGGTGCAAGACTACTTTCCCAAAGGCATAACACATGCTGTTCCCAAGACCTAAATCAGTGCTTGAGGCTCCCCACTTCCCACATCTGCACCCCTCAGTGAGGTTGTGCTATCACAACTGTTACCATTTTTCTAACCATACAGTCACAAACCCAGTGACTGAGGTTGGAAGTGACCTCTAGATTATCTGGTCCAAGCCTCCTACTCCAGTGATAGCAGTGGCCTGAAAGTAAGGTTTCTTAAAGAATGGCTGCTCCTCTGAGGAGTCATATCTGAAGAAGCTGATGGCTATGGCCTTATTTTGATATAAAGGCACTGACAGACTGAATTTCCTACTTAAGAAAAGAGTGACAGTAAAGGGCAGTGTGCTAAATTATATTTTTCTTTTCTAAGTAAAAAGTTGAGCATGCTGATACAAATTCTGTAAAATACTCTGCAATACCATACAAGAGGAAAGGTGGCACTTCCGTGTTGGATTGAGCCATTTTTTGTCAAAATAACCCCCAGAAACTTGCAGACCCTGCTGAGTTCAGGACTCTCTCCACAATGGGAGATACTTCTCCTGTCTTGCTGGCACTTGAGAGTTCCTACTACTCCACTGTCCCATTGCAAGTCATTCACTTTTCATGTGTGTGTCTCATTCCAGTGTAACCGATTTCTCTAGCCCACCATTTTTTCCAATGTAAGAATGTTCTCCTAAACAAAAGAGCATAAGGCATGTGGAAGCAGTATGCTCTGCACTGTCTTTGTAGTCTATTACTATGCCTTACCATAGCTTTTATTTTTTCACAAAACCAAAAAGGCAAACACAAAGAGTTTTGAACTATTTTTATTCTGAGGAAAAAACAAATATGTGTGATTTAAATAAAACTAACTGAAGTGAAGTTAGAGACTATCCTTTTCTCAAGTCCTGCTGATTTAACTTGGATTTTACATAAAGCATCACACAGTCTTATCTACTGTCTTCTCAAACACAAATAATTCAAACTATTTCCACTGCTATGCAGATTTTTTTCCCTTTGTCTACATATATCAATGGATCTGCTACAGGGGAAATAAAAGTAATTTTCAAAAGAAAAACCCACACAAGAATATTGCTGTGGGTTTTGATTTAAAGAATTAGACGAACCACAAAGATTCAGAAATATAATTAAAATATTATACATCAAAAATAAGCTTCTTTGGATTATAAAGAAATCTGAAATACTGTTAGAAGAAAAAATAATATCTAAAATATGAAAGATACAACTTCCAGCTGCAAAAGGCTTTTTTAATAAAAAAAAATTCTTTAAGAAATAAGAAGACTGGAATTCCTTTGAGTCTAGGTAAGGATGGAGCATTAATTAGCTGCCAGAAAATGGTCTCTTAACACTGCAGTAAGAAATATGCCTCTAATTTTCATTATGTGACCCAAGAGAAGGGCATTAGGTCTGTAATCGCTGAAACTAAAATGTGCAAACTTTTTTTTTTAATTATTGTACTACTCAGAGAGCAAGGGGTGAATAATCACCTGCTATCAAAGTATTCACTTCTCTGGATTATACCTAGAAGTATAAACTTCTCTGTATGGCTCCATACAGGGCCTTTCTCCTCACCTAAACATGATCATGCTCTGTATAAGACGGATCACTTTATACAATATACAGTTTCTGGAAAAGTAAAGGGATCATAAAAAATAAAAGAAAGAAGCTAATATGGAAAAGTCAATCCAGCAAATTTCTATTATCTCTATGGGTATTGTTACAGTTGTTTTACAGTTCTACAGGTGTTCTACAGCACTCTGTAATTGTTCATATTATAGGTATTCAATAGATATCCTTTACTCCCCATGAAACAGAGGTCCTCTGTGTCTCTGCATCATGTAAAAGACTCTTATTTTAGGTTAATATTTCTTTTTCTTCAACACAACTCAATAAATTCCAAAATAATTAATGCCCTAAGAACTGTATATACTTTAAGGTGTTTCTTTTTTTGCCAGGAATGATCTTTCAAATATTTAATGAATACGTGTGATTTTTTGTCCTATGTTGTATGTTATCCTTTTACTACACACCCTTTTGACAGCTCTCTGAAACAGAGAGTATTCCAGTACTCTCTATCCCATGCTGGAGGCATGAACTGGTACCCACTTAAAATTTCGTATCCTGTTCCTTTGATCTGGTTGTTCTGCATGCTTTGTATCTCCTTTGCATTACCATAACTTATTTTCAACTACTTTTCCTAAGTGATATGATGTTACTGTTCATATTTCTATTTACACCAATTCATAACTTATAGTCTTGGTTTTGAAAGACAGGTGCCTACCAAGGAAGGCAAGAGTTTCTCTTGGAATAGAAAATGTAAACTCCCTCCCTCCAAATTATTAAAAGGGGCTCTCAGGCAAAGATATGAGGATAGGAATAATAGTTCTTTAATATGTATAAACAAAATAAAGTAAAACAACAACAACAACAAAAAACAAACAACAAACTACAACCTATAGGAAAATTAGAACAAGAAGCAGTATTAAACAAAAACCCAAAACCTGACAGTTAGAATACAACCTCACACCCTGTCAGTCAGGGTGTTGGTAGCAGTCCAGTTTGGATGGTGGCTCCAGTAGTCCTCCTGGAGTGACAGATGGTTCTGTTGAAGCAGAGATCCTGTAGAAGGGCGGAGTTTTCCTCCAATGGTCCAGTGGTGATGTAGAAGAGTCTGGTCCTTCCTCTGGGAAGCCAGTGGGAGAGAAGGCTGCTCCTCTGGGAATCCAGTAGAAGGCAGATGCCTGTTCCGTCTGAACTCTCAGATTATGTCTAGGTAGGCATGCTTGGCTCCTCCCCCCGGGCGGAGCATCTCACAATGGGCTGATGTCATTCTCTGAGTCATGGGGTGGGTCCTTAATGGCCCATTAAACAGGAAATGACTCCCGGAGGGAGTTATCTATGACTCATGGGGCAAGGCATTGATGACCCATTAACAGGAGATAGTCTGGGGGAGGAGGCAAGGAAAACAGTGCCCCTCCTGGTTTTAACAGTTCATGAAGACGGAGATGAATATATACCTTCTGGAATATTTTTACATTGTAACCTAGGACACTTATATTTTTAGGGATTTATAATACAAAAGAATCAACAGGACATCCTTTAATGTGGACGTACTAAACTTGACAGGATAAACAACACACTCTTACATATCTGAGAGAAGATACATTGCATATTGCAAAACTATTTATCTACATTTTGAAGACACTTCGCTACATTTGTATTAGTTTATGTCCAATGTTCAAAAAATTGCAGCTGGATTACTCATCTGCCATAGCCTTAATTATATTAGTATTTTGAGTGCAATTTTTCAATGCGTTTAGTAATACTGACTACTTACCATTTGGAAGAAGCCCAAATGTAAAAGAGTAGATGTTCAGCACTTTCTGAAAATTAGTCCATTTTATACGTCAAATGGAATTATTCCTGCATTTCTTGTGCAGAATTTATCTACCTCTTATATCAGCAAACAGACCTTGACGGGAAAGTGGAAGAGATGGTGGAACGGAGAAAACCAGCAAAACTCACCAGCAGATAATATTGGACAAACCTCATAACAGGTTTCTTATTTGTTTCAACTCCAGAAAATTGTAATGTGTGTTTCAGCTGTTCTGGAAACAACTGGCAACTTTAGACAATCCAGGTAGACTGGCTACATGAGATTTTTTTTTCCATTCAAAGGGCTATATGAGGCAGCTGCCATGGCATCCAATATTAATCCTTTTTTAAAGAAGTGTCCACCTCCAAAACTGAAGAGACACCACAAATTTGATTTCAATGCTATGCTAAAACAAGACCAATTGAAAGAAACCCTCTTTATTTAAATTGCTGCTCAGAGACATGTTCATATCAACTGACAGAGGTTCCTGCTGCTCCTTCAACACTCACTATAACAGGAGCACAATAATTTCAAGTAATTAACTGAGTGGAGGTAATTCAGAGAGTGGTACAAGAAATACCATTTTTTCTTCTCCTTCCCCAAGACCACAGACTGAATCCAACTAGAATGAGAGCCCAACATTTTCCATGGGGCTGACTTTTCAGACGTTTGAAAAGCACAGACCTGTCCCCTGATTTGGCATTTGACTATAGCTGCATAAACAGGAATGTATTTCCAATAGCTGCTCTCAGCTAAATGAGCCTTATGAAGGGTAAATCTTCAAAGGACCCTGAGCCCACAGAAGAGATCTCAGCTGTCTTGCTGTGTTTGAGGAATTCATATCTGTGACAGCTGTATTTTTGGACATCTCACCCCCACCACAACACCCCATGATGAGGCTTCAGGAAAAATATGCAAAAAGAAACTTAAAGCGGCAGCGTGTCTAATTCTAACTGGTGAGGAGACTGTTGGGCACATTTAAGTAGCTGTTCCACATTCTTGCTATTATTGTGGTTTGGAAAGAAAAGTGTACTTCAGAGCTTCCCTTGCATCAAAAGCATGTTCAGGCTGTATGATTTTGACTGAAAAGTCTACAGAAGAGGGTTCCTCTGTAAATTTGATTTGTCTCCTTTATGGGAATACATTATGATAGATACTGATTAAGATTACATACTTATTTCTACAGGAACAAGGTCTCATTAAGTGTTCACTATTTCTTTTATTCTCATAATTCAGTCTGTGACTTTATTATTTACAATATCTTTCAAATGCAGCACTGAATACACTATTATAAAATCTCTTCTGTGCTTCTTATACAATGATCCT